>JAVSCE010001508.1:0-328256 GCA_032199065.1 Smutsia gigantea | reverse complement strand
GACACTAAGCCACAACTGAAACTTAAACCACAACTGAAAGATGGGCCCTAAATAACAAACTGCGGATGCTGATCTGACACTCCCCGATTTCGCATGATCACATGCGAGTTCAAGCTAAGCAAACTGTAACCTCTAAGAATCCCAACAATATGTCAGTACACATATAGCCCAGTCCTTGCAATTAAGTCACACCCAGACAAGTCCATTCCAGAAACCAAAAGTCTATTAAAAGGAATTCACATCTATACATGCCTCTCTCTAAGAACATGAAGTGAGGCTGAATTTCCAATAACACTTCTCCCATGCCCGTTTCCTCCCCTCCCCAATCTCTCTCCTTCCACAGATGCTTCAGAACCTCTCACAGCGAAACCCAGCACATTCTTTAATGCCTGTGTGTCTTTAAAAATATATATATATATATATATCTGCTACTTTCCTTGGTTCTCTCAGCATCTTCTCCCACCCCCACCCCATTTTCCTGATTCTGCTTCACAAGTCCAGAGTCTGGTGGGTGCAGACAAAATTTTCCAAAGACCTGACAGAAAATGGTAAGGAGGAAGGCAACCTAAAGAAGCACAAATTAATAAATCCTCTATCACATATTCAATTTCCAGTTATAATTTTAAAAGATGGGCCAGACAACTGGCAGGCAAATTTGACGTTAACTGCTACCCATGTGTTTAGGTCCCTTTTAGTGCAAGTTCATTGAAAGTAGCAGCCATGTCTTCTCTTTGTGCTCCAGCAACCATAGCACCTAGCAGACCAGATGAATAGGAGCTATAAATAAAGACATACTACCAATAAAAAAAATGGGCAGAGGAGCTGAACAGACACTTCTCCAAAGAAGAAATTCAGATGGCTAACAGGCACATGAAAAGATGCTCCACATCGCTAATCATCAGAGAAATGCAAACTGAAACCACAATGAGCTATCACCTCACACCAGGTAGGATGGCCAACATCCAAAACACAAACAACAAATGTTGGCGAGGATGTGGAGAAAGGGGAACCCTCCTACACTGCTGGTGGGAATGCAAATTAGTTCAACCATTGTGGAAAGCAGTATGGAGGTTCCTCAAAAAACTCAAAATAGAAATACCATTTGACCCAGGAATTCCACTCCTAGGAATTTACCCTAAGAATGCAGCAGCCCAGTTTGAAAAAGACATATGCACCCCTATGTTTATCGCAGCACTATTTACAATAGCCAAGAAATGGAAGCAACCTAAGTGTCCATCAGTAGATGCATGGATAAAGAAGAGGTGGTACATATACACAATGGACTATTATTCAGTCATAGGAAGAAAACAAATCCTACCATTTGCAACAACATGGATGGAGCTAGAGGGTATTATGATCAGTGAAATAAGCCAGGTGGAGAAAGACAAGTATCAAAAGATTTCACTCATCTGTGGAGTATAAGAACAAAGCAAAAACTGAAAGAACAAAACAGCAGCAGACTCACAGAACCCAAGAATGGACTAACAGTTACCAAAAGGAAAGGGACTGGGGAAGATGGCTGGGAAGGGAGGGATAAGGGGGAAAAAGGGCTATTACAATTAGCACACATAGTGTAGCGGGGTTGGGGGGGGAGCGGATACGGGGAAGGCAGTATAACACAGAGAAGACAAGTAGTGATTCTATAACATCCTACTACGCTGATGGACAGTGACTGTAAAGGGGTATGTGGTGGGGACTTGATAATAAGGGGAGTCTAGTAACCATATGTTGCTCATGTAATTGTACATTAATAATACCAAAATAAATAAATAAATAAATAGACAAAATAAAGCCATACTAGTTGATAAGACAATCTAGGCACCTTGGTGGCTACAAAAGAAATTTTCTCAAAGAAAAACTGCATGCACAGCTGTGGGTGGTCTGACTGTCTGCTAGTTAACACCTTGCAGAGTATCAGCCACTGCCTTTCTTAGACCGTTTTAGATGCAGTCTCTGAGAGCGCCCTTTCTTAAATCAACATGAGAATGTCTACAGCCTCCACCCTTCACTGCCTGGGGCACTGGGACAGTCTTCCTGCCAGCGTCTACAGCCCGGGGTGACCTGGAAGGAACCTCAGGCTGAGGGTCCCCTACCCGCTGTCAGGTAGGCCTGGTCTGTACACATACCTCCATGTACATACCTCCATGTACACTCTGGTTCCCTTGTACTTTGTTTTAACAATGCCAATCAAAATGAAACAAATATGATTAAAAAAAAAACTTTGTTCTTACATTTCAAACAATACTGTTTAGTTATCCTGATTTCTCAGAAGCAACTTACATATTTTATTCCATTTTTTATCAAAAATGAAAACAAAGTTCAGCAATATATTAGATCAGTATGTTTCTTGCTTGACCTAAGTCATCGTATGCCCAACTCTAATTCAGTTTATTTTGAATGATTCTATTTGGAAAATCTGAAAGGTTGAGCAGATAGACCTCAGACCAACTGTATCAATTAAAATTCTCTTTTGCTTGGAAACCAGATGATAATGACTAGCACCTCCTCCAAGGGGCTAACAATGGGAAGATGCCTGTACGAAGAAGAGCAAATGGTATATGCATTATGTAAGTTCACAAGGACCAGTCACTTAGGGTTTCTGAGTTTTTTAAAAACACTTCTCACAGTAAAAATCAGTGAATACAGTATTGTTTTTTATATAGTGATATATAGATCTTTGTTAGGAGACAAAAATCATATACATTTTTTTTAACAGAGAGGATTTAATATGAAAAATTAACCTAGGTAAAAGAATCTTTTAACTGGGAAACTGAAAAAAAAATTAAAGAACAATAAGATGTCATGAAACTAGCAGTTGCAGGAAGCAGATACCACCTCTGGGGTTAGGAGAATGAAGGGAAGAGGTTAGAACTACTTACATTAGAACTTTGGGCAAAGGGTCCCACGGAGCTGGTACTCAGAAAAGAAGATGTTCCTCAGCTGGAACAGCTGTGTCTTGACTTTGGAGGAGCAGTCCCATGGGGCAGGGAATCATACTTCTAAGGGGGGATGCTTAATGGCAGCTGCTGGTGTTCCTGATGGGCACCATGAGACCTACTTCTTCAAAGACTGGAAATCTGCAAATTGGATTCCATTGCTTCTATCAAAATGAGGTGTCCCCATTGGACTGATAAAATGAGTGATAATGGGAGAATCCAACCTGACAGCAAAGAGGACCTCCTTTCCACTCCAGCTTTACGGTGCTCTCTAGCGCCCCCTTCTGTCAGAGTCTAACAGAGAGCCAGCGGGCAAAAAAATCTTGTTTGCAGTATCCAGCCCTAACATCACAAAGTCGAGTATAAAGGATGGGTTTGGACCTGAGACACAATAGCTGAGTAACTGGTGCACCTTATCTCTTTGGCTACTCAGTATCCATTCATACTCTTTCTACATAAATTTTGACTTTCATATAGCAACAAAACTTCATATTTGCACCTAACATGATGGAACTATCTTTAGACAAATGAAGGCATTCTCTTCCTCTCCCCAAAATATGGAGATCAAAGTCCCAACTGTCACTGTATCCCTCTCTGAGCTATGTTATTTATAACTCAAACTCAGTTACAGCCACATGTAAATGTTCTGTTATCTAAAGACTATGTTGTAAGGTTTACCTCCAACAAAACTTGCGTAAGATTCTAAACAAAAGGAAAATACAGGAAAGCATGTACATACACATGCTCACATGATAGAAGATATAGAGGGAGCAGAGGCAGTCCTCACTCTGTAATGGTCATCAGGCCATACGCTATTTAGAGCCCCCCGTCTGCATCCCACCCATGTGTCCTTTGTCCTCAGTCAGGGCCTCAGCCTGTCAGGACTCTACCTGATGTGGGGAACCAAACCTCCATTTCTGAAGACTCTAAATCTCTAGCCATCCTATCTTTCTTTAGTGTCTGTGGTTTTCTATTAACTTGTGTGCTGTTGGACAGAAAGTACCAAGAGAACTCCAAAGAATTTCCTGAGTTTCAAACACATTCCTCTGCTATAGTCTGAATGTTTGTATCCCCCCAAAATTCATATGTTGAAAATCTAATGCCCACGGTGGTGATATTGCAAGGTGGGGGCTTTGGGAGGTGATTTGGTCATGAGGAGGTAGAGCCCTCACAATGGGATTAACACCCTTAATAAAAGAGTCCCCTGAGAGGTCCCTTGCCCTCTCACCACATGAGAATACAAGAAGAAGTCTGCAGCCCTGAATGGGGCCCACAGCAACATGGGATTTGGTGTATGGTATTTCATTAGAGCAACTCAGACAGACTAAGCCACACCCTCCTTGCCCCTATTGTGTAGTAGGAACCCAGTTTCCCATTGGAAATAAGGATCGATGTCTACAAGCAATAGGGTAACTTCCTTCTTGTCCTCTTAGTTCAGTGACATGAGGATCCAAGTGGCATTCTCAACTTTCAGTTCAATAGAATCGCTCTTGTGTTCCCCTTTGGAACAAAGACCACCAAACCATTTATAAACCAGGCCCACAGTTTGTTCCCTCTCAGTCACAGATTCATAAGGAAATCTCCAGAAGCCATAGGTATGGGAAAAAGAAAAAGATAACCCAGCAGCAGGTATTGCTGAAGGAGCCTGAGGTATCTGATCATAGAACTTCCCTGTGCTTTTTCCCACAAGCTCAAACTCAATTTGTTGCCTTCCATTCCCACTTAATAATTGATTGCTGTTGCTCTTGCCAAAATATATGGCCTGGTGGCTCAGAGAATACCGAGTTTACAAGGGGAATCTTAGGTCACCTATTCATTTGATGTCCAATAATTAGACATTCAGTATCCACTGAGGCCTGGCAGCAAACCTGGAGGTATTTATTAAAACAATCGTTATCTGTAGGAGAAAGCATAGATTTACTCCAAAACTCTAGATATCTGCCCTATAGTTCTCTGGTAATGCAAACTACTGTTTTTGTAGTTCTCACAAATTAATCTGGGGAGAAAAGCATTTTCCAGGTCAAGAGCTGCAAACCAGGGACCAGGCTCAATGTCGATTTGTTCCATAATGGCCACACCTTGTGCAGCAGCTGTGACTGGTCAACACCTGATTAAGTGTATGCTCTTCCATGGTGATTCTCTGAGATCCATCCCACTTCAGAGTCCAAACAAGCAAATTCAAGAGAGATGTGGTTATACATGTATCCTCCAAGTTTTTTATAACAGCAACAGTCCCTGCAATTTGTCCAGACGCATGGTACTGCTTTTGTTTACCATCCCGGCAGCGGGGGGGAGTTCTGGGGGCATCTATGTGCTCCTTCCTCCCTAATGTCTTTACTTCATGAGTCAGAGAACCTGTGTGATGATGCTTCCAATTGACAAATATGTCTATTCAAACTATAGTCAGTAACTTAGTAAATGACCATAGAGTCTGCAGATCTATTGAGCCCACAGTGATTCAAACAGGCCAAAACTCTGTGTCACTTGACCACCATAGCCCTACTTTGACTAGTGGACCATATGATTCCCCTGGATTTATCATCAATTCAGAGGCACTGTGTAATAATCCTTCAACAGTCTAGGTACTTCCTTTCCTCAGTGTTCATTTACTCTAGTAAAAAGCTCCCGTTCCTCTTGGAAAAAGCTTGGAGAGAGATTTACACTATTGTGGATAAAATGAGAGTTCCTGTGGCCAGGATTCTCACCTGGCCCTTGTTGACTAGCTCACTGCACACCTGTGGGCAAGACATGGCTGTTGACTCTATATAAAGAGCCCTGCCCAGTGCTCTGGGTGCAACACGGTGGTATGGCTGCAGGAGAGCAGAGCAGAGGCTGGAGTGGTGGCAGCGCCGAGGACAGAGGCCCAGAGGACGGCTGTGTGGGACGGCTGTGCAGACAGAGGGGCCCAAAGGCAGAGACCGGCTCGCTGCATGCAGACTCGCTCTGAGTGAACGGGATTTTTAGTGACAGACCTGCCACCTGGAAATAAAGTGGGTATAACCCTTTCACCCCAAGAACAGTTTTGCTGTCAATTTCTTTGGTCACATTGAATCCATAGCGAACTTGGCCGGGGCTGAAACCCATTGGCAAGACAAGTATGTATCTGAAATTTTTTCTGACATTTTATAGTTCAGAATTCTGTAGGGGTATTGTAAAAGCATTTATGGCAAAGCAAAAATGTTCATTTCCTTCATTCATTCATTCGGCAAGTTACTGAGTGCCCACTGTGTTCAACCAAGCCTTGTTTTATTTATTTATTTATTTATTTTTTCTTAGTAACAGACAAAATAGAATTTATCTATGTTTTTAAAAATAATTTATTTTGGATCATTAATCTACAATTACATGTGCAATATTGTGGTGATTAAACTACCCCCTTCACCAGGTCCCCCCCACCAACCCCATTACAGTCACTGTCCATCAGCGTAGTGAGATGCTATAGAATCACTACTTGTCTTCTCTGAGTTGTACAGCCCTCCCCGCACCTCAACAACATTATATCTGCTAATCGTAATGCCCCCTTTTCCCCCTTGTCCCACCCTTCCCACCCATCCTCCCCAGTCCCTTTCCCTTTGGTAACTATTAGTCCGTTCTTGGGTTCTGTGAGTCTGCAGCTGTTTTGTTCCTTCAGTTTTTTTCTTTGTTCTTATGCTCCTCGTGAGTGAAATCATTTGATACTTGTCTTTTTTGGCTTGGCTTATTCCACTGAGCATAATAGCCTCTAGCTGCATCCATATTGTTGCAAATGGCAGGATTTGTTTTCTTATTATGACTGAATAATATTCCATTGTGTAAATGTACCACCTCTTCTTTATCCATTCATCTACTGATGGACACTTAGGTTGCTTCCATTTCGGTATTGTAAATAGTGCTGTGATAAACATAGGGGTGCATCTATCTTTTTCAAACTGGGCTGCTGTATTCTTAGGGTAAATTCCTAGGAGTGGAATTCCTGGGTCAAATGGTATTTCTATTTTGAGTTTTTTGAGGAACCTCCATACTGCTTTCCACAATGGTTGAACTAATTTGCATTCCCACCAGCAGTGTAGGAGGGTTCCCTTTTTTCCACATCCTCGCCAACATTTGGTGTTGTTTGTGTTTTGGATGTTGGCTATCCTCACTGGTGTGAGGTGGTATCTCATTGTGGTTTTAATCTGCATGTCTCTGATGATTAGTGATGTGGAGTATCTTTTCATGTGTTGTTGGCCATCTGAATTTCTTCTTTGGAGAAGTGTCTATTCATGTCCTCTGCCCATTTCTTAATTGGATTATTTGCTCTTTGTTTGTTGAGGTGCGTGAGTTCTTTATATATTTTGGATGTCAACCCCTTATCGGATACATCATTTATGAATATATTCTCCCATACTGTAGGAAGTCTTTTTGTTCTGCTGATGGTGTCCTTTGCTGTACAGAAACTTTTCAGCTTCATATAGTCCCACTTGTTCATTTTTGCTTTTGTTTCCCTTGCCCGGGAAGATATGTTCATGAAGAAGTCGCTCATGTTTATGTCCAAGAGCTTTTTGCCTATATTTTTTTCCAAGAGTTTTATGGTTTCATGACTTACATTCAGGTCTTTGATCCACCTTGAGTTTACCTTTGTGTATGGGGCTAGACAGTAGTCCAGTTTCATTCTCTTACATGTAGCTGTCCAGTTTTTCCAACACCAGCTGCTGAAGAGGCTGTCATCTCCCCATTGTATATCCAAGGCACTTTTATCAAATATTAATTGACTGTATATGTTTGGGTTAATGTTTGGATTTTCTATTCTGTTCCACTGGTCTGTGGGTCTGTTTTTGTGCCAATACCAAATTGTCTTGATTACTGTGGCTTTGTAGTAGAGCTTGAAGTCAGGGAGTGTAATTCCCCCTGTTTTATTCCTCCTTCTCAGGATTGCTTTGGCTATTCAGGGTCTTTTGTGGTGCCATACGAATTTTAGAATTATTTGTTCAAGTTCATTGAAGAAAGCTATTGGTAGTTTGATAGGGATTGCGTTGAATCTGTAGATTGTTTTGGGTAATATAGCCATTTTGACAATATTTATTCTTCCTAGCCAAGAGCATGGGATGCATTTCCACCTCTTAGTGTCCTCTTTAATTTCTCTTAGGAATGTCTTGTAGTTTTCAGAGTACAGGTCTTTCACTTCCTTCGTTAGGTTTATTCCTAGGTATTTTATTCTTCTTGATGCAATTGTGAATGGAATTGTTTTTCTGATTTCTCTTTCTGTTAGTTCATCAGTAGTGTATAGGAAAGCAACAGATTTCTGTGTGTTAATTTTGTAACCTGCAACTTTGCTGAATTCAGATATTAGTTCTAGTAGTTTTGGAGTGGAGTCTTAAGGGTTTTTTATGTACAATATCATGTCATCTGCAAATAGTGACAATTTGACTTCTTCTTTACCAATCTGGATGCCTTGTATGTCTTTGTTTTGTCTGATTGCCATGGCTAGGACCCCCAGTACTATGTTGAATAACAGTGGAGAGAGTGGGCATCCCTGTCCTGTTCCCAATCTTAGATGAAAAGCTTTCAGCTTCTCACCGTTCAGTATGGTTAGCTGTGGGTTTGTCATATATGGCCTTTATGATGTTGAGGTACTTGCCGTCTATACCCATTTTGTTGAGAGTTTTAATCATGAATGGATGCTTAATTTTGTCAAATGCTTTTCAGCATCTATGGAGATGATCATGTGGTTTTTGTTCTTCTTTTTATTGATGTGGTGGATGATGTTGATGGATTTTCGAATGTTGTACCATCCTTGCATCCCTGGGATGAATCCCACTTGATCATGGTGTATGATCCTCTTGATGTATTTTTGAATTCGGTTTGCTAATATTTTGTTGAGTATTTTTGCATCTACGTTCATCAGGGATATTGGTCTGTAATTTTCTTTTTTGGTGAGGTCTTTGCCTGGTTTTGGTATTAGAGTGATGCTGGCTTCATAGAATGAGTTTGGAAGTATTCCCTCCTCTTCTATTTTTTGGAAAACTTTAAGGAGAATGGGTGTTATTTCTTCTCTATATGTCTGGTAGAATTCAGAGGTGAATCCATCTGGCCTGGGGGTTTTGTTCTTGGGTAGTTTTTTGATTACTGCTTCAATTTCATTGCTGGTGATTGGCCTGTTTTTTTTTCTGTTTCTTGTTTGTTCAGTTTGGAAGGTTGTATTTTTCTAAAAAGTTGTCCATTTCTTCTAGGTTTTCCAGCTTGCTAGCATATAGATTCTCATAGTATTCTCTTATAATTCTTTGTATTTCTGTGGGATCCGTCGTGATTTTTCTTTTCTCATTTCTGATTCTGTTTATGTGTGTAGATTCTCTTTTTCTCTTAATGAGTCTGGCTAGGGGTTTATCTATTTTGTTTATTTTTTCAAAGAACCAGCTCTTGGTTTCATTGATTTTTTCTATTGTTTTATTCTTCTCAATTTTATTTATTTCTTCTCTGATCTTTATTATGTCCCTCCTTCTAGTGACTTTGGGTCTCATTTGTTCTTCTTTTTCCAATTTCAGTAGTTGTGTCTTTCGACTATTCATTTGGGAATGTTCTTCTTTCTTTAGATAGGCCTGGATTGCAATATACTTTCCTCTTAGGACTGCCTTTGCTGCGTCCCATAGAAGCTGTGGCTTTGTGTTGTTGTTGTCATTTGTCTCCATATACTCTTTGATTTCTGTTTTGATTCGGTTATTGACCCATTGATTAATTAGGAGAATTTTGTTAAGTCTCCATGAATTTGTGAGCCTTTTTGTTTTCTTTCTAAAGTTTAATTCTAGTTTAATACCTTTATGATCTGAGAAGTTTGTTGGTAGAATTTCAATATTTTGGATTTTACTGAGGTTCTTTTTGTGGCCTAGTATGTGGTCTATTCGGGAAAATGTTCCATGTGCACTTGAGAAGAATGTGTGTCCTGTTGCTTTTGGGTGTAGAGTTCTGTAGATGTCTGTTAGGTCCATCTGTTCTAGTGTGTTGTTCAGTGCCTCTGTGTCTTTACTTATTTTCTGTCTGGTTGATCTGTCCTTTGGAGTGAGTGGTGTGTTGAAGTCACCTAAAATGAATGCATTGCTGTCTATTTCCTCCTTTAATTCTGTTAGTATTTGTTTCACAAATGCCGGCGCTCCTGTGTTGGGTGCATATATATTTAAAATGGTTATATCCTCTTGTTGGATTGACCACTTTATCATTATGTAATGTCCTTCTTTATCTCTTGCTACTTTCTTCGTTTTGAAGTCTATTTTGTCTGATACAAGTACTGCAACACCTGATTTTTTCTCCTTATTATTTGCATGAAATATCTTTTTCCATCCCTTCACTTTTAATCTGGGGATATCTTTGCGTTTAAGGTGACTTTCTTGTTGGCAGCATATAGATGGGTCTTGTTTTATCCATTCTGTTACTCTGTGTCTTTTGATTGGTGCATTCAGTCCATTTACGTTTAGGGTGATTATCGAAAGATATGTACTTACTGCCATTGCTGGCTTTAGATTCGTGGTTACCAGAGGTTCAAGGGTTGCTTCTTTACTATCTAACAATCTAACTTAACTTTCTTATTAAGTTATTGTAAACACAGTCTGATGTTTCTTTATTTCTCTCCCTTCTTATTCTTCCTCCTCCATTCTTTATATACTAGGTGTTTTATTCTTTGCCTTTTGTTAGTGTTTCGATGGTCTGCTTTCTTTGCTATGATTTTATTTTCTCTGGTGACAGCTTTTTAGCCTTAGGAATGCTTCCCTCTAGAGCAGTTCCTTTACGATGTCCTGTAGAGGTGGTTTATGGGTGGCAAATTCTCTCAGCTTTTGCTTGTCTGGAAATTGTTTAATCCCTCTGTCATATTTAAATGATAATCGTGCTGGATACAATATTCTTGGTTTGAGGCCCTTCTGTTTCATTGCCTTAAATATATCATGCCATTCTCTTCTAGCCTGTAAGGTTTCTGTTGAGAAGTCTGATGTTAGACTGATGGGTTTTCCTTTGAAGGTGATCTTTTTACTTTCTCTAGCTGCCTTTAATACTCTGTCCTTATCTTTGATCTTTGCCATTTTAATTATTATGTGTCTTGGTGTTGTCTTCCTGGGGTCCCTTGTGTTAGGAGATCTGTGGGCGTCCATGGACTGCGAGACTATTTCCTTCCCCAGCATGGGGAAGTTTTCAGCAATTATTTCTTCAAAGACACTTTCTATCCCTTTTCCTCTCTCTTCTTCCTCTTGTATTCCTATAATGCGAATATTGTTCCATTTGTATTGGTCACACAGTTCTCTTAATATTCTTTCATTCCTAGAGATCCTTTTATCTCTCTCTGCCTCAGCTGCTCTGTATTCCTGTTCTCTGATTTCTATTGCATTAACAGTCTCTTGCATCTCATCCAGTCTGCTGCTGAGCCTGTCAATGGCTTGTCTCATTTCTGCATTATGTTTCCTGGCTTCCCTCACTTCCTCCCTTAGTTCTTGCATATTTCTCTGTAGATCCATCAGCATGGTTATGACTTTTATTCTGAATTCTTTTTCAGGAAGATTCTGCATTTCCATCCCTTCAGGTTCCTTCTCAGAGGGTGTCTGAATCTTGGTGATTTTTGTCTGTATCATGTTCTTCTGTCTTGTCATGTTGATAGGGTAGTCACTGGTAGGTGCCACATATGTCAGCTGGGCTCTTTAAGAAAAAAACCACCAAAAAAACAAGCAAGCCAAAAAAAGAAGGGAGAGAAAGAAAAGAGATAAAGAAGAAAGAAAGAAATGAAAGAAAGGAAGGTGAAAAAGGAAAAAGAAAAAAGAGGGGCGGGGCAAGAAATAGAACAAACGAGCAAAAAAGAAAATAAAGGCAAGAAATAAAACAAACGAGCAAAAAAAGTGGGGGGCAAGAAATAAAACAAACGAGGGGAAAAAAAGGCAAGAAATAAAACAAACGAGCAAAAAAAAAAGCCCACCTGGAGTGGATTCTCTAAGCGTGCTGTAGGTGTCACTGTTGCTCCACTAATCTACAGTCGCAGCCACGCTGCTTTTTGGCCGGGGTGGGAATGAACGGGAGGCTATTGTTTTCTGTATAAAGTTCCAGCATGGCTGCTCCCTTCTCTCAGTCACCAGCAAAGGGGTCCGATGTTCTCCAGGACTTCCAGCCTGCAGGGCTGAGCTCGCCGGGGCTATGGTGTTCCCTCACTGGGCCCCCCTCCTCTCTGAGACCGCTACAAACCGCGCGCACTTTTTCTCTTGTCCTGGGTCGCTGGCTGCACGGTCCCGGCGCGTTCCCAGCTCAAAACCTGCACCTTCTGCCTCTCCAATGTCCGATGCACTGCGCGATGTGTGTCAGTGCTCCTGGCACAGATCATCGGGGCTGGTTATTTCACAGACCTGCTCTTCCACTCCCTCCCGGCTCCGAATCCTCTCCTCCTGCCAGCGCGCTGGGGTGGGGGAGTGCTCGGGTCCCGCCGGGTCGCGGCTCCGTATCTTACCTGCCTCTTGGGGTGCCAAGTCCTCTCGGGTGTAGCTGCACGCTGTGCCCTTTCTTATGTATTCTGGTCTTTCTTTTATGAGTGGTTGTATTTGCTGTACTTTCGTAGATAAATATAGTGTTGGGAGGAGATTTCTGCCGCCCTGCTCACATCGCCATCTTCCTGGAAATCTTCCCCAAGCCTTGTTTTAAAGTCGATGGATATAAAGGAAGTGTCCTCAAGGATGTTAACTTTTGTTAAGAAGAAGAAATAATCAAGTATTTCAGATTGTGGGAAGTCCATCAAAAGTAATAAACAAGGTGCTACAATAGGAATATGAGGAGATTTGGGGGTTAGGGCGTCGGGTAAAGTGGTCAGCAAAGGCCCATCTGGCAATGTAAAATGGAGGCTGACACCTGAAGATAACAATGGAACCAGCCACGACCAGAGCGGGAGTAGATCCCAGGCCTGAGCAGGCCCACAAGGCCCCTGAGGAGGGTGTGCCTGCGGCCGCGGCTGCACAAGCCATCGGCAATGGGGCTGGAGAGGCAAGCCGCCACGGCACGGCCCCTGCGGGTAAGGAGCCGGGGCTTCTGGTCCTGCTGTAACACATCAGATGCACTTCTAAAAACCACTCTGCTACACGAACTCAAACAGTAAAGACACCAGCGCTTGTGAGAAAACACAGGGCTGATGGCAAAATACAAATTTTACAAGCAACTCCTTAAAAAATGATAGAAACCTAATAAAAACAGCGTGTTTGGCACGTTTTTAAGGATTAAGTGCATATACTCCAATGACTATGGCACTTTACCTTAAGAACGACCTGAAGTTGGCTTGCTCTGGAAGAGGCTGTGCAAGGCCTGCAGCTCTGAGCTGTTCTGAAGTGGTGGCCGGAGGGTCACTTGAAATCCAGAGGGAAGCCATGATGCCCGATGGGGCAGGCAGCGCTCATCACACACGGTGGCCTGGGGCTGCTTGGTGGCGGGGTGCGTGCCGGCGGGCTCCACTCGCAGGGGCAGTTTCTGGCATTCACCTGGTGCTTCCCGTGTAAGCAAATGTGAAACTCATTTTATGCTCAAATTGTTCCTTAATCTATCAATCATTTTTTCCCAAACAAGCATTGTTGCAGAACTGACTCTGTTTTATTTAGTTGTGGGCGAAGCCTTGGAAGGGTTTTAAATTGCAAAGTGGCATGATGTAATTGTGTTTTAAAAGTTCACTTTGGCTGGTCTGTGGAGGATGATTACAGATGGGTACAAATGCCGCTTAGTGAGTTGGAAAAGACTGAGCGAGGAGCAGTTTGCTGAAGTGATCTAGTGGGAACGACGAGGAGGCAGATCTATGCCTTCAACTTCAGCAGAAAAGTCGGAGCTAGAAATATAACCAGCATCTGGAGACTATTTAATGTAATGGGACAGCATGAGACAAGCTAGGAGGTAGAAGGCCCAGGCCTTTCTCATCACAAGTATGAAATTGAGATCCGAGGCAGTTCTACTTTTCTTGTTCTGAAGGGGTGTATGAGGTTTCTACATATAGTCACACCAGCATCACAAAAAAGAGTGAGGAAGGAAAGAGAGCAGGAGAGAGAGAGCGCGAGAGCTGTAAGATCCAGGTCTCTGGTCTACAAGATCCTTGTGAAATGAAGCTGCAGCATTACAGTGTCTCGTAAGGGTCAGAGCATCTACTCCCCCTTCCTTCTAGATACAGTTCTTTAACCCATTACTCAGTTTGCGATCTTCTGTGGGGTTTTGGTAGAAAAAGAAATAAACACTGTTATAGCCTAAATAGATGCATGTATTTTTTAAGTGAACACAGGTGTATTTTCTTGAGTCTTGCAAGCTGTTCTCAGACATTTATCTACTCCTAAAGTAATAACTTTAAGTACTGAATGTTTCTAAAAGAATAAAGACACAATCACCTCAAAAAGTAAATTGGTGAAGTGGACCACTCTCTCCCCAAGATCAGAGCTTAAGAAAATATAGATACCAGTTTCACACACGTTTTCAGAAAATCTGCTTTGTCACTGATGCTGTTGCTTTCAAACAGCCCGATTTGATGACCATCATGACCACTGGCCAGGGGAGCCTCTTAAGTGGTTCATGCACCCATACAGCATGTGCTCCATCTCCAGTCCTCGCCCTATTACTACTTTCACCCCATCCCAGCTTAACTCTTCTTCCATTCTGACTATAGTACTTTAAATTTTTTAAATCTATTCACTTATTTTTAGCAATTTTTTTAATCTTAGGATAGTTCTAGAGTTACAGAAAAATTGCTAAGGGAGTACATAGAGTTCCCATAAATCCTGCACCCAGTTCCCCCTTTTATTAATCTTCCATATTGGTTTAGTACCTGTGACACACTTCATGAACCAGTATTGACACATTATTACTACCTGGTGTCAATTTCCTTAACGCTTACCTATTACCCCAGGATCCCACCCAGGACACATTACATTTAGCTGTAACATCTCCCTAGGTTCCTCTTGTCTGTGACAGTCTCAGACTTTGTTTTTTGATGAGCATGACAAATTTGAGGAGCACCCCTCTGTTTATTCTAGCTTGTGTTTTTCTCAGATGTGGAGTTACAGGTTTTGAGGAAGAAGACCAGAGGTAAAAATGCTATTTTCATCACATCATGCCAAGAGTACACAGTATCAGCGATTTATCACAGCTGATGTTGACCTTGATTGTCTGGCTGAGGCAATGTTTGGCAGAGGTCTCCACTGTGAAATCATGTTTTGCCTCCTTTCTGTACTGTTTTCTTTGGAAGGAAGTCCCTCTGTGCAGCTCACACTTAAGGACTAGGGAGCTATTCTCCACCTTCCTGAGGAGAGGGCAGAGTGACACTCTTCGACATGCCCACCACCCTCTTCTAGTATGGTCCCTCTGCTATGCCTAGAAAAAGGTAAAAGTGAGTCTTTCCCAGAGAGTTCAGAAACACTGATTGGAGACAGCAGCCCCGTGCTGCCGTCTGATAGCGCAGATCTGGCGCGTCCGGTCGGTGAGGGCACCTACGCTGTGACCTTAGCCTCACTAATGGCAGCGGCATCACATTTCCAAACCGGGGGCCCTGTCTACTTGGCAGACTCCGTTCCTCACAGGGAACCATTTGGCTTCTCCTTGCTGGCTCCTTTCCATCTCTAGGTACACTCCAGACCTTGGCACTCAGCTACAAGCCAGTCCCAGGCCCAGTTCCTTCCAGCTCCAGTTCTAATCACTGGCCACTCTTCCCTGTTCATCCTCTTTTAGGAACCTTCCTAGTAACTTAATCTCTCTAAAACAGGAAGTCCACCTTGCTACTATCAATAGGTTCTCCTTCCCAGGTACTCAATTCAAGAGTGTTATCAGAAGTCTCTGATATCTACCACTCATTTTATGTGACTTTACATAACCACCTGTTTCTAAAGTCCTTATCCATGGCTTGCATACACCTGCTGGGATACACAGCCTTCTCTTAATGTGATACAGTCTCCCTATCTTACATCACCAACACATTAACTCAAAATGGATTAAAGACTTGAGTACAAGATTGGAAACCATAAAACTAGAAGAAAATGGTGAATGGGGAAGCTTCTTGACATGGGTCTTGGTAATTATTTTTTGGATGTGATACCTAAAGCACAAGCAACAAAATAAAAAATAAGTGGGACTACATCAAACTAAAAAGCTTCTGCACAGCAAAAGAAATGATGAAAAAAATGAAAAGACAAACTATGGAATGGGGAAAAACATTTTCAGACCATGTATATGATAAGGACAATATATCAGGTATCAGTTAAGATATATGTGAAAACATATAAAGAACTCATACAGCTCAACAGCAAAAATAAACAATCCAGTTAAAAACAAATGTGCAAAAGACCTGAATAAACATCTTTCCAAATGTACACAAATAGCCAACGGCTACATGAAAAGGTGCTTGACGGCACTAATCACTATGAAAAGGCAAATCAAAACCACAGTGAGGTATAACCTCATGCCTGTTAGAATGGCTATGATTATAAAGACAATAAATAAATGCTGGTGAGGATGTGGAGAAACAGAACTCTTGGTGCACTGTTGGTGGGATTATAAATTGATACAGTCACTATGGAAAACAGTATGGAGGGTCCTCAAAAAGTTAAAATAGAACAACACATGACCCAGCAATCCCACTGCTGGGAATATATCCAAAGGAAGCAAAAACACTATTTCAAAGAAATACCTGCACCCCTGGTTCATAGCAGCGTTATTCACATTAGCCAAGATGTGGAAACTACCCAAGCGTCCATCTGCGGGTGAATGGATAAAGAAGAAACACATATACAATGGAATATCTTTTTAACAGGGATAATCTGTTTTCATGAAACCTACTATTTATATACTTACACACAATAAAAGGAAAAAGAAGACAACAAAAACAGATGTTACAGATCAATGGGAACTACAACGGAGCACTGTGCACTGGAGGTGGTTCTCCCCCCAAGCAGCACACCCACCCTGATGGGCCACCTCAGGGCCTGGAGACAGGACAGCAGGAGGCAGGCAGGGCTCAGCACACAGGGCCCCGTGCTCCTCCTCAAGGCTTCCTTGTGGTTTGATCCTAGTATTCAACCCTTCGTGTCCTCCTTCGCTCAGGAGGGTGGCTGGTCCAGGGGGTGGGGGTGGGAGCAGAGGGCGGTACAGGGCAGGATGGAAAGAGTGAAAGAGGGATTCTAAAGAAAGGTAAGTTGGAATGGGTAGCTGAGTGTCAAATAGGAACAAGAAGCTTCTATTTGTCATCCCAGAATCTGGCAGAGGTAAGGAAGAAGAAAGCAGGAAGGGAGAGCTAGGGAAGGCAAGTGACTTGTTTATCTCACACTTTTTTTGGCCAGCTCGCTTCTTTACGTCGATCGCAGTCTGAGCCAGGCCCAGAGAGGCTCCAGTGACAAATTGGTGATTTATGTCCCAGTGGGACAAATGATGGTGAGCTGTCAGGAAAAGGCAGGGTCCTCTTCAGTAAGTCCAAGATCCTGGCTCCCAGGAAGCAATGAGGAGGACTTGGGCATTGCTGCAGTAGGTGATGATGAGAGAGAGATCAGGATGCCGAAGCCTACCGTCAGGATGATAAACTCAAGTTCTTTGCTGGCTGTCAGAAATATCCAGGCACAGATGTCTTTCCAGCGGCTCTCAGGTCCAGGCAGAGTATTCAGTAGCGCTCCACTGCCTCAGCTGGAAGGTGGGAGACAAAGCCCTTGCCAGACGTGCCATGGACCCACACACGGAGGAAGCCAGTCTGTCTTGTTGGAATTCACGGGCCCTGAACCCATCATACTTACACAGATCCTTGTTTTCATATAATGGAATGTTATTCGGCCATAAAAAATGTAGGAAGTCCTACCATTTGTGACAACATGGATGGAACTTAAAGGCATTATGTTAAGTGAAATAAGTCAGACAGAGAAAGACAAATAGTGTATGATCTCACTTGTATGTGGAATCTAAAAACAAACAAACTAATAGAAAAAGAGATGAGATTTGTGGTTACCAGAGGCAGGAGGTATGATGAGGAGAAACCAGAAGAAGGCAGTAATGTCACCAGCTAACACTGCTGTAAAGAATTTATGAAAGTTGTTAAGAGAGTAAATCCTAAGAGTTCTCATCACAGGGAAAAACCGTTTTTTTGGTATCCATATGAGATTATGGATGTTAACTAAGCTTATTATGGTGATTATTTCACAATATATGTAAGTTACATCATGCTGTATACCTTAAACTTACACACTGCTGTCAAATTTATCTTAGTCGAACTAGAAAAAAGCCTGATACCGTCTCTTTACTGTACTACCTTTGTCTGTTACCAAACCCTTTGTGGAGATGCTCATCCACGTGAGATGAACTCGGTCCCAGCTCCTGTGTTGGAGTCCATGCTCTGCACAGCTGCACGCTGCAGCCAGCCCTGGACGTCTAGATCCGGGTTCTGGTTCCTCATTTTTGCATGATTTACTGGATCTTTTCTAATAAAAATCTAATATCTGACACTGTTCATTACCGCTTCTGTCTTCTTAAAAGGTACATAATGTTCTATCATGCTGATCATTATTTATCTCCAACTCTGGCTGTTTCTTCCCATCTTGAAGAAGATATATTTCATACTTAGTTCAGTCAGTAAATACCATTCTATCAATCAAAGTGTGATAACTAAAGAGTAATCAGATTCAAGCCCAAGGCCAGAGATTCAGTTGACTGATGTTCTTTACGGACTGACTGAACAGCTGTCTGGGAAGACTCCTTCCACGTTGTCTCATATCCAGAGTATGTATCTTGGCCTTGTGTGTAGATGATTATTCTGTCACTTTTTTTCTTACACCACTTGATATATAGCTCTCAGTCTTCAATATAGTGACTAATAATTCCTTGATATATAACCATCAGAGAAGCAGATTCTTTCTGTATTCCAACAAGTCAATTCCACCACTTTAAAAGCCCACTAAATTATCAAGGAAATATCAAATCTTTTTCAGCATTCTTGACTAAATATTGGGAACAATTGAAACAGCCTATATAGTTAGATTATGATACAGCCATGTGATAGAATACTTCACAGTTGTGGAAAGGGATGTAGTCAGTATTAGTAGTCAAATTAGTATATTTATTGACATGGAAGGAAGTGGAAAGGTAAAAAAAAATAAAGTTATGAAACATTTCATAAATTATGATTCCCATTTTGCTGAAAAATATATGTGTATTTCATATAAAAAATTCAAGAAAGACATAATCTTTAAGCATAACACAAAAATGTTAATAGCAGTTATTGCTGGGGTTACTAATGTAAATTTACTTCAAAATTAAAGGCTCATGTATTTAGGAAAACAAGAGACATATTAAATATATAACATATTTTGTAAAACTATTCACATTGAAAAATATGGTAAATGGTTATTTCAAAAATACAGTGTTATACACTGAAATGTTAACAGTGGTTAGTTCTGGTTGATATTATTTTGAATGAAGTTTTTTGTTTTGCTTCCCTTTTTCTTATTTTTCAAAATATCCTATTAAAGTGTTTTTGAAGGACAAGGCAATGAAAAGTTATTGGTATTATAAAATGCCATTATTCCATGGAATTCTGGATGTGCTAGAATAAACAGAGTAGCAGGACAAGGGGCTCCACTGAGTCCCTTTTCCTTCAGGGACACTTAACAACACACCACTCACAGGCTCAGGGTAAAGACTTTACTACATAAGCAGCTCGACTGTAAACCACTTGATCTAAGGTACCACACTTTAGATAATTTGTGCCTGCCAAGAACTTTGCATGGAGTAGGGGCACAGAGGTTTTGTTAAAGAAATAATAAAGGTCTCAAGACTCTTAGAAGTTTCAAGAAATTGACAGTTACACTAGGATCCACCCTTATCAAAACTCACTTATGTATTCATTATTTCCCCCCTTGACTTACCTGAGTTAAAAAGAATAGACATCCAGCCTCCCATAACTTCCTCAATTCATATTCCTACCTCCACTCTGCCAAAATCTCATAGAGTTTCTTTTTTACCCCTAAGACTCTGGCTATCAGAGAAGGCTCAGCCCTCTATCTCCAGTATATGACTGGGGACTGCCTTACTCACCTTTCCCATAAACCTTTCCAAAGGATAAATCTCTTCTCAAGTTCCAGAACTTGACCCCAACAACTTACAGATATAAATAATTGCATAAGTACCATGATGTCCTGTACATAATGTCTAGTACATAAGTACTAGATGTCCTGTTCTCCCCTCCTACCACAGATATTTTTAGGATCAAGCTAATGAGATATATGCATCTTCTAGACTAATAATATGGTACCCCTACTAAATTGTATTTCGTAGTTACTTATTCAAAATGTCTTAGTGGTAGCAAGATTAGTGCCAGCAAGGAATAGTTTTTATGGAGCTTTCATTTTTTTTTCTTCATTTCTTTTTGAGGGAACGGCCTGTTAGCAGGAAAAATATTTAGCAGTCTTCTAGAAATCATGACCATGTTTCTTCAACATGATGAACCATTTGGCATCCTCTAAAAGAGGTCAGACCACATGACCTCCCTGAAAAAGGTACAGGTGGCATAAAGAAATAACATCCTGAAAAAAAAAATGGTAAAATAGGAAAGAAACCATGTAAGAGGATTACAGAGAAAATAAATATTCAATAGCACATTGGAAGAAGAAAAGAACAGAATTAACATTACAAAAACTTGACAACATGAGGGAAAGGGTAAATATGAGACATATTTTCAAAGCACAGAGAAAATGGGAAAGAAATGGAAACCAAGGAGGGTAGAGAAGATTCAACCTAAGAACTATATTTTTTCCTCAGAAAGAGACCAAAACAATCAGAAAAATTCAAAACTATAAATAAACAATTATCTAAATTTAAAAAATAGTGTTGAGGTCACAGACTGAAATAGTTCACCTCATTCCAAGGAAAACCAATTCAAAGAAATTCACAATTAAACCGATCCTGGTAAATTTCTTAAAATAATAAAGAGAAAAAATTTTGTAAACTTCCAGACTGTTGGAGGTGGAAGGAGGAGGGAAAGTTAAATAGATTGGTCTCATTTTTAAAATTTATTTTACAGTGTTAAAATAAAAAAGAAACACCTACAGCTACAAAAACAGATTTTTTTCCCCCATGGGGAAGACAACAAAATGTCTTTCACAGATATACACCAACTTGAAAAATATTTCACAAATATCCTTCCTCTAAAAACTCACTGAAGGGTTCAAAATGGTAGCACAGGAAGATCCTGAGCTAACCTCCCCAAAGACACCCAAAAAATGTACAGCTACATATGGAATAGTTTCTTCTTAAAAAGACCCGATACTGGTCAACAGAGCCTCCACAGCAAAGGATAAAAGGACAGCATCGAAATGGGCAGAAGAGGCAGGGACAGGCTCTCATGAAAAAAACAAACAAAAAGCCACCCCCAGACGTGGTGATCCACAATATGGACGGATTTCAAAAATACAGAACTTTTCCCTAAGAAGCGAGTGATCTGTGCTCCACATTAGGCACTCCTATGCCTAGATCCTGCACAAGAGAGCTGAGCTCCCCAAACACTTGGTTTTGAAAACCAATGGAGATCACGTCCAGGAAAACCACAGAACTGTAGGGAATGGAGAATCACTCTTAAAGGCTCACACACAGACTCCCTCACTCCAGGACACAGACCAAAAACACCAGCTTGACAAGCACCAGGACCATATGTGAAGGAGACACACCTATTAATTTTAAAGCATCTGCCAAAGAGGCAGGAACTTTCTGGGACTCACTACCAGGATGGAGACACTGGCAGGACCTATTTGTGATCTCATTCTGACTTGTTAATCCGGAGAGGCCACCAGGACTGCCACTTGGGGAGCCTCCCTCTAACCCATGAGCACTGGGAGGTGCGCCCAGCTGGGGCCCGACCATCAGCTCTGCCACACGGGCAGGTGCACACAGCTCACATGGGGCACACCCCTTGGGCACCCGGCTCTGGTGAATGAGGAGC
Source organism: Smutsia gigantea (assembly GCA_032199065.1). Classification (NCBI taxonomy): domain Eukaryota; kingdom Metazoa; phylum Chordata; class Mammalia; order Pholidota; family Manidae; genus Smutsia; species Smutsia gigantea. The sequence goes on along the minus strand of JAVSCE010001508.1, from coordinate 306,422 downwards.
CCACAGCTCATCTCCTACACAAGGCCGCTCCTTCAAGACTGGGAGAGGTAGCTTATTTGCCTCAAACATAGGAATAAACACAGAGTCCAGCAAAATGAGGAGACAGAGAAACTTGTTCCAAACAACAACAAAAAAAAGACAAAAGTTCAGAAAAAGACCTTAATGAAACAAAGACAAGAAATCCACCTGATAAATAGTTCAAAACAATGGTCATGAAGATGCTAACCAGACTCAGGAGAAGAATGAATGAACAAAGTGAGAACTCCAACAAGGTGATATAAGACATAAGAAAGTACCAAACAGAATTTACAGAGCTGAAGAATATAATGACTGATCTGAAAAATACACTAGAGGGGTTCAACAGCAGGCTGGATGAAGCAGAAGAGTAGATAAGCAAGTTGGAAACAATGGAATTCACCTAGACAGAGAAGCAAAAGAAAAAAGAATTTCGAAAAATGAAGATATCTTAAGGAACATTTGGGACAACATCAAGTGAACTAACATTCACATTACAGGGGTATCAGAAGGAGGAGAGAAAGAGAAATGACCAGAAAACTTATTTAAAGCAATAATGGCTGAAAACTTCCCTAATCTGGGGAAGGAAACAGACATCAGGTCTGAACCCACTGAATGGGAGAGGATATTTGCAAATCATATATTCAGTAAGGGGTTAATAATCAAAATATAGAAAGAACTCATAGAACTCAACACCAAAAAAAAAAACTCAATTAAAAAATGGACAGAGGATCTGAACATTTTCCCAAAGAAGACATACAGATGACCAACAGACACATGAAAAGATGCTCCACATCGCTATCATCAGGGAAATGCAAGTCCAAACCACAATGAGATATCACCTCACACCAGTCAGAATGGATAGTATCAAAAAAACAAGAAATAAGTGTTATAGAGGATGTGTTGGTGGGAATGTAAACTGGTGTAGCCACTGTGGAAAGCAGTATAGAAATTCCTTGAAATATTAAGAATAGACCTACCATATGATCTAGCTATTCCACTTCTGAGTATTTTCAGAAGGATAGGAAAACATAAATTCTAAAAGACATGTATATCCCTACGTTCACTACAGCATTTACAACAGCCAAGATAAGAAAACAAACTAAAAGTCGATCAGTGGATAAAAAGAAAGAAGATGTGATTAGATAAATAGATAGATAATGTATAGATATAGATATAAAGGAATATCACTCAGCCATAAAGAACAATGAAATTTTGTCTTTTGCCACAACATGGATGGGCCTTGAGGGTATTATGGTAAATGAAATGAGTCAGAGAAAGACAAAAACCATATGATTTCACTCATATGTGGAATCAAAAAAATAAAACAAATAAACAAACAAAACAAAATAATGGATACAGAGAATAGATTGATGGTTACCAGGAGAAGGGGTGGGCAGGTGGGCAAAATGGGGGAAGGGGGCCAATTACATGGTGATGGATGGTAACCAGACTTCTGGTGGTGATCTCTCTGTAGTGTGTACAGACTCCAAATTATAATGTTGTATGCCTGAAACTTATATCATGTTACATACCACTTTTACTTCAATTTAAAAAACTCATTGAATATATGCTGGCCAAGAATAAGATAAATTAAAATAATAAACACTAGTATCAGGAAATTATATGTAAAAGGACTGATGAGTCCTTGCTGGAGTTAAATCCCCAAATCAGGAATTAGTTGGATTATCTGTGCTCAAGAAGATTGTCCCTCTAAGTGTAAATTAAAGCTTGGTGCTCTTCTGAGTTGCCCTTCATATAGTAAACAAATAATTGTGGGCACCTCCTTTGTGCCAGGCACTGTGTAGGGCCCTAAGCATATAGTGATAAATCAGATAGTTATAATCACATCTCTAAAAAAGCTACAGTCTAGTTTTTCACTTCTATTCCTTTCTCAGTAGAAAGGATAATTCTTGGGTCACATTCTTCACCCCACTTGTAGCAAGAATCTTTTTTCATATATGTTGTGCACTTAAAAATAATATCTATTATTACATTCCAGCAATTTTAGGATAAATTATTTCATAGTTGGGACACTGTACCAAAAGAATTAGACTACAAAAGGTCTTTTGTTTCCCCTCCACCAAAGCAGAATTGTACAAAGCAAAATAATAGTCATTTTCATTGCTAAGAAATTCAAATAATGATTTTTTCCCTTTTTTAATATGAAGAAATTTCCCATCATATTTAATGAAAACATTTGGACTTTTTAATTAGAAAAAAATGCAGATAATATTTGTTACCAAGCTTATTTTCATATTATCTTATATCCAAGACTTGAGTGTTTCTATTTTGACTATACCTTATAATTAACTTTTATAGCAAGTAAATACATGAAAATTTATAGAGGGCCTTAACTGAAACTGGACTCATTGCCCTCTCACTTCAGTATCCTTTCCTCTTGCAGATAAGAACTTAGTACCAAGGCCTGGAATATTTTAATTCAATTTTTTTTCTCTCTCCCAAGCTTGCATTGCCAGTAGTCCTAATCTAAAGAAATGAAATAGAAATACCAGCATAGTACCTAACAGAGTGTCCCAATACTTACATAGAATTAATACTGCAGAAAGATAAGGACTTTTTCCAAAGTGAAATTCAACTTCAAAGTGCAGTTCAACAAATCCCTTTCATTTTTAGAATAATTAAGACTGATGGCCCAAATATTTTTTGTGCCAAAAAGTCAGGCCTATAAACTATGTCTAAGATACCCCATGTAAAATATTCTGCTTCCATTAAAGATGAAATTTATACACAACTTGGAACAACATGGAACTTCAGGGGAATGATTAATCTGGGTGTGAAGGAACTGTAACAATCAGGGTTTGATCAGAGAAGCAGATCCACTAGAGAACATATGTAAAAGCCATTAATTTGGGAGCTTTTTCCCTACATGATGGTAGGATCTGGTTAAACAATCTATGTGAATCTGCTGTTTTTGTGTCAGGTATGCCTTAAGTCCACAGGGCAAGCAGTCAGGAAGAAAAGATGGACACAAAGTGGGGGAAACAAGGACACACTGAAACCTGCTGGCAGAGTCAAGGGTTTTCACCTACTTAGAAGCTAACAGATGAGCCTTTTACTATTGCATGGATTCTGGCCAAGGACATGAGACTCAGTGTCAGAGATGAAGTATTCTAATATTCACAGTACAGCAAGTATGCAGCATAAATATCTTACATGTCCTGGTCCCCTTGCCCCTGGGTCCCATGGGAGCAATGCAGAGGACCCAGATGGAGCCTGCACGTACAGTGAGTTTGCATCACAGCTGACAAACACTGAGTCTGGAGAATTCACCAAAGGAAGGATAGTACGCAGAGAGCAAGTCTGTTCTTTGTCCCAAGGGGAGATATTATCTCATCTTCAAGGTTGCTTGCTCTAAACATAACCCTGAGAAATGACCAGGTAGGAGATTTCTATTGTCAGCATACCCAGCAAAAACATCAAGGGACACTCAGAGTCCATGGTGGATGGCCAACCCCAACACCTGCGAGGCTGTGCTGGAACCCATACTGGTGGACAGCAACCTGCCTTGGTCTCTCAGCACCTCCAAGTTTCCTGCTTTGATGATGGGAGTGTCCTTCAGGAGACACTGGTGCCCTTCATCATAAAGCCAAACACATATCTGGGCCAGAAGCTGGAGAGGCTGAAGGACGAAGAGGTAGGAGCTGCAGCTGATACAAGCCTGGCCGCCATCCAACGCCAGTGGATAAGAACATGCACGATCTGCAACAGTGCCTCACTAAACTCGAGAGCCCAAAAAGCAAGACAACTGCGGTTCCACTTCTGCCTTCCAAGCCTTGGGCAAAAGATCTCTTGTGACCCATGCTAACCCAAATATACAGGAAAGGGAATTCTAGAAAACACTATTTCAGCTTAACTAAGTGAACCTAATAGAACCCACCATAGGCCATGGACATACAGCTTCCATGTTACATTCCTTCCAAGTCTGTTAAGCCTCTCTGTCCATCTTTGGCAATAAAACCCCTATCACTCTCATTTCTTGGAGGAATGGCACTAGCCATGCTATTTCAGGGTCCCCTAGGCCCACTCCCAGGTTCAGTGATTCTCTAGGAGGACTCACAGGTCTCGTCAGACAGTCATACTCACAGCTAACATTAATTACAATGAAAGGATACAAAGGAATATCAGCAAAGGAAAAATTGTATGGGGAGAGGTCTGGAAGAAACCAGGCACATATTTCCAAGGCCTCTCCCAGTGCAGGCCCACAGGATGCACTTAATTATCCCCAGCAATAAGTTGTGACAACACATATGAAATATTGTGTACCAGGGAAGCTTGTTAGAGACACTTCCCAAGGTTCTTGTTGCGGGCTGGTCATGTAGGCACTGTCTGCCTAGCATGTAGCGAAATTCCAGACTCCCAGAAAGAACACAGGTGCTTCTCCTTCTCACGAACCCCAGGGTTTGTGATTTGGTCGCAGTGAACCACCCTGACCAGCTGTAGGCATGACGGGAACCCACTCAAAACCTGAGTACCCAAATGGCAGCTGAAGACTGACCCTGCAAGCAGGCCTAAGGATACCAGCCTCAGTGCTACGTTAACTCCTTCCTGTTCATGTTTTGATGCAATAATTGTGGCTTCATTACAACTCTATTGTTCTCTGAGTTTTGAAATATCACACTTCTGTTTACTTTTTTTAAAACTTGTAAAAAGAAAACACCTTTTCTCATTTCCATTTTCTGGAAGAAGGATTTTTCTCTGGGCTCTCCTGTTAACCTCCCCTCTTCCTTCTACTCACACTGGTCCCGGAGAGGTAGGGCAAGCTCACTCATTGCCATATCTGGGAAGAACGACCGGCTGTGCATGGCCCAGCTAACCCTGCGTACTGTGCTGGGTCTTGTGACGCACCAGGGGCTCTGCCCCTTCCTGGGGACGCCTTCTTCATCCAGTACCGCTGGTTTATCTGCCTAATTCTGGGGCTCACTGTCGGTAAACCCATGTGGCAGACCTAGAGCCACTAGCCTAGCAACATGGGAAGCTCCTGGACCTCTTCTGCCCCATTTTTCATTGTAATTTAGTAACTTGACCAGAACCTAGTAGGAAGAGGGTTTCTGTACATTGGAATCTCCTCAGAGACTTCAACAAAGAGATGGAAGGACTATTTCAAAAATGGCACACAGTAATTAGACTGGTATTTTTTTCTTTATATCCTTAATTTTCTAAAATATGATCCTATTATTTTTATAATTATAATAACTAAATGAGCATATTTGTGCTCTGAAGAAGTTCTTGGTATCTTTAAAGTCAGAGAGGAACTAGTTAATCCTCAAAAAATAGGGCAAAAATCACAATAACATTGAAAACTTCTTAAATCATAATCCCCTAAGATATAGGATCTATGTGCTCTATGGATCACTAAACACAGTTATGCCTAATGACATTGAGGCAGATTCTAAACCATTTATGCCAAGCTTAACTGGCTTTGCTTTCCTGTTTACCTATTTCAGCAGGAGATCTGGGAGCAAGAAGCTTTGTAGACATGTGTTATCAATAGATTGACCTTTGTGATTCAATTTTCCAACCCAAAGTCCTCACTAACATCTTATCCAATACTTGTTTATTCAGCTTGGCATTTATAAGAGCACTTGATGTCAAGGTTTGATGGAATTCTTCTTTAAAGCAGCCAATTTTTCTGAGCTCTGGAACAAACGACTATTTCTTCATGTGGAAACATGTTCTTCAAGTAAGTGTCATTGAACATTGGGTTCAGACTCATCGTGCAGCGAGGCGATCCAGCCATGAGCGCACTAGGGAATGCATCTTCCCACCGTTTCCCATCACAGGTAAAGAAGCCTTAAACACAAAGTCTGTGGAACCACTCAAACCTCTTCCCCATAGTATTTCTTTCTCTCTCTTGGTTAAATTTGCATTAGCTAAATGTTGTAGGATGCTATTCCCTTCACAGAGTGAGCAATAGGAATGATAAAACTGCTTTCTTATTGGGACATTTTGCACATGGTCGGCACCACGCCCACTTCACCCTTTCTCCATTTCCAGTGGCCGTGACCCAGAATGAAAGACAAGATGTACATTGATCAGAACCCATGGTTACTGGGCAAGAAACTAGCTTAAACAGAGTTGATGTAGCTTCAGGCAGGGATGGATCAAATTGCTTAGAGAACTTCATCCAGACTTTAGCTTTCTCCCTATCTCGGCTCTGCTCCTTTCTGTGTTAACTTTTTTCCCAGCCAGCTTTCTCCCATGGGATGGCAATGATGGCCACCAGCAGATCCAGGTTTACATGGTCCTCTCAGCATAAAAACTCAGAGAAAAGACAAATAACCCTTTTTCCCCAAGATTCACATTAAAACCTGAAAAAGGGTGTTGACCAACACTGCTTGAGTCTCATGTCCATCTCTGAACCCAGCTTACTGCCTGGAAGAAGGGTTAAGTGTGGGGTGGTCACAAAATATACAGTCCCTCCACATCCCATGGTGTCAGAGAAGTTACCAAACTACAGGAATACTGAAAAGTCCAAAAAAGTAAGATGATTATTACAACATGGGATGCAGATCCCTTCCCATCTCCTCTTCACCAAATGGTAAGGAATATTAATATACTAGATACCGCTTGGCTGGCTACCTGTGGAGGTGGGTACTCCACAGTCCTGACCGTTCTTTATAACTCTACTACACAGCTATAGTTTATGGATGCAGGGGTGATCAGCTAACACAAGCTGGGCCACTCAAATACTGTCATTCTCAATATTTGAAAATTTGAACTGAAAGACCGAGACAAGAAGCTACTGGAATGCAATCATAGTAATGGTGTCATGTAAAGGAAAGAAAACCACGTATGGCTGCTGCTGAGATCCCAAGATCTGCCCTGCTTCCATCATGCCCAGGACTTAGTTATAACCCTTTGACTCTTTGATATGAATCAGTTTGTTGTCTATCCAACAGCCATTTCTCCCCAACCCCCTGATAACAGAGGCCTTAATTGGCCATGTCCTAGGAGTCCCTGGGCCCCTTTTCAGACCCCACACAGTGACTCATGGTCTAAGCCAGCTAGGAGGGGGACTCATCCTCCTTATACTGAACGGTTTATACACAGGTACATGCATGCAAATAGGATCTGAGGAAAGCTGTGTTTATTACCTCCTTTCCCTCTGGACATCATGTCTGCATATGATGCCTGAACATCTAGAGCCATCTTAAAGCCATGAGGAGAGACTCACCAACATGCTGTGGTTGGAAAAAGCAGCAAGATAGAAAGTACCTGGGTCTCTGACTGACCTACTAAATTAGCCAGCTCTGGAACTCTCCAGACTTCTTGTTACATGAGATAATAAATATCCATATTGTTTAACCCACTTATAGTTGGAGTTTTGCTTAATTTGGGGTTAAATCAAATTAAGTGATATATCCAATATACTCCCAGTCAAACCCTTTTCTATATAAAGCAAACTGAGTTCTTTCATGCTACTTGCACTGAAAATATATGAGCAGATAGTGTAACCTGCATGTTTCAGGTTTTAAAAGCTGGTGTGAAGAAATGAGGTCAGCTTAATATTAGTATTATAAATACTGTTGCTCTGTCCCCACACCTATTTGACAAACAGAAAAGCTATCCTTCCATGGCGTTTCCCTTCTTAAAATCCAACAGGAATTCTTTGTTAAAAATTATTTTATTAGTTACTTTTCACCTGCCAAAGAGCAAGAAGGTAATTTCAGCAATTTTTTCATTGGCTTTAGTTGACTGTTCTGAGATGATTAAAAAGGAAGGTGTATACACTGTAGAAAACTTGGAAGATAGAGTAAAATGTGAAGAACAAAAACCAGCTATAACAAATGAGGCCCAAAGTCACCAGAAGGAGGGAAATAATAAAGATCAGAGAAGAAATAAATAAAATTGAGAAGAATAAAACAATAGAAAAAAATCAATGAAACTAAGAGCTGGTTCTTTGAAAAAATAAACAAAATTGATAAGCCCCTAGCCAGACTTATTAAGAGAAAAAGAGAATCTACACACATAAACAGAATCAGAAATGAGAAAGGAAAAATCACTACAGACCCAATAGAAATACAAAGAATTATAAGAGAATACTATGAAAATCTATAAGCTAAAAAGCTGGAAAACCTAGAAGAAATGGAATTCTTAGAAAAATACAACCTTCCAAGACTGACTAAGCAAGAAACAGAAAACCTAAACAGATGAATCACCAGCAATGAAATTGAATCGCTAATCAAAAAACTACCCAAGAACAAAACCCCCGGACCAGATGGATTCACCTCTGAATTCTACGAGACATATAGAGAAGAAATAACACCCATTCTCCTTAAAGTTTTCCAAAAAATAGAAAAGGAGGGAATACTTCCAAACTCATTCCATGAAGCCAGCATCACTCTAATACCAAAACCGGGCAAAGACCTCACCAAAAAAGAAAATTACAGACCAATATCTCTGATGAGCATAGATGCAAAAATACACAACAAAATATTAGCAAACCGAATTCAAAAATACATCAAGAGGATCATACACCATGATTAAGTGGGATTCATCTCAAGGACGCAAGGATGGTACAAAATTCGAAAATCCATCAACATCATCCACCACATCAACAAAAAGAACAACAAAAACCACATGATCATCTCCATAGATGCTGAAAAAGCATTTAAGAAAATTCAACATCCATTTGTGATAAAAACTCTCAACAAAAGGCGTATAGAGGGCAAGTAACTCAACATCATAAAGGCTATATATGACAAACCCACAGCTAACATCATACTTAACAGCGAGAAGCTGAAAGCTTTTCATCTAAGATCGGGAACAAGAGAGGGATGCCCACTCTCTCCACTGTTAATTCAACATAGTACTGGAGGTCCAAGCCACGGCAATCAGACAAAACAAAGAAATACAAGGCATCCAGATTGGTAAAGAAGAAGTCAAATTGTCACTATTTGCAGATGACATGATATTGGTCATAAAAAACCCTAAAGACTCCACTCCAAAACTATTAAAACTAATATCTGAATTCAGCAAAGCTGCAGGATACAAAATTAACACACAGAAATCTGTTGCTTTCCTATACACTAACGATGAGCTAACAGAAAGAGAAAGCAGGAAAACAATTCCATTCACAATTGCATCAAAAAGAATAAAATACCTAGGAATAAACCTAACGAAGGAAGTGAAAGACCTATGCCCTGAAAACTACAAGACACTCCTAAGAGAAATTAAAGAAGACACTAACAAATGGAAATTCATGCCATGCTCTTGGCTAGGAAGAATAAATATTGTCAAAATGGCTATACTACCTAAAGCAATCTAGAGATTCAACGCAATCCCTATCAAAATACCAATAGCATTCTTCAACGAACTGGAACAAATAGTTCTAAAATTCATATGGAACCACAATAGACCCCGAATAGCCAAAACAATCCTGAGAAGGAATAAAAAAGGGGGAACTATGTTCCCTGACTTCAAGCTCTACTACAAAGCCACAGTAATCAAGACAATTTGGCATTAGCACAAGAACAGACCCACAGACCAGTGGAACAGAATAGAAAATGCAGACATTAACCCAAATATACACGGTCAATTAATTTATGATAAAGGAGCCTTAGATATACAATGGGGAGATGACAGACTCTTCAGCAGCTGGTGTTGGCAAAACTGGACAGCTACATATAAGAGAATGAAACTGAACTACTGCCTAAGCCCATACACAAAAGTAAACTCAAAATGGACCAAAGACCTGAATGTAAGTCATAAAACCATAACACTCTTAGAAAAACACATAGGCAAAAATCTCTTGGACATAAACATGAGCAACTTCTTCATGAACATATCTCCCCAGGCAAAGGAAACAAAAGAAAAATGAACAAGGGGATTATATCAAGCTGAAAAGCTTCCGTACAGCAAAGGACACCATCAGTAGAACAAAAAGACATCCTACAGTTTGGGAGAATATATTCATAAATGACATGTCAGATAAGGGGTTGACATCCAAAATATATAAAGAACTCACACACCTCAACAAACAAAAAGCAAATAATCCAATTAAGAAATGGGCAGAGGACATGAATAGACACTTCTCCAAAGAAGAAATTCAGATGGCCAACAGGCACATGAAAAGATGCTCCACATCAATAATCATCAGAGAAAGGCATATTAAAACCACAATGAGATATCACCTCATACCAGTAAGGATAGCCAACATCCAAAACACAAACAACAACAAATGTTGGTGAGGATGTGGAGAAAGGGGAACACTCGTACACTCCTGGTGGGAATGCAAATTAGTTCAACCATTGTGGAAAGCAGTATGGAGGTTCCTCAAAAAACTCAAAATAGAAATACCATTTGACCCAGGAATTCCACTCCTAGGAATTTACCCTAAGAATGCAGTAGCCCAGTTTGAAAGAGACAGATGCACCCCTATGTTTATCGCACTATTTACAATAGCCAAGAAATGGAAGCAACCTAAGTGTCCATCAGTAGATGAATGGATAAAGAAGAGGTGGTACATATACACAATGGAATATTATTCAGCCATAAGAAGAAAACAAATCCTACCATTTGCAACAACATGGATGGAGCTAGAGGGTATTATGCTCTGTGAAATAAGCCAAGCAGAAAAAGACAAGTGTCAAATGATTTCACTCATATGTGGAACATAAGAGCAAAGAAAAAAAAATACTGAAAGAACAAAACAGCAGCAGACTCACAGAACCCAAGAATGGACTAACAGTTACCAAAGGGAAAGGGACTGGGGAGGATGGGTGGGAAGGGAGGGACAAGAGGGAAAAAGGGGCATTATGATTAGCAGACACAATGTTGGGGGGGCGTGGAGAGGGCTGTACAACTCAGAGAAGACAAGTAGTGATTCTACAGCATCTCACTGCCCTGATGGACAGTGACTGTAATGGGGTAGGTGGGGGGGACCTGATGAAGGGGTAGTTTAATAACCATAATGTTGCACATGCAATTGTAGATTAATGATACCAAAAGAAAAAAAAAGGAGTCATTTATGTATTCAAATTAGGCAACTGGTTCCAGAAATAGGAATGAAAGAATTGTCTGGATTTGACAATTAATATAAATGACAAAAAAATGCAAGATATAAAAATATTCCTAAAGTTCTGCAAAAGAATGAATAGGATTTTTAGAGCCACTTCTAAAAATAGGGAATTGTGGAAGGCAAACCTGTCTGTGGGATATATGAGTATAGTTTTAAGACATATGAGAGAAAAGTTAACAGTAAAAAAAATGTGAATTTATTTAAAACATTCTTTCATTTCAAATATCAAGACCCAAAAGGCAGATTCATTCTGCAGAAGGGGATTTTTTGCCTTATGTGCACTTCTGCCTGCATATCTAATTGCTATCAGGGATCATAGATGGGGAAATGTACATCCAAAGAGTTTACATGGGAGGGAGGTGTGCTCTGTGCTCCACTGCAAGGCGGGGGGGAGGGGCAGGACAGCAGGTGGGTAGTAAATGGGCTGCCAAATCTCATGGGGTAAAAGGACTGACCAGTGCTTTCAAAAACACAACAGTCTTAAGTCTGGGATAACGAGGTGATTCTAAGTGCCACCAAGTGACAGATGAGTAACCAAAGAAGGGATTAAAATTTAGATTCACTTTTCACCTGAGTGTTAGGGTGTGAGGAAGGCTGTGTAAGAATACCAGATGCAGAAAAATTAAAAAGTGCAGCATAAACAGAAGTATAGTTTGAACGGGATGGGAAGTTTATGCCAACAGCACCACCCAGTGCGCACAAGACAGACTGCCACAAATGGGTCAGAGCTCCCATGCATGCAAGATACACACACACACACACACAGGAAAAACTTGTTCCCAGAGTGTTTTGATCATTAAAATTAGATGCAAATAAAAATTCAAGTAATGAAATGTTTTTCCCCATTCATAATCAACTAAGGATATATTAATATTACTTGGAAGTTCTGCTTTTATCTAGAATGCAGAGCATCATTCCTACCCTAACAAAGATAAAATGCTGTGTATATTCAAAATGATTTTTTTAAACCATCTGTGGTAGGCAGTAAAATGCCCACAAGTCCCATTCCCCCCAAAAAATGATGATGTCCATGTCTTAATCCTCGGAATGTGTGAACATGCAACCTCATACTGCAAAAGAGAATTTACAGATACGATCTTGAGATGGGATCTAGATGATCCTGTATTATCCAGGTGGGCCCAATGTAATCAGCAGGGTCTTTAAAAGGGAAAGAGAGAAAAAGAGATGTGAAAACAGCAGAAACTGGAGTGAACTGATTGCTGGCATAGAGGAAGATGGGGGAAAAGTCCCTGGGCTAAGGAATGCGGGTATCCTAGAAACAGGAATAGACAAGAAATGGATTCTCCCCTAGAGCCTCCAGAAGGGAACACTGCCAGAATCTTTACTTTATCTCAGTGAGACTGATTTTGGACTTCTGAACTCTTGAACTGTAAGGTAATTATTTGTATTATTTTTAAGCTACTAAGTCTATTTATTTTCATGTATGTATCTTTATATTTGTATTTGTAGTTCCTTCCAAAAAAGACTCAAGACCCAGCTGACCTGACTGGCAAATCTACCAAACATATAAGGAAAATTTTCATGCCAATTACATAACACAGAATACAAAGAAATACTTCCCAACTCATTTTATGAAGCCAGCATTATTCTGATACCAAAACTGGACAAAAATAAAACTACAGGCCAGTACTCCCTCATAAACATAGAAAAAATTCTCAAAAATATTACCATGACATACCTCAACATAATAACGGCCATATATGAAAAACCCACAGCCAACATCATACTTAACAGCGAGAAGCTGAAAGCTTTTCCTTTAAGATCGGGAACAAGACAAGGATACCCACTCTCCCCACTTTTATTCAACATGGTTCTAGAGGTCCTAGCCACAGCAATCAGACTGCACAAAGAAATAAAAGGTGTCAAGATTGGCAAGGAAGAAGTTCAAGTGACCCTGTTTGCAGATGACATGATACTGTACATAAAAAACCCTAAAGAATCCACTCCAAAACTACTAGATCTAATACCTGAATTCAGCAAAGTTGCAGGATACAAAATTAATAAACAGAAATTTGCTGCATTCCTATACACTAACAATGAACCAGCAGAAAGAGAAATCAGGAAAACAATTCCATTCACAATTGCATCCAAAAGAATAAAATACCTAGGAATAAACCTAACCAAGGAAGTGAAAGACCTATACTCTGAAAAATACAAGACACTCCGGAGAAAAATTAAAGAAGATGTCAATAAATGGAAACACATCCCATGCTCATGGATAGGAAGAATTATTGTCAAAATGGCCATACTGCCTAAAGCAATCTACAGATTCAATGCAATCCCTATCAAACTACCAACAGCATTCTTCAATGAACTACAGCAAATAGTTCTAAAATTCATATGGAAACACAAAAGACCCCGAATAGCCAAAGCAATCCTGAGAAGAATAAAGCAGGGGGAATTACAATCCCTGACTTCAAGCTCTACTACAAAGCCACGGTAATCAAGACAATATGGTACTGGCACAAGAAGAGACCCACAGACCAATGGAACAGACTAGATAGCCCAGAAATAAACCCAAGCATATATGATCAATTAATATACAATAAAGGAGACATGGATATACAATGGGGAAATGACAGCCTCTTCAACAACTGGTGTTGGCAAAACTGGACAGCTACATGCAAGAGAATGAAACTGGATTATTGTCTAACCCCATACACAAAAGTAAACTCGAAATGGATCAAAGACCTGAATGTAAGTTATGAAACCATAAAACTCTTAGAAGAAAACACAGGCAAAAATCTCTTGAATATAAACATGAGCAACTTTTTTCTGAACGCATTTCCTCGGACAAGGGAAACAAAATCAAAAATGAACAAATGGGACTACATCAAGCTAAAAATCTGTACAGCAAAGGACACCATCAGCAGAATAAAAAGACATCCTACAGTATGGGAGAATGTATTTGTAAACCACATATATGACAAGGGGTTAACATCCAAAATATATAAAGAACTCACATGCCTTAACACCCAAAAAGCAAATAACCCTATTAAAAAATGGGTGGAGGATATGAACAAACACTTCTCCAAAGAAGAAATTCATGGCCAACAGGTACATGAAAACATGTTCCACATTGCTAATTATCAGGGAAATGCAAATTAAAACCACAATGAGATATCACCTCACACCAGGTAGGATGGCCAATATAGAAAAGACTAGGAACAACGAATGCTGGCGAGGATGTGAAGAAAGGGAAACCCTCCTACACTGCTGGTGGGAATGTAAACTACTTCAACCATTGTGGAAAGCAATATGGAGGTTCCTCAAAAAACTAAGTATCATTTTGACCTGGGAATTATACTCCTAGGAACATACCCAAAGAAAACAACTTCTCAGATTCAAAAGACATATGCACCCCTATGTTTATCGCAGAACTATTTACAATAGCCAAGATATGGAAGGAACGTTAAGTGTCCGTCAGTAGATGACTGGATAAAGATGGGGTACATATACACAATGGAATACTATTCAGCCATAAGATACAAATCCTACCATTTGCAACAACATGGATGGAGCTAGAGGGTATTATGCTCAGTGAAATAAGTCAGGCAGAGAAAGACAAATACCAAATGATTTGCCTCATTTGTGGAGTATAACAAAGAAACAAAAATGAATGAACAAAATAGCAGCAGATTCACAGATTCCAAGAAGGGACTAGTGTTTACTAAAGGGGAGGGGTGGAGGAGGGCGGGTGAGGAGGGAGGAAGAAGGGGATTGTGGGGTATCATGATTGGTACACATGGTGTGTGGGATCACAGGGAAGACAGTGTAGCTCAGAGAAGACAAACAGGGACTTTGTGGCATCTTACTACACTGATGGACAGTGACTGCAATGGGGTATGTGGGGGGACTCGATAATAAGGGTGAATGTAATAACCACATTGTTTGTCTTGTGAAACCTTCATAAGAGTGTGTATCAATGATACCTTAATTTTAAAAAAAAGAGAAAAAAAATATTACCATGACAAATACCATAAAATATAAAAATGAAACACATCATGACAAACTGGTATTTTTCCTGGGAATGCAAGACTGTTCAACATTGGAAAATCAATTGATGTAATTCACCTTATCATTAGAAAAGAAGAAAAACCAAAAGTCCAAGATGGCAATGCAGGGGGATCTTGAATTCACCTCCACCTGATGAATGTGCCTGATATATAGCTACGTATAGACTGCTGGTTCCAAGCTGTATTATAAACCACAGTAATCAAAACAGTATATTGGCATAAAAACAAATAGATCAATGGAATAGAGATCCCAGAAGTAAACCCACACATATATGGTGAGTTAATTTGCTAAGACAAAGCAGTCAAGAACATACAATGGGAAAAAAGACAAGTCTCTTCAATAATGGTGCTGAGAAAACTGGACAGCCACATGCAAAGGAATGAAACAGGATCGCTATCTTCCACAAAAAATTCACTCAAAATGGGTTAAAGATTTTATTGTAAGACCTGGAATCATAACTCCTAGAAGAAATAGGTGTTAAGCTTCTTACCATGGGTTTTGGTGATGATTTTCTGTATCTAACACAAAAGCAGAGGCAACAAAAGCAGAAGCGAACAAGTGGGACCACATAGATCTGAAAAGCTCCCATAAGCAGAGGAAACCACCAACAAAATGAAATAGTGACCTACCAAAAGGGGGGAAACATTTGCAAATCATATGTCCAAAAAGGGGTTAATCCAAAATATACAAAGAACTCATACAACTCAACACCAAAATAAAATGAAGTCCAATTAAACAATGGGCAGAGGGCCTGAAGAGACATGTTTCCAAAGAAGACACATGGCCAACAGACACATGAGAAGATGCTCCACATCACCAAATCTAAATCAGGGCTACAATGACCTATGAACTTCCCACCTGTTAGAATGGCTGTTATCAAAAGGAGAAAAAATAACAAGTGTTGGTGATCATGCAGAGTACGGATGGTTCTGCACGGCTGCTGGGAATGTAAACTGATGCAGCCACTATGGAAAACAGCATGGAGGATCCTCAAAAAATTAAAAATATAATCACCTTTTAATCCATCAATCCACTTCTGAGTATTCTTCTGAAGGAAACAAAAACACTAAATTGAAAATATATACACACCCCCATGTTCATTGAAGTGTTATTTACAATAGCCAAGACATGGAAGCAACCCAAATGTCCATCAGTGAATGAATGGATAGAGTAAATATGGTGTGTGTGTGTATATATATATATAAACAATGGAGTATTATTCAGCTATAGAAAAGAAGGAAATCTTGCTATTTGTGACAACATGGATGGACCTTGAAGGCATTATGCTAAGTGAAATAAGTCAGAAAAAGACAAATACTGTATGATCTCACTTATATGTGTAATCTAATACCAACCAAACAACAAAAAAACAAATATAGAAAAAGAGATCAATGTGTGGTTACCAGAAGCATCGGGTGAGGAATGGGGGGAGTAAATAAAGGTGGTCAAAAGGTCCAAATTTCCACTTATAAGATAAAATACTTTGGATGTATTTCCACAATGACTACAGTTAACACTGCTGTGGCTAAGAGAGTAGATTCTAAGAGTTCTCATCACAAGGGGAAAAAAAAGACGTTTTTTTCTTGTTTGTTCTATAGCTGTATGAGATGATGGATGTTAACCAAATTTACTGTGGTAACCTGTCTGCAATATATGTAAGTCAATTCATTATGCTGTCAATTATGTAAGTCAATTCATTAAACCTACACAGTGCTGAATGTCAGTTGTATCTCAATAAAATGGGGCGTGGGAGGGAAGCATAAGCAATTGATTCTCAACTTGGTTCTGCATTAGGATCACCTAGGGAGCTTTAAAAAAAAAAAACAACACTGATGTCTTATGTACACACACCTAACTTTTAAGGCTCTGATGGTTATTCTGATGAGCAGCCAAGGTTGTGAAAATAACAATCTCACTATTAAAGTTTTCATAGAGAGGGGGTCTTTTTTATAAAAATATCTTACTAATAGCAATCGCCTGCTTTTAAAAAATTCATCTATAAGGGTATAGGTGCAAAAAGGAAATTGATACCAACTCAAGGTAGTTTGAAAGCAGAAAACTGAAAAGCAAATATGAGAAAAGAGAAACTGCTTCTTTCAAGCAGATATTGCCAGTTATAAAGGTAGCAGATGAAAATAGGAAAAACAAATTAAAAATAAGAAAGAGAAACAGCACTCTAAAATTTTTAGGTTAAGTTTTAAAACTAGCTTTCCTACTAAGCAACTACCACCAAAAGTATCACCTTAACTGATGCCCAAATAAACCTGCTACAAATCAGTGAGACCCCTTTAATCTCTCCATAGTTCCAAACTACCGAGGAAATGCAGTTTGTAGTGTTGCATTTAGTTTATCACCCAAAAAGCCGACTGTAAATTCAGCTGCCAACTAACACCACTGTCAATTGACTAGCTTAAAAAAGATGTCACTGTTAAATACATAAAATTTTCTAAACATACACCCACACATAATTCAAGGGGAAGTAAATGTTTATTTCTCATTATCTTTTGAGCTACCACCATAATTTTTCAGGTTTAATATAGTAGCAAACTTGATTAATAAAACTCCAGGAGTTCATAATTTCAAGGCTAAGGTTCTGATTAAGGTAATATGGTTATCAATTTAATGTAAATGAACTTTTTAAAAAGGTAAAAGCAGTCTGACCTCTTAAAATATAAATGATGCAGACTTTAGACTCAGCAACATAACTACACTTAAGAAAGAACTTAAATTGAGGATCAGGAAGCAGCACCAGGTTTTCCTCTACAGCACGTGTGTTGTGGTCATTAGCACGCTAGTATGAATGAGGCAGCAGGACAAGCATGGGCATACGGAAGGTGCCATGGGCGGCTGATGGCAGGTGGTGGTGCTGGCAGGCACGGTGCAGACCTCTCTCCAGGCAGCACGTCAGTCGTCTTCTCCTCCACAGAGCAGCAAGAGGGCTTTCTTATAGTCCCCAGACGTGTCACCCTGAAACCAGGGTGCTCTGTTAACCTCCATGACTCACAGAAATGACAGAAAATTTTAAAAACTAAGAAGTATCTGGCAACAAGTTTTATTCATATGACTTCTCCCAAGTGGGTAATCTGTGTGTGACTTTCACAACAGGAATGTTATACAGGGAGTTTCCTACCCATGTAAAATATGTTTAACTTTCTAATTTTACCCCTTAAAGGCAGTTCCATCTAAGACAGTAAAGTACATTCTTCCCTCTGGTCATACAGAAAACAGGGAAGCTTTTATGATATTCAGACCAAGCCTTCTAACAAACTCTCAGTTTCTGTCACATACTGTGTATGTCTGCCTAAGGGGGGCAATGTTGGGACTGCTTGGATGTTACAGCTTTGCCTCAAAGACAGAAGGGCAGGATATGCGTTGCCTCTGTTTGTCTCATACACAGATGTATATGACACACTGATGTTTCAGGCTGGAAGTGCATGGCAAGCACCCCCTGAGGCCCTTCAGTCCAGACACACCACACACAAACACTAAGTTAAAAACTTGCTCAACTGAAATCCTGCTTTGCACATGGCCCACAATCCCCTTAAGAAAGGGCAGGGTGGGAGGAAAAGAAGAAGGAATGAGAGTTAAGGAAGGAAGGGAGGGAGGGAGAGAGAAAAGAAAGAAGAAAAAGAGAAAGTGAGAAAGCAAGCAAGAAATCCCATCAAAAAGCCTTATCAAATTTTATTACAGGCCCACAATCTCTCTTGATTTTAAATAGACAGAAACAGTAATAATCCCTAAGCTCTTTATGTATTCCTTGTAGGACCAGGTTGGTTCTTTCCTGACCTGTGAACCAATACCAGTAACAGACAACAAAGAAAGGAAAAGAAGAACTAACAGACAGCTGGAGCTGATAAAAGAGGGAAAGAACAGACACATTATCCTCATGGGCAAAGGACTGGGTTTGCCGAGTCACCTGTCACCACTACTAAATAATGCTTGTGAGCACACCAGAAGCCTCAGCCCTACCAAGGGCCAGTCTTTCACTAGGGAGCTATTAACTGTAACTTCAAAAAATATTATGCCAAGCTTTGTAACTCGCTCTCATCATGCCACTAAAATTTTAAACTTAACACAAGAATTGGATTCTCCCACCAATGTCTTACATGCTACCTATTTCTTGCTGCGGATTTCTCAACATAATTTAAGAAAAGGTTCTACTACCTTAATCACAGAATAAAGAGAGGTGGCAAAATTCTTCCTGAACTCCTTCCTAATGTTAAACAGATCAATCTCACTCCTGGAAACCATAACTCTGATGAGGGTATGATCATCTGTCCCAGCTCCCTTTAAAAGAGAAAAAGAGAGACACACATTATTTTAAAATATGTATAGCATCAAACTCCCCTGAGTTTGCTCAATCAATAAAGTAAAACAATCTGGTACAACTGAACTACGTGTTTTAAGGAGAAAAAAAAAATTCCAAAGTCTATCATCTGAAACACAATCACACATGAAGAAAGATAATAATAAGAGAACAATTATTTAGATGGAAGATTCAAGGTATATACACTTACCTTCATAGCATAGTAGAGGGTCTCTGCAAGGTAGGCAGGTATACTTCGAATAGATTTCACTAAAAAAAAAATATATATATATACATATAGTGGTCATATGCTATTTGGTTTTGAAAAGGATTAAGTAATTAAAACTCAATTTGCCTCATGCTTATAGCTCTACTTACTTACAAGTGTAACAGTAACACAGGCTGAAGAACTCATTTGCAAGCTGATCTGGTCTCTTCACTCACCAAGTATTTTCTTAGATACTAGCTTGGGTTTTCCTTATTGTTCTGAGTTCCACAGAGAAGGGCATGTAGGAGAAGGGGTCCAAGTTTTTCAATGTGCCTTTGTTCTGTGAGTACCTCTCTGCTCTAGCAGTTTGGGCAACGTAGGCTGTTAATGCGGCAACCTTCTTCAACCCCAACAAATTATATAAACATCCTGGAAATTCTCAATGTACTATATTCAAGCAAATGATACAAGATTACTACTCTATCTATAATCTTTGACAAATCTTGGACAGTTTTCCTATAATTTTAACCTAGATATTCTCTTATTCTTTAATGTACATGATTCACAAAAACAGCATGACACTTACCATTTCAGTAGAAACACCTAGATAAACTGATTAACAGAAAACATACCTTCCCAGACCATGTACATATCTATTTTGTGTTAGAGGTGCTCAGACCTCAGTATGCTTAGCTTCAGAAACTACTATGTGAAAATTCCTTAATATACAAAATCAATCCTTGAATTGTTGTGTGTGTTGTGGGGGTGGGGGCGGGGGGTTCTCTTTTCCAATGCTTAAAAAAAAAATACTATGCTGATGGACAGTGACTATAACGGGGTATGTGGTGGGGACTTGATAATGGGGGGAGTCTAGTAACCATAATGTTGCTCATGTAATTGTATATTAATGATACCAAAAAACAAACGAACAAAAAAACAAGACACCAGTAACTAAAAATGGCCATCATTTTTAAGTGTAGTCTAATTATGATGGGGCTGTTTAAAAGCTTTCTATTAAAATTCATTAACTGCAGACTCAAATGCAAGGCTATTGTTAGTGTTGATTAATGCACGTTTTGCTTATTCTCTAGAAGACAGCACAAAAACTTGAGCGCAACACCAAATACTTGGAAAAAACAACAGAGAAGACGTTCACTCAAAACCTGTGTGAAAACTAGGGCTACTGGGAACTCACAAACTATAGACTCTCCTTGATTTGGAGAATATATAATACTGCAATGAACTGCAAAAATTCAGTTCTCCAATTTTTCCATATTATTCTAAATACTTAACTAAAATGAAATTCCAAACTACTTAATCTCAAAACAACCCTCATCATATCTTCCATTTTATCAAAGATACTTTTTCTAAATCAGATGCCAACTTCTCAGTCTGCCTCAAAGCTGTGAGCACACTATTAAAAAGAATATTAAAATTCCACAGGTATAAGAAATAACATTTACAAACTTCTGAGATAATGCCCACATTTCAGGTTCATAATGACATAGCAGTATTTTTAATGCAGCTTTTAAAAATGATTCTTAAACAATTCTTAGTATTTCTACAGGGATTAGATGAATTAACCAGATAATCATGTATTTCCAACATCAAAACATACTTTCAATTAGAAATTTAGGAGGTTGCTTTACCCAAATATAAGCTCTTCTTTTCATGAAGAAACAGGTAATTATTTTCAGACACAGCTTAAACTGAATAAAGAGTACTTTAGCTCTTAACACCATAAATATTATATATATATATGCAAAACTACCTACCAACAGCAAGGAGTAGTTGCTCCAAATTACCAGAAGTCTCTCGGTCAATGGTTTCCTCAATTTGAAATCCTGATATAGTCATGTATTTATCAAACACTAGAAAAAAGGTAAATGATTTCTTAATCACGTAACGATCATTCTTTCCAGAGAGAAGATATTTACTCTAACCAGATACTGTCCTATCAAACATCAATCCCCCCTTTTTCCTTATTTAAGAACTCTGGTTTTGTTCATGGCATCAATATGCCAAGCCCTAAACAATGGGTGATAAATGTTTTGTTCTATTGATTTCCCAGCCCTTCCTTACTGGTTAAACCAATGAAACCTAAAGGTAAATTTGCTGGAGAGGTTCCTGAAAAATCTTTCTCTTTCTTTATAAATGATAGATATGATTAGTTAACACTTTTCTGTCTTCTTGCTGTGAAAATGGTTGATATGTTTGGCAATACAGCAGCCATCTTGTCAGAGAGAGATATTGAGCACGAGAAGAAAAACAAAACACTATGGACAACAAAGCAGAAAAAGAGAAAGAGCCCAGGTCCTTCCAAACCAGCAAGGGAATTCCTTCCAAATCAACCAAGAAAGTTCAATTTTTAAAGCCACTATTAGTAGAGTTTCCTGTCACTTGCCACTGAACTCACGCCCACCCGGCGACACAAGTAGTGATGAATACCCAGAGATGAGGTCTTGGGCACTATAACCTAGGAGGAAATGCTTGTATTGAGCTATAGACCAGTGATTTGACTTGGAGAGTAACAATCTGAGAGGAAGGCCTACCTCCCACCACCCTAATAGTGAAAGTTAGACTAAAAATCTCTATGTTTGTCAAAGCTACAATAGCAGCAAAGCGAATTATGAGATTTCTTAAGGTCACCACTAAAAGAAATACAAAAACTGATTCATTAAGTATCTCTTATGTGTCATGTATTTTGACATACTGGCTCCTGTACTTTCACAATTATTTTTATCATACACATTTTTTTCACTCACCCCTCCTCAAATGAGACACACTTCGTGTTCCAAAGATGGTGATAAACTTTTCTTCATCTGTCCCCCATTTAAGTTCTCCAGCCTGAAACAAAACCTGTGAAAATTTCAACCTCGATTAGTAAAATGTTTCTCTTCTGATTCCAGGTTCTTAATCACACTTGTTTTATTCCTTCAATATTTATTAATTTGCCTGATTCATCATCTTATACTTTCCAACCTACTGTTTCCTACTCTGAAACTCAGGGAGCTGAGTTTGGAGCTACTTCAGAGATGGCCACTGAACTGGGCTACGAAAGGCTCATGGGCCAAAGCAATAAAACAGCAATGATATTAGGTTAAATGTTCCCCAAATGTCTACCATAACTTCCAATCTTTCAGAAGCAATGGTATGCTCGGCAGAAAGTTCTAATTACTTCACTGTTGACACATCCATTTACAGATTGAGAAAGACTTCAATTGGAAGCTAAATTCAATAACATAATAAAAAGTAAACTCCGTATTTTCTCTTTACAACTGAAGTTTAACCAAAACTAGCTATAAAAAATTTCACATATCTAAAAATTCACAGTCAATTTTCAAAAGGTATGGTACAATATAGCACAATGCCTGGCATATAGCAGGCACCTAACACATAACTGTTTAACAGTTTAAGTGTCTGTATTTGCTTTTTTAAATGGAAAAGAATATGTTTTCTAGTGTTCGTGTAATTGCTGAAAATAATTAAATTATATGCAAATATCACCATTAAATCTGAGTCCACGTATTAAGATGTGCCTAATTTATTAAAACTCAAAAGAATTGATTTTAAAATGTCTATACTACTCTTTTAATTATTCATTTCAGTAAGTATACATATTAACCAAGACAAATGCAATATGCTGAGTGCTACTTGGAGCTGCCCTTATGCCCCAAATGACTGACCAAGTACAGACAGGAGGTGATGTGATCATGGCACATGTCTGGATATAGAAATTCTAAACACAGAGGGTTTAAGAATGTACGTTATGGTGGTATAGATCTATTTCTTATTGTATTTCCAGGAACTTTTTTTAGAAAAATGAAACACATCTTTTATACCCAATTTTGAAATTAGTTTGCTTTAATGATAAATCAGTATCACTCCTGGTCATGTGAGCATGCTCTTCAAAACTAAAAATGAATTAGTATGAAAAGTCATGTAAGTATCTAAACTTCAGAACTGTATCATGGTCTTGTAGACCTGTCTTAAAATAACTTTTTTAATCTAATTACAAAAATAACACACATTTACTGAGAAATTTTGTAAAACAGAAAAAACATAAAATTATAATGAATACCAACATCCTGAAGATACTGGTTACTACATTTCTAGTATGTTTTCTACATATAGATAAGTATAGATATACAAATACCTAGGAAGAGGAGAGGGCATATCCTATACAATATTGCATGTGTTGCTGAAGCACTCCCTTCTTATCAACTATTCTGTATTTCTAGGAATTTTCTCTAGTAGGTACAGCAGTTAAGCCTGTTTTGTGGAAATAATTGGTGCAATTACCACTTTTAACCATAACCTCTTAATTTTCCTGCAGAACTGTGTTTGGAACAAATATGTATTCTAAAATTATTAAACCACATGTAATAATTATGACAGCATCTTTATGTGGAGCAATGATACTTAGAAGTTTTGTTTTGTCTTGTTTTAATGTTAGGCTTCTTTCTTCCAAATGATGATGCCCAATATCCACAATGCTCTAGACAGGGGACCCTCACACCTCCTCTCTCCCCACTTCCCTCAGAAAGGACTTTACAGTTTAGCCTGAGCACCGCTGGATAATCTCTGGTTCAGTACAAAACACAAAGATGTGGGAGTCAGAATGACCTGGTTCTTGTCCTTGTCTGGGAGATCTGAAATGAGTTACTTAATCTCTTCTTGGGCCTCAGTGTCCTCACCTACCAAGGAGGAGTAATATTTCTACAGAGTCATTAATGGAGATTATATGGCTTATGTAATGAATGCATTGAACAGTGTCAGGTAATCAATAGCAAGTACTCAGTAAACATTAATTTCCTTCTTCCACCTCTTTCCCCTAGAAGTTTAACTTTCTCTCCAGGGAAATCCTAAAATAAGGATTTGGCAAGGAAGGAGGAGGTAAAATAAGTTTAACACATTAAAAATATAATAAAGTGGATTATCTACTCCAATTTCCAGGTGAATTATTCACTGTGCTTTATCAAATCCCTGAAATAACAGGAATTCACTTAGTGCCCGGTTTCAGTGGAGAAGCAAATTCAAAAACTTATGAAAGGGCCCTTAAGTTGTCTCAGCTGAAATATTAAACTCCCATTAGCTGTAATAGTCTACTGCCCTTGCTACAAGGTACATATTGATGTGTTCCTTTTTATAATGCTGAAGGAGAGTTGTTTTTTAACAGGTTGAATTAATGTTTTAATTCATTTTAGAGAATAGTACATCTTAGATAATCAAAAGCTAATAGCCAGTGTAGCATGCTCTATGTTGCTCCTGGTCACTGGAAAGCCTGGACTTTCTCAAGGGACAGTTTAACTTTATAAGGCAGTTTTTCAGATGTACTAAGTGTCCCCTTCAGAGTTCTTAATGGTCATAGCCTCTGCATGACAGGTGTCCCATATAAAACCTTGGTACTCAAACTGTGGCCCCAGGACCTGTAAGGGCATCCCTTGAGTGCTGGTTAGAATGCAGAATCTCAAGCCCCACCCAGACCTACTGAGTCAGAATTTGCAGGTGACTCACATGCACACGAGTCTGAGAAGCACTGCTATGCAGAGTGCTCTAAGAAGAGAAATCCATGAAAACGAGGTAAAAATAAACTACTTCCACTCAGCAGCCTCAGACTGCAGCAATGCTCTCATTACATCACTGGCAGTGCTGGGAAACCTCCCAGTGGGCCTCACTGGAGTCATCTGACACTAGAGTTGGCTTCCTTTACCATGACCATTGAAAAGCATCCAGAACCCCTACTCTTGAGAGCACAAGTGTAAGAATCAGCACCGCCTCCTACAAAGCCCACAATGAGCGGGTGCCTGGAATGCAGCAGGTCATCTCAGTAATGAACAAAGCCCCTGGCAGTTGGGAGTACAGGTTTGAAGGGCTCCTCTAGCACTCTGTCCTCAAGACTGGGGATCTGTGCTTAATCTAGATCTGTGTTTCCAAAACCTGCACTTAGCAAATCTTTTATACTGTAGAGGAAATGAGAAAGGGCAACAGGCAAGAACCCTGAGACTGTTTTTAGTGAAAGAGGAAGGGCTCTGGGGTCAGAGGGGCCCAGATGGGAATCCCAGCTCCAGTGCTGCTCAGTGAGGACGGGGGTTTGTTTCTCAAATCCCTGAGCCTGTTTCCTTATCTACAGAAAGAAAAGGATCCCCTTTACTTTAAAAGTCATGCACTAGTTCATGCATCAGTTATTTACTGAGTGCCTACTATATGCTAGATGCAGAGAATACCAACAGAACTGACAGCTCAGTGCCCTGGGTAGGTAGGCAAGCAAAAAGGCAGCTTCAGTGGAAGGTGGCACAGACTGTGATAGGAAGCCAGGAAGCTTGAGATGCTACAGTCTTCCCTGCACGGGGCACCTGACACACACTTGGGGGTGGGAATGGGGGGGCAAGAAGGCTACCGAAAAAGTAGCTAACCTGATGGCTGACTTTTGAAGAGGAATTAGGAGAATGGTGGAGGAAGCAGTCAGGAGAGAAAGAACAAGAGAGAGGCTGGTGGCATGAGAAAACAAGGGACAGATAACAAAGAGCCTTATAAGACATACTTCGGGACTTGGACTTTATCCTGAGGATAGTGAGATCCACTGGAGGATCTGCATTTTATTAAACAGATTTGCATTTTATAGGGTATAGAGAGGCAAGCACAAATACTACAGACAGCCCTCATTAAACGTTCGTTTCCCTTCCTTTTCTCTCCCCAGCTGGACAGAGAAGAAAATATTGCAAGGCTATTATGAAATCAACCCACCCAAGAGAAGAATAATGTTCCCCTTTTCCCACTAGCAAGGTCACATCACATCCAATGTCTGTTTCGTAGAGGTGGTCAACCAGAGGAGTGAATACAGCAATTCCTTTCTCAATGGTGTATGACTAACAGAATTGTGTATTTTACTACTTGAAACATTAATTGAAAGAGACAGGACTACAATATGTGATACTAGGAATCCAAGTAATTCCTTTGTTACCAATTTCCAGTTTTCAAGTCACATTTCAAATTCCCTAACACTTATTTCCTGCATTTGATTATTTTATAAATCACACTATAAAGTATACTGGGATTTAAGGCCAATTAAGTACAAAATTTCATTTGGGAGTCACTAAAAAGCGACAAAGGAACAATCCTATTTAGAATTCTATCAAAGGGAAGGTGGAGGGATTTCCAAAGACTATAGTAACTTATGATCTATTATACAACAGAACAGCATTTATTACTAAAATACTTTATTCTTTCTTGTTTACCTTCTCCTGCCAAGAGACCTACTGCCCCATTAGCAATGGAATCAGTAACACCTGTTTTTTTGGTAAAAGTATTTTGTGAATGTTCCATAATCACACAAAAAAATAACATATCCAGGTGGAACTCACTATTTACACATAATATATTCTACTTCATTTCAGCTTCAGAATAAGTATTTTGCTGGTCAGATCAATATATGAGAAATCTACTTACGTGGGTCTTATGATTTGTAAAGGATCCATAAATAAGATTTTTAGATACTACTACAGATCACATTATCGTTTTTCATTAGCATGGTCCCTTTTTTCATTTATGTCTCTATCATAATAAAGTCATCACAGAACAGGTATCACTCACTTGAGCATCTTGTTCAACCTGTGCTTCATCGATTCCAGCATCAGGGTCTCTATTAGCCTATAAAAGATAATACTGCACATTACTGAATTAATCGGGCATTTTCATTCAAAAGCAAAAATGGTTCAACCTGATGGTATGCACATAAAGCTTTTTCTCTTGGGAATGATATACTTTCATTAAGATCGTATCAATCCTACAATATTTCACAACATCGCATATACCACTGTCCAAAATCGATCTGACACTCTTGATTTTAAATTCTATGAATAAAAGAGGATTGTAATTCCAAAAAGAAAAACTACGAGTTAGCTACAAAGTGCAGGTCAAATATTCTGAACACAAACACAGGCACCGCACATACTGCCAGAATCAAGCAGCAACCAAAAAGGATTAAAAGAATTTTAAGTGACCTTACTTAACTAGAGTCAGACCAGTCCAGCTTCGGATTTCTAAATCAAACTGTAAATAGTCTCCACCCAATACCTGAAGGAGAACCACCAACATCCGCTGGTAGAACCCTGAAGTATCCCCAACCACGTCATCTTCCAAGCTTGAGCCATATTCTGCAACAAAATAATTTCATACTTATTTATAACTTACTTCAACTAGAAAAAAATATTCTGCTCCATTAATCAAATGGAAGAGACACAAAGGAAGAAATACTGGATTTGCATAAATGTTCTCTACTCTGTCTCTGAGTGCTCTAAAGTCTAAAAGCAAATACTTTGAGTGGCTGGATGAAAACAAATTAAAGTCTCCCAAAAAACCACTCAAATCAAACCTAAATCATGACTCAGTCATTTAGAAATTCTCTCAACCAATCTAGTTATTAATCTGAGGACACATGATGGTACTAGAAAGCCTCTGACATACCAATAATCATAACTTTAGACTTTAATTTTGCTTTCTTTCAAATACTTTATATAATTAGTTTCCAAAGGTCTTCTATCCTCTGAGTTTTCTTTCTTCAGACATGACCATTGCTTCCCCTAATAAGATACTTTTCCTCTGCAGCAGATAAAGTTAACTCTGATGAGACAGCAATGATGTTTTAAAATATGGCCCTTCCTACCTCTGTTTCTAGCTATTCAACATAATGTCATAGCAAAGGGGAGAACTGGGATCTACCAATGTTTGCAAGCCCTTTTCACTAACTCTCAAATAGCCGCTACTGAAGGAAAGGAGGTATCATTCATTATAAGGCATTTAAATATCTAGTTATTACTTGAAAGCAAATTTTAAAAGCCCAAAACTTCTATTTTAAAAGATCTAAGAGCTACATGTTTATTTCAACCAGTTCCCCAAAAACAAAACCTTAAAGGAATCTTTTATTCCTTTCTCTACTCCAACATCTATATATAATTAACCATCAAATCCTTTCAAATATTTCTCCTCTGACTTATCCCTCCTCACACTTCCTAGCAACCTAGGTTGGGCCATAATTGCCCAGCTTACCTCCCCCCATACTCACAACTACCTAATTAGCCTCTTGATTCAAACCTTCTTCCTCCCACACTGTTCTTTCAACATTCTACCGCCCATTTTGGAACTTCCAATACCTTTGAATCAAGTCCACATTTCTAATCCAGTCATGCAAAACCATCTATAACATAGCCTAACTGTGTTTATTCAATTTATCTCCCACAACAGACATGTACATGTCCTCCACTGCAGCCAGGTTCCTTCCATTCCCTCCACATACTTTCCTCATTCCAGTCTCTATGCATTGCAGACAGTGACCAAAATGCTGTCATGCCAAAAATGCCTTCTTCACCTGTCCAAAACCCACCGAGTCTTAAAACCTTCTCTGGCTGGTCCACGAAGCCTCTCCTAACATTCAAAGCCATCATGACCTTTCTCCTGTGAATGAATTCTGGCATTAAATATTTTTAATATTTGACTTTAGTTTGGATTTCATTACCCTCTATTATAATTGTTCTAAGTCATGTTACCCTTAAATAGACTACAAACTCCTCAAGGACAGGAACAATGCTACACACAGCTTTTGTATCATTCTTGACAGCCAGTATACTGCCAGACACATAGCTAATAAACAGTTCCAAGTGAGGGTGGACCTTCACAGGTATTATACCCTGGCGGCACTCCATGTGTCATCCAGCAGCACAAAGGTTTACTCACCAAGGTAAACATCCCCAGAATGAGACCTTTGGATATTACATCAAATCATACTCAAAGGTGATCATCTGCAGAGGAGATATGAGATACACACCCGTATCATCTCTGCCTTAGTGGCTAGGACCTATCCAACTTAAAAAGGGAAGCAAAAAGACAGCTCCAGCACTGTGGAAAGGTAATTATTTAGTTGCTGTAAGTTTCACACTGCTCTGACTTGCTGGGCTATGTCATGCCTAAGATTAATAAACTAATGCCAACATAGGGACCCATTTTCATAGCTGAAGGCACTAGGCTTGAAGCTCTGTTGAGTCAGCTGACATGTGGATGGTCTGGTCCTCTTCAGTCAGGTAGGGGAAAGAGTCTTGACAGGAAATCTGACATGAAAGGAGCACTCTACCTTTACTTTTTATTACATTTTCTTGGTTCCACTGCTTCAGATTCAAATACAGAATTTTTTCCCCCACAAAAAATCAAAATGCAGAGTATTCAAGTACTACCATTAGCTAAAACTACATTTACTAAAACATTTTTATCAACTCTGACTTAAACAAGGTTTCTGTGATATAATGAGTCACAAAAAATACATAGTTGGTCATTCACAGGACCAAATATGTTATCTCCCAGGTATATTTCCTCTTCATCAATAGTCTTAAAAGATGAAATGGGTGTCTTGTCCTGTTAATGAGACTTTTGGACCCACCCAACAGCAGGGGCTGGAGGCTGAATCAGCCAGTAGCCAACAATTTAGTCAGTCATGACTATGCAATGAAGCCCTCACAAAACCCCGAGGAGCACCTGTGCTCTTGGATTTGGCTTCTCAGTCAGGGGTGAGGGGGAGCTTCTATGCTTGGGGAACCCAAATGTTCCCACATGCCACCGAGCCAGACCCCAAGCTCCACCAGGGTAGAAGCTCCTTTATTTGAGACCTTGCCCTGTGCATCTCTTTTCTGGCTGTTAACTTGTATCCTTTATTAAACTGGTAAACATGTTTCCTGAGTTCTGTGAGCAGCTCAAACCTAAGGGGGAGGTCGTGGAAACCTCCAGCCCATAGCCTGAATGTAGGTCAGAAGCATGGAACTGACCTGGAGTTGGGGGTGGAGGGCAGGCAGAACCCTTAACCTGGGGAATCTGGTGCTGTCTCTGGGCAGATATCATCAGAATTGAGTTCTCTGACACCCCGCTAGTGGTCAAGAATTGCTTGGTGTTATGTGTGGGAAGACCCCCCGCCACACCCACACTTACACCTAATGGAATCAGGTCCAGGAACAAGAACAGAGTTACACTACTGTAACTGTTGTGTATAATACTATTATTGTTGCTGTATATGAAAGAACACATTGCAGTTTCTTTTCCCAGATTTCAAAAGGGTCATGTGGATAACTCTTACTTCTAACATAAAACTGAATTTTACTAAGGAAGAAAAAACAAGTACATCTTAAAGTTAACGTAAAAGATGATAATGTATCAATACACTAGTTGCAAATCCTATGTAAAAGTGAACTCCACTCAACCTTCGTCAGAAGCTTTCTTGTACACACTAAAGAAGCTACAGATATAGTAAAATGCAGTCTTTACTGAAGAAGAAAACTAGTTTGAATTACTGCTTATTCATTGATTCACTCATTCATACAGCAGTCCCCTGCCTCCATAACTCTGAAGAACACTCATTTTAGAGAAATGAACACATGAAAGTGGAGATGAAGGAGTAATACAATTCAGAACACTTACCTTCTTCATAAACTTGTTTTATGGCTCTCAGTTCCTCAGGAGTCCTTGAAGCAATAATTTCTGTTAGTACTTTTTCATCTGTCCCAGCTCCCTGTTTGGAGATTTTTAATAGAAACATGTCAATAAGATTAAAAAGAAAGTTATTTTCCTAAAATAGATGCTACCAAATTACATAATTATATAATTATCCAACATAATATTCACTTCTGTATATAGTTCTATTAGTTACAGAATTAAATTTAAAATTTTCTCTCCAAAGACAATTTAATTCTTGTCTAATGAAAAACCATATTTATTTTATGTATGTGTGTGTTTAATACACAACATATAATAGAAAGTCTGTAATTTTATCAGTTTAATTCTAAATCATTTAAAACATTTTAATGAAACATGAAATAAAAAGGTTGAAACAGTGAAAGTGAAAACTTTAAGTAAATTTACATGGAGGAGCACCGATACTTAATCTGTATCTCAAAACATAAACTCTTGCCCCCAAGTTGAGCTCTCTATAGAGCCACAGGGAAATTCTGCACCAAAGGAATTAGGAGCTGGATCAGTATAAAGGAACTGAGACTTCCTTTCTGGATTTGTGAAAAATAATTTCAGTTGGTTTTCCTTTTTCTGATTATAAGAGTCCTATCTACATTGCTAAATTAGGAAATACAAACAATGATATAGCTGAACCTAACTTTAAAAGACAGTCTACTTCAGCCTTATTCTCTTTATATTTCTGTTATTACCAAAAGTCAAGCATTGAAAAACCTAGGTTTATGCTCTGGCAAAATTTCAGCTACTGCTGACATTTCAGAAGCATGCCACAAA
The DNA here is from genome assembly GCA_032199065.1 of Smutsia gigantea. Classification (NCBI taxonomy): domain Eukaryota; kingdom Metazoa; phylum Chordata; class Mammalia; order Pholidota; family Manidae; genus Smutsia; species Smutsia gigantea. The sequence goes on along the minus strand of JAVSCE010001508.1, from coordinate 274,532 downwards.
AATGCCCTTTTTCAAAACCTAAGATTGTGTTCATTCCAAAAGAATCATTATAGGAAAATGAAGAGACTAGGCACAGAAAGGTTCCTAACTTTAAACCCTCGTCTTCTACTCCATACGTGCGAATCCCTGTATTACATTATCTCCTTGTTAGATCTTAGGTTTTACCCATTCAAAATCTGCTATTGATTGAACTAATTCCTGTCCCATAAGTATAAAGAAATGTTTCAGTATAGTCACAGTCATACAATATTCCAAAGACCAGTCAAGGGAAGACACCTTCAGCTATTTGCTACAAAGAAATTATAACAAGTTTACTAGCTACCTCATTTTAGTGTTTTCAAGTGTGGGGGAAAAAAGTGCATTAGAAAATCTTTCCTATCTGAAAATTCTCCCTGAAGCTTTATTTTTTGACCTGAAGTGATTAACATTATATTATTCCCTAACGAGGCAATTTTCTACTTTAAAAGATAAAATATCTAACCTGTAACATTTAAAAAACACATCTCAAATTAAAAACAGGCATAAAAATAAAGTACAAAAGGCTGTAAAAATATTAAAATTTTATACAGTCCCTATTAACTATACAAAAAGATTAAATGACACATTTGTCATTTTCTCCCTCCTTTCTTATCACTTATATTATCCTATACAGATTTGTCTCCCAAGAAACCCTCACTGAAATAACTCAAATATTTAATATAAAAATTATGAGATGTAATTGCCAACATAAATATTATTATTCATATTCATGACAGGAATGTTCCTTTCCCTAGTTCTTTTACCTTGAGAGCATGCTTCAGCTCATAGGCATCATACAGCCGAGATGGTTTCATCAGAGCCACGATTAGATTTTCAAATTTTCCAGTCAGTTCTGATTTCAGATCATCCAAAAGGTCCTAATTCACAGAAAAAAGAAATTTGTTAACCAGGCAGGAATTTTAAGGAGAGTTTCCTTAAATATGAATGATATTTAAATAAGAGCCCTTTGCTCTAATGAATTTTTTTTTCCAACTGAAGTATTGTTGATATACAATCTTATATTAGTTTCAAGAATACAACTCAGCGGTTCAACAGTTACCAGTATTATTAAATACTCACCCTCTCTTTAGTGTGGTTACTGTCAACATAGACAGATGTCACAAGACCACTGGCTATATTCTCCGTGCTGTGCTTCTATCCCCATGACCAACTTATGATACAACTGAGAATTTTTATGCCCCTTTACCCCCCTCACACTCCCCACCCCCCTATTCCAACTACAGCCACACCACCCTGAATGCACCTGGTCTGGTCTAATGACTTGTGTTGCTACCTCCAAGAAGAAAGGCACGTGAGCTAAACAAAACCCCATAGCCTTGAATAATGTACTTCTGACATCTGATCTAAAGCTTAAACTAAAGCAAAACCACTTATGACTGGACTATTTGTTTTGAAGAGCTGTTTTTCTTAACTGCAAGAGGTAAAAAAAAATGAATAAAAGTAGGCTCAAAGTATTTTATTTTAAAAATACTATTCTGATAAAGGTATCTTTAAAAAAAAAATTCCCTCCCCCCCCTAAAAAATCATAAGTACATTTTTATAAATGACAAAATCTGGTCTATTATACCTAAACAAAGCAACTTTTTCTTTTCTCTCAATGCCTAATAATATTTTAATACATAATGGACTATGTTCATTGTTATGCTCCTGACTAATGAGGGGACAACTGCTATGGGAAAACTGTATATAGTTATGAAAGGAAAAGCTGTTGTTATCCATTTTAGTTTCAGCACACTGGACAACTGTATGTTGAGAATACTATGTTTTGCTTTGCATTTGTTTTTCAATAAAATGACAAACAAGTTTTCAGAGTGACAAAACTACATTTAAGTTTTTCATGTATGCACTGAATTCATTTAGCAATGATTTAGCTTTTACTTTTAACTGTTAATCAAATAAGAGCATTTAAATCAATGCATTAACTCATTTATTAAAATACAACTCTAAAAGGAAGTAACAATGACTGTCATAACAAAACATATTCTAATACAAGTTTACACTTAGAAAGTGGATACTAAAACAATCCTGAATGGGAAGCACAGGAGAAAAGAGGGACAGCTATCACCATGGGATCTTTTGGCCTCTATAACATCAAGCACGGAAATCAATTATGTGAGGATAAGCCAGGTGAGCAGTGTAACCAACAGCTAGGAATCAAACTGGGAAAGAAAAAAGGAGAAGTAGTGAAGTCAGAATCATAAAATAATGTTATAAAAGAATACTAGTAGATTTCAAACTAGTATTAGAACATACAGGTGCTCTCACATTCTACCCTGAGGTCAAGTGGGGTCTTACCCTGCCAAAGAGAGTTTTGAAGGCCGCAGCAATGTCCTGGCGCTGCGCGTTACTTCGGGATGTCAGCAGAGTCAGAATGCTCTCCTCGTCAGTGCCTGCAATTCATGTTCAAACAATTGTATCTCGATTCCCACATGCCCACTCTTTCAGTCACTTTTGTAACCAGCTCCCCAGCCACTTTAATTCTTTACCTCATAAAATATTTTTATTAGTTTATTAAGCTACAAAATTTACAATATATAAAATGTTGTATTTCCCATTTATACTATCCCCTCTTTCTGATGCATTATGAAGTAGATGGAAAAACACCCCTGACCTCTAAAAAACTTGGTGCACCTAGTTTTTCTTGTTAACAAATAGTCACTCAAATAAAGGCTATTCACAAGGCACAATGTGTTGGATGTTACAAGGGATTAAGAGAGGAGAAAGATACACACCCTGTTTCAAGTTACAACTTAAGGTGAAAAATACAAAAACACACAAACCACCAGGACCTAAGGCACAGTATGCCAAGTGCCTCAGGAAAGGCCTAGGTATTAAACGGGGTTCACGGGAGGTTCTCTTAGCTATGGTGGAAGGCGATTTGGGGGAAAGCATCACAGAGAACTGACACCCAAAACAGTCTTGAAGAATGGAAGGATTTTGAGACAGTGATGTAGAAAGGATAGGCTTTTATGATGAGGGCAAAGCTCAGCAGTAGGAAAACACAGGGCTTCCATGAAAGGCAGGTAACCCAGCATGGCTGCATCAGAGAACACAGCCGTGATGGGAGCTCAGTCCCACCTGGTGGACTGGGATACTAAGGAAGATACAACAAAGACTGTATGGCCAGAATGCCAGCCCCTGGTCTGCGAGAGCAGGAAATCTCCCAAGACATTCAGAATGCAGAGTGAAGGGGTCAGAGCCAAGTTTAAGGCAGGTGGGACACTTGTGCAGAAGGGGCTTCAGGACAGGGAGATCAGGTACACATGGAAATCCTTGAGACTAGCGGTTTTTAAACGGCTAGAAAGGAGACTGGGGAAAGAGAAGACAGTACAATGGGAGAGACTTGCGGAAAAGGGTATCCGACTGGCACAGAGAGCTGCAGAGCTGATCACTCTCAGAAATGTCTCCTTATCTACTCAGACAATTATCATACAGGCGAACTGAAAAGATAAAAAACAAAGAGGCTGAATTTAACTTCCTGTTTAGTTCTAGAGACAGAATATTAGGGATGGTCAGTCATATTATTTTGTTATCTTAATATATCTTTCTCCTTCTACATATCTCAGATCACAACATTCTAAAACTAATCTTACTATAAATCAGTGACTTTTTGTTTGGCAAAAATAAGTGCCACATTTTTTTTTTAATAAAAGGAGTCTGATTTTACCCAGGCCTTTCATGGCCTTACGAAGAGCTTCTGCATCAGCCCGCTCATCAAATCCAGGGAAGTCAGCCACTGTGCCTTTGAGAACCTGAGACAGAAAATGCAGTTATGTATTCATGATATGGCTAGTATGACAAAGCACATAACAAACAGCAAGCCACTTGCTCTATATTATGTTTAGTCTTTAAATAAATTTACCATTTGGTGAGAATATGTAACCCCATTTGAAATGGGAAGTGGATGATTTACAGTGTGGATTAACAGTACCAATTCAGTGCAGAAGCTTTCCTAGCCCACATGCAGTACCATAAATGGGACAGTTGGCTCCCACAGCCCTCCTCCCTCGGGCATCGACCCCAGTGATCAAACCCCAACACCTCCTGGCTCACAGGAAGACTCCTGTCGCTTGGATCTAGGAGCATGCTGAGTCTGCATTAAAAACGGATGCCCTGCCCTAGGCACTCAACTCTGAGCAACACTCTTATTACACAACTTTTCATCTTGTCTTGCTTCTCTGTGTTCACTTAGGGTTTTTAAGATAACCTAGCAAAGCCTGAAAAGACAGTGGGTAGTTCATGGGCCAGAAGAATACAATTATTTTAATTGAGAAGTTTATAAAATTATATTGAAAGACATTTTTTAATAGGGTTTCCTATTCCATATAATGTGAGCATATAAAGTGAGTGCATAAAGGAGGGACTGAGCTGGGAATGGTGGAAAGAAATCAGAAAAACTTCCCCAAAATGTCTTGAAAGTTGTCTGTGATTTTTTACAAACAGGTTCAGGAAAGTACAGAAGTGCAGAAACAAATTTCCGCATGCACAAAAACATGCAGAAGAAATAATGTGGTGGTTTGGACGAAGTCTTTTAACAGACTGGAACCAACAGTAAGGATGGACAGAAAAATAAACAAGAGGAAGGTCATGGTCAGGGGTGAAAGGCGCTGGAAAGCCATGCTGAGAAGTTCAGACTTCACCCCAGAGGCAAGAGACAGCCATGGGGAATTTAAGCAGGGAAAAACGCTGTCAACTCTGCACAGTGGTTATTACCAGGGCAGCAGTGGAGACAACAGGATAGACTGTGCAAGAATGAAGACAGGGAGATCACTTTAAAAACTATTAACACAGGAACAAGATCTAAGTCAGGAACAGCTGAAATGGAAAGGAACAGACAGGAAAAGGGCCTGGACAGAAGGGGACCATTTAGAATGACTCCTCTTCTGGATGGGGAATAGGATGGCTGGCTTTCCATTTCTCCACAGCAGACACACTGGAAGAGAAGCAGGCTTCCCGAGCACACAGGCAGTAACCGGAGCTGTGGGAGGCTCTCACAACAGACGGTGTTAGTGGGGCAGGAAAAAGAGCCCAAGGAACAGGGAAGGCCACCTACATTCAGAATGGCAGCTAACCTGCTGAGTGCAGCAGTGAGCCACACACCAGTGCTCCAAGCTCCCCATGGATCCTCTCAGTGAGACCCCGTCTTACAGATGAAGAGACACACTGGCTCAGAAAGGGTTTGGCAAATCATCCACATGACCAGCACGCAAGCCAAGCCAGAGCTGTGCCATGAACCCAGGCCATGGCACATGGGCTCTTACCCATGGTGCTATATGGCCTCCCAAAGGCAAATGAAAAATCCAGAGAGGGTGGTGACATGGAAGCCAAAGGAGAAAAATGTTTCAAAAAGGAAAAAAGAAAAGGAAGTGTCCAACACCACAGGAAAATCAAGTAAGGGGTAAGACTGAAAAGGGGGCACTGGATTTGGTAGCTAGGAGATCTCTGGTGGGGGTAAAGGCTGACTGGAGGACACTGCAGAGGGAACTGAGAGGCAGAGCATCTCCATAAAGTCCCATGGTTTTTTAAAAACATGCTTTTAAAAGAACTTTAAAAATTACTTTATCCAGTTTATAGGCTATGAAGAAGCTGCTAGTAGACAGACATGTTAAAAACGGTAGAGGTTATGAATAAAGGAGACAAGAGATTTGCCATGAAGAGACACTTGACCCCTAAAACCGAAGGAAATGAGGTGAAAGATGGAAGAGAAGCATCGTCAGAATCTTAGCTACTAACTATGAAGAAATCACTGCGGGGTGTATTTTTGAGATCTTTCTAGAAATTAGGAAACACTATTGCTACATTCCATAGGATCAAGTCATTGTCAAAGCTAGCAAAGCCACATGGCGGTATTAACGGACCAGATGTGAATCACAGATGTGAGTCACAAGGGCAGAACACTTGTTTGGACATCCTGTCCAAACCCCATCTCTGCCAACACAAAACTGTTTCCACTGGGCAAATGTGACTTTGCATGATGCATGCGAGAGGACTTCCCCAGTTCCCTGCAGTTCCCACTAGCCTCAAGTTAAACATTTACACCTCACCCAGGTTAATTCCAACTGTAAGGCACTGTTCCCTTCACCCATCCTCAGTTACCTTTATCCTCTGCCCCCAATGCCTTACCAAGGAAATTATACAGAATATTCTCAGAAAGAACATGTCCAAAACATATAATTCACTCTTTTTAATTCTCACCTTCAAAATTATCCATTCCTAGCTCTATAATTTTCTTGGCTTTTTTGTTTGTTTGCTTTAAATGAAATGTCCTTTACCTTCACGGAGTAGGTATGCCAAAATAAAATGAAGGGTTGCTTTTCTAGACACCAAATTTTAAGACACAGGAAAATAACACAGAAACAACAATTTCAAATTTAAAGATGAGAAAACATTCACCTGACTGGAACATTTTATACTGAAGCTTTCCTGAAGACACAGAGAACTAAACCCTCTTTACATTTATCTTCTAGTTCAATGAAATCAATACTTAGTCAAATGCCTACCCCATATTCCACATAATAATTAGGAACCAGAAATCATGAACCACTTTAACTAAGCAACTGTGAAGCAGCTGTACAGTGATTTTTAATTACAGGTCTTCTGAGGCTCAGAAAAAGCCTCAAAGAGCCTTTTTACAAAAAGCCTTTGGAGACCACCAGGAAAGGTGAAGAGGGGGCAGGACCAAATTGGCACATTCTGCCTTCCCTCTCCCATCAGTAAAATTCAGTCTTATCTGAAGCACGTAGGATAGGCCCATCAATATTTCCTGTGATAATGGGTCCCATTGATGAACAAAGAAAAAAAAAATTGAAAATCACTGCACTAACAAAAAAATGAGATAATCAAGGAAAGAGGGAAAAGCCATAATTATGATTTGAGCTACAAAGTAAAATAGGGATCAGAAAAAAACTAGAACCTCCAAGAGGCCTGAGAAGTACAAACACAATCATTCAGGGGTCAAATGTACAATCTAGCCCTAATCCTTACCCTATGTCCAATCTCATCAAAAAGAATGTGAAAGTTACAGTTCAAAGCCTGAAATTCCAATAGGCTTATAGCCATTGCTTAGTTTCACATAACTTCTCCCTTTCATGCTCCTCCTTATTTTTTTGCTTTTTCCATTTTGTCTAATTGTCCAACTACCTTTCGACCCCTTTCCTAAAATCAACTGTAAGGAATAAAAACTATAAAATAGTTTACATTATATGCACAGCCACAGAAAAGCAGGTTTTTGATAACTTAACAAAACAAAGGTTTTGTCAATATGATTTGGATTTTTGTTGTTTCTTTATAATGTTCCTGCACCTCCCTGCCAGTGTAAGACTGCCTCACCTTGGCAAATACCAACAAAATGGAAAAGTTAAGCTGTCCATGAGTAACGGTGATGCCTTGAGTCAGTTAAAGCGAGCAAATGCATTAGCCTCCAATAAGGATGTATTTAGTGGACAGAGGGGTGTTTTATTTTACATAATTGTTCAATTGGGCATTTTGTGAATGCCCTTGAAGTTCTTTGACTAACCAATTCATTCACTCCAATGCTTCAGAAAACAAGTTTATAGAGAAAAGTGTGCATGGATTCATAAGTTTATTTCCTTTTATATCTAAACAATGGGGCAGAAATCGAATGAACATGGCTGGTCCTACAGAAAGGAAATATGTAGCTTCAAATCTTTCTTAGTTATAGAATAGATAATACATAAGCAAATGGAGGATCTGTAGAGATGAAAGAGGATGTAAAGATCATATACACCCTGCTATTTATTAGACAGCACCACTCCAATGTTTTATAAGGAACTCAAATTCAACAAATCCACTCTTTTCACTCACCTCAAACCTGCATTCCTTTCTCAGAGAAACACAATCAACCACTCAGTTCAACAAGCCACTCATCTTGCTCTTGCCCTGATCCTTCACCACCAACTACACATCCACCACTCACACAACCAATTTGCCCACTCTCTTCTACGCCTCCTATATAAAGTTGCAGCCACTACCTGGTTTAAGCCTTTAAAATGTACTGGGATTATACAGGTTTCTAAGTGGTCTTCCAAGACCCAGCTTCCCTCTCTCCCTCCCTTACCACCCCCTCCAGCACTACCAGGGGGCCCTCTATGACCCCCAGAACTGCATCACATGGGCGCCAGGGTCACCTCTGTTAAGTACAAATCTTCCGACTTACGACCCTCCCACAGTGCTCCACTGCCGACAGAATAGTTCCCGTCCTTTAGCTCTGGCTCCCGTCTGCCGTTCTGGCAGCGCCCAATGAGAGGGGCCTCCATCACTCCCCCTGACTGCACCTTCACTCCAGCAACACCACCCTGCCTCAGCTCCTGGCCGTGCCAAACTCTCTATACCCGATTATTTCACTTGCTCTTGTTGCCTCTACATATAATGCCTTTCCTCTTTTGTCTGCATGACTAATGCCAGCTAAGTAACCCCAATTTCCTCTTCTGTGAAACTGAAATAGTATTACTTATTTCCAAAACTGCAACGAGCGCTAAATAATGCATACAAGGGACCTGGCGGTGCATCTGCTTTATCAATAAATTTTAGCTCCATTTCCCATGCCTAACAATACCTGGCACATAGTGGGGACTTCAAAGCTTCATACATTCACGAATGCATGCATGACTAGAAAGTGAAGAGAACAGTCGGCAACTGGTGTCCAAAGAAATGATGCCAACTGGTATATGAATTCCTTCCAATTAATCAATTGCTTAGAGGTTTACATATTATACATACTACTAAACTGAAAGGCTGGGTCCAAAAAATACTTAACACAAAGGTCTTATGAGCACTAATTTTTACAAAAAAACCAACTGATGTGTTTGTGAATTTTTAGAATAAACTACAGGCTATTTGAATAAAACTTATTTCAGTAATTGATCCTGATAAAAATACTGTTACATTTCTCAGGAAGGAAAGTTAATTCCACATCAAGGTATCCTTTTTATGGGGGAGACCTTAAACCAAAGTTTCCAACTGAAGTAATATGAGAGTTGGTTGACTGCAGTATTTCTTAAGTGTAAAAAAGGAAGGAACAACGGAAGCACTGTATAAATTTAATAAAGTTACTAACATCTTAATCCTCCCATTTTCTCTTGGAAAGGACCACGAAACTTTATAAATTTGGTAAGTCAATCTGATTTTTTTAAAGTGAACTATAGAGTATAATGAAAGGGCATGGTTTGAGCAGTAAAAACACTTGTTTAAAAAAACTACCTGACTCTTAACAAGCCAGTTAAAATTGCGAGATCTGTAAAATCAGTTCTGGGGTGGAGTTAAGAACAAGTATATTATTCACAAAAGACTGTACAACGATGTAAGTTTCCCAAGTCTACTACATAAATTAAGCGATTTTCTCTCTCGTACATTTTTGATAAATGCTAAGAACAGGGAAAAAAAGTCAGTATGAGGGTAATCAAGTTCTGAATCACTCCCAAGGCAAATTCAATTCAGAACTCGTTCAACGAGTTCATTGCTTAAGAAAAGCAGCCTGTTTAATCTCTGGCATGAAAAAAGAAAAGAAAAAAGAAAAATCAGTGCCGGAGACGAACTGTTCCTTTCACTGTAACTGAATGAAGCAAAGGGAAAAGCTCCTCCGCGGGAGCGCCCCAGGAAAAAGCCAACGCCCACCCAGAATATTCAAATTCAGTTAACAGCAGGGGGAAAAAAAGAAAGGAAGACACGGGGTGGGGGAATGCGTCCGCCTAACAGGGCCAAGATGGGCTCTGGTTCTAATTTCAGCGACTCCGGATTCAGGGGAGGATCCACTTTTACACATTCACTCACGACAGGAGGGAGAGCACAAAAATCCGGCCACGTCACGGCTGCAGCGGCCCGACGGCTGCGCCCCAGGTCCGAGCAGGTTCCGCCGGACGCTCGGCGGGAAGAAGCAGGGACACAGGAAAGGGGTTGGGGAAAGCAAAGAGGAAACAAGAAAGGGCTAAGAGACCTTTCGAAGGCATTTTTCATTTACTCCTAAACTTTTTTGGCTTTCGGACTTCTCGAGCTCCCTTGACGCAGCTTCCAAAGTTGGCAAACGCGAGCGCTGCGCGGGGACACACAGTCTTACCGGTGCCATGGCGACGGTTCAGCTCGGGGAAAGTGATGTCGGACTGCAAGGGAAGAGAGAGACCGCAGGCTCACCAGCCGCACTCTCGGCCCCGCGCGCCCCGTCGGGCGCAGACCCGCCCTCTCCGCGCGGCGCGGACGCCGCTCCGCCACGTCGACGCGAGCCCGGCGCCCCGCTCCCCACGGCGGGAAGGAGCCCCTCCCCGGGCTAGGCGAGCTCTCACCCGGACGGAGGCGCGCGAGTGTGCGAACGTCCCGGCGAGCGGCGGGCGCGGGGCGGCCAGGCGCAGGGAAGGGCTGAGATGCAGGCAGAGGAGGCTCCGGGCGGCAGCGCGGACCCTGCTCCAAGCAACGGAAACCCCGCCCGCCGCGTCCGGCCCCGCCCCGGCCTCAGTGCGCCTGCGTGGGTCGAGGCTCGACCCAGTCCTTGGAGCTTGGGTGGGGCAGGGCCCCTGCTGCTTCGGCCCCGGGAGGGGGCGCCGCTCTCCGAAGTCCAGAGGGACCGCTGCAGGTCCTGCCGCTTGGGAAGGGCGTGGGAAGCTGTCAGGACTCTGAATTTGGGGACTCCGGGGCCTCTTCTTCCCTGGGTGGCCGCAGGAACGGTCACCACACAGTGCTGCTCAGACATAGCTGTGCGTGGGCGTCTTTTTCAAGGCCAAAGTCATTGCGGCCAAGGATTTTTGACCAGGGTATAGAAAAAGCGTGGAGTTGTGAGATCCATTCTCCAAGTTTTGTGTTGTTTATTTTTGAAGTGTCAGTGGTTGCTTCCTAAATAGCTCTTAAATGTGTAGCCCTTTGGTAGTTTTATATGGAAAATTTCAAAACCTCTGCCTTGGGTCAGTATTTTCAAAGCTAGACTAGAGTTTAATAAAACTTAAATTTGATCCATGTCCTACTTTAGTTCAACATAAAAATATGTGAGTATATGAGAAAGAGAGAAACTACAGGATATTGCCCTAGGCTGGTGCAGAAAAAGCAAAGATAAAAAGTGCCTTTCTCAAACTTACTCGTGGGAGGGAAGCACGTGGTGGGGGGGACAAGACAAGACAGAAGCCTGCAACATTAGACACAATAAGATATTGTAGGATGAGAAGACAAAGTGCTGTGGAGAATCAGGATAAGAGAAGAATCCAGTCAGCTTGGGGCAATAGAGATTTTGTCAAATTAAATGGAGAACTAATGTGGTGGTTTGTATAGAATTTACAAACTGAACAGCTACATGTAAGAGAATGAAACTGAATTACTGCCTAACTCCATACACAAAAGTAAACTTGAAATGGATCAAAGACCTGAATGTAAGTCATGAAACCATAAAACTCTTAGAAGAAAACATAGACAAAAAATCTCTTGAATATAAGCATAAACAACTTCATGAACATATCTCCACCGGTAAGGGAAACAAAAGCAAAAATGAACAAGTGGGACTATATCAAACTAAAAAGCTTCTGTACAGCAAAGGACACCATCAGTAGAACAAAAAGGCATCCTACAGTATGGGAGAATATATTCATAAATGACATATCCGATAAGGGATTCACATCCAAAATATACAAAGAGCTCATGCACGTCAACAAACAAAAAGCAAATAATCCAATTAATAAATGGGCAGAGGATCTGAACAGACAATTCTCCAAAGAAGAAATTCAGATGGCCAACAGGCACATGAAAAGATGCTCCATATCGCTAATCATCACAGAGAAATGCAAATTAAAACCCCATTGAGATATCACCTCACACCAGTGAGGATGGCCACCATCCAAAAGACAAACAACAACAAATGTTGGGGAGGATGAAAGGGGAACCCTCCTAACACTGCTCAAGGGAATGTAAACTAGTTCAACCATTGTGGAAAACAGTATGGAGGTTCCTCAAAAAAAAAAAATAGAAATACCATTTGACCCAGGAATTCCACTCCTAGGAATTTACTCTAAGAATGCAGCAGCCCAATTTGAAAAAGACATATGCACCCCTATGTTTATTGCAGCATTATTTACAGTAGCCAAGAAATGGAAGCAACCTAAGTGTCCATCGGTAGATGAATGAATAAAGAACAGGTGGTACATATACACAATGGAATAGTATTCAGCCAGAAGAAGAAAACAAACCCTACCATTTGCAACAACATGGATGGAGCAAGAGGGTATTATGCTCAGTGAAATAAGCCAGACAGAGAAAGACAAGTAATCAGATGATTTCACTCATCTGTGAAGTGTAAGAACAAAGCAAAAACTGAAAGAACAAAACAGCAGCAGACTCACAGAACCCAAGAATGGACTAACAGTTACCAAAGGGAAAGGGACTGGGGAGGATGGGTGGGAAAGGAGGGATAAGGGGAAAAAGGGGCATTAGGATTAGCACACGTAATGTTGTGGGGGAGCATGGGGAATCATAGAAAAGACAAGTGGTGATTCTATAGCATCTTACTAAGCTGATGGACAGTGACTGTAATGGGGTATGTGGTGGGGACCTGATAATGGAGGGAATCTAGTAACCACAATGTTGCTCATGTAATTGAATATTAATGATACCAAAAAAATAATAATAAATGAAAAATAAAGAAAGAATTTACTTGCCTTCACATGTGAGGCAAGCACTTAACCAGGCCCTGACAAAGTCACAGCAGAGTTGTTTACTAGAAAAGGAGGCAAAATTGCAAAGTACATGGAGCTTGCCACATAACATGCACCCTCCCCTTTCTGCTTGCCTTTCCTCTTCCCTAAGGGCCTCTTCTCAACTAGCCCAGCATCTCTACATGGTGTAAGGTACCCAGCACCTCTCCCAGAGCATTCTTGACAGGCCCCTATATCTGAAAGCATCCGTTTCCTCTGCATCTTTCTTTCCTCACTCATGCTTTTCACTTTCTCCCTGCCCTTCACCAAGAGCAGCTTCTTTACTCTGGTCTACAGCATTCTATTTCCCACAAACATCCACCTGAACTCTGTTTCCTCATTGCCTATCACTTGCTACTCTCAGAGTAATAGAATTAGACCAAAACTCAAAGATCCTTTATTTAACAATCTTACTGATTTTATACCAAAGTGATACCTATCAGGGGTTAATGACTTGCTCTGTGTCCTGCAACTAAATTCTGATAAAACCAATAAATTATTAGACCCAGTGCCTTGATACACCACTTTTCTTTCACTTCCAGTTACATTGATTGATTCAACTCCTACTCTGGACCTGAGGCCATGTAGAGATGCCATGCTGAGAATGCACATTTCTAGGCACTGGAGAAAGGCTAGCACAGTAAATGAAATAAAGTAGGTCATACATTCTGGTAGAAGAGACAGACAATAAACAAATACCTATTGTGTCCAGTATGATGTGTGCTATAAAGAAAAGAAAGCAGGGCTAGGGAATGGGGGTGAGGGCAATATTATCTTGGAAAGGTGGTCTGAAGGCATTTCTGAGAAGACTTGAGGAGAAACCTGAATTATCATTTAATTGTATTTGACAACTGTTTACTGAGCACTTGTGCAGAGGGCATACACAAGAGTTTACACTTTAGTATTATAGATAAAGCATGAATATAAATATTAACAGGACTGTAAATCATGAAAGAAATGTATATAATGTAATCAAAATGTAATTGTTTCAGAGGTGGCACAGCTATTATTTTGTCCAAGGATTTTAAGAATCGCTTGATGTAGCATTTGAATTGGGCTTTGAGGGAGAATATTTATCAGGCAGTGCAGAGGAGAAAGGGTGATCTGGTTAAGTGAACAGAAAAAACAGAGAAGGAAAGTGCCTTTTTGTGTGTGTGAATTGAGCTTTCTAAAAAGGCTGGAGTGGAAACGCGTAAAGAGAAACTGCCACCTAAAGATTCTGCTTTGAACAGTATATTTAACTGATGGAATTTGAACAACTGATAATTTTTAACTACTCAGTGTTTTAAATAATAAGCACTCAGGACATTTCCTTTGCTGTCTCTTAAAAACCAAAAGTCCCTGGTCAGTGTCCAGAAGTCGTCCTCAGAATCTCCACCATTCTCCAGTTAACTCATCTACTTAAACTCTCTCTTTCTTGTCATTTAAAATTAAAGTCATTCTTAGTGTGTTGTCTTTATGTTGCATTAACTTTAAGTATTGCATAATAATTTTGGTTTGTTTGTTATACTGTTGTTGAGTAAAAACGATGGGTTTCAGCTATTTTCTGATGAGATAATCAAGTTGCATTCCTACCGAAAGTGTTCTTTTCACTGGGGAAATGCCAAATGTCAGATAACTAATTCATAAACTCACTTTTGAAACTCATTTTATTTGTAAACTCAGGATTTTACTGATATCACTCTTTCCCTCAATTATTTGGATCATTCAGGAACTAGGCAATCTATTCTAAACAAGTTGCTCCTTTGTGTTGCAGTTTCTACCTCTCTCAACTCTAATACTTTGATCATACATTCATTGACCTACTGTTTCCCTTAATTATACGGATAAAGAGAGAAAAAAATGGCTAAAAGGCTTTGTATAAGTAGGTACAAGACAATTTTTCCTAATTTTAAAGGAGCTGGAGTCTTGTTTTTTAGAAGACTATAAAATTTGCAACTAATCTTTTTTTTTCATTGAAGCATAGTTGATGGTCATATACAATTTTACAGTGGTTTCAAGTATACAACATTGTGTTTCAACAGTTACCCATATTATTAAATCCTCAGCTCCACTAGTGCAGTTATAGTCTGTCAATGTAGAAAGATATTAGAGAATCATTGGCTATATTCTCCATGCTGTATGTACTACCATACCTGTGACCAAATATATTATGATTGAGAATTTTTGTGCCCTTTTATCCCCTTCACCCTCCCCACTCACCCACTAACCCCTCCCTCATGGTAACCACCAGTCACTCTCAGTGTCTAGGAGTCTACTGCTATTTTGTTCATTTTGTTTATATATTCCACAAATAAGTAAAATCATATTTGTCTTTCTCCACCTGGTTTATTTCACTTAGCCTAATACCCACTAGGTCCATCCACACTGTCGCAAATGGCAGGATTTCTTTCTTTTCATGGTTGAATAATATTCCATTGTGTATATGTACCACACCTTCTTTACCCATTCATCTGTTGATGGACACTTTGGTTGCTTCCATATCTTGGCTATTGTAAACAATGTGGCAGTAAATATATGGGTGCATATATCTTTTCAAATCAGAGATTTTGTCTTCAGGTAAATTCCTAGAAGTGGAATTACTGGTTCGTATGGTATATGGTATTTCTATTTTACTTTTTGAGGAACATCCATACTGCTTTCTCTATTGGTTTCACCAATTTACAGTCCCACCAACAATGTAGGAGGGCTCCTTCTTCTCCACATTCTCACCAACACTTGTTATTTCTTATCTTTTGGATAGTGGCCATTCTGACTGGTATAATGTGATATTTCATTGTGTTTTTGTTTTGCATTTCCCTGATGACTAGCGATATGGAGCACCTTTTCATGTGCCTGTTGGCCATCTGTATTTCTTCCTTGGAAAAACATCGTTGTTCAGGTCCACTGTCCATTTTTAATCAGGTTATTTATTCATTTATTTTGGTGTTGAGGCACATAAGTACTTTACGTATTTTGTACATTAACCCCTTTTCAGATAAATCATTTATGAATATATTCTCCCATACTATAGGTTGCCTTTTTTTGTTGTTGATGGTGTCCTTTGCTATATAGAAGCTTTTTAGTTTGATGTAGTCCCACTTGATCATTTTTTATTTTGTTTCTTTACCCAGGGAGTTGTGTCCAGGAAAAAAATTGCTTATAAAAAATTGAACAAAATATTGTTCAAGAGATTTTTGCCTGTGTTTTCTTCTATGAGTTTTATCATTTCATGTCTTACATTCAGGTCTTTGATCCATTTTGAGTTTACCTTTGTGTGTGGAGTTAGACAGTAATCCAGTTTCATTCTCTTGCACGTAGCTGTCCAGCTTTCCCAAAACCAGTTATTGAAGATAGTTGTCTTTTTTCCATTACATATTCATTGCTCCTTTGTCATACATTAATTGACCATATATGTGTAGGTTTATATCTGGGCTCTCTATTCTTCTTGTGCCAATACCATACTGTTTGGATGACCATAGCTTTGTAGTAGACTTTGAAGTCAGGGAGCTTAATACCCCCCAGCTTTGTTCTTCTTTCTCAGGATTACTTTGGCTACTTGGGGCCTTTTTTGGTTTCATATGAATTTTAGGATTATTTGCGATAGTTCATTGAAAAATGTCATTGCTATTTTGATAGGGATTGCATTGAATCTGTAAATCCCTTTGGGCAGGATGGCCATTTTGACAATAATAATTCTTCCTATCCACAAACATGGGATAGATTTCCATTTATTTGTGTCTTAATTTCTCTCATGAGTGTCTTATAGTTTCCAGAGTACTGGTATTTCACCTCCTTGTTTACATTTATTCCTTGGTATTTTATTCTTTTTGATGCAATTGTGAATGGAATTGTTTTCCTGATTTCTCTTTCTGCTAGTTTATTATTAGTATATAAGAACACAACAGAGTTCTGTGTATTAATTTTGTATCCTGCAACTTTGCTGAATCAGGTTATTAGTTTTAATATTTTTTTGGTGGAGTCTTTAGGGTTTTCTATGTACAATATGACATCATCTGCAAATAGTGACAGTTTAACTTCTTCCTTACCAACCTGGATGACTTTTCTCTCTTATTCTTGTCTGATTGCTATGACTAGGACCTCCATTATATGTTGACTAAAAGTGGTGAGAGTAGACATCCTTGTCTTATTCCTAACCTTAGAGGAAGAGCTTTCATTGAGTATGATGTTAGCTGTGGGTTTGTCGTATTTGGCCTTTATTATATTAGCTGTGGGTTTGAGTATTTCGCCTTTATTATGTTGAGATATGTTTCCTGCATACCCATTTTGTTGGGAGTTTGATGTTGAATTTTGTCAAATGCTTTTTCAGCATCTTTTGAGATGATTATATGGTTTTTATCCTTTTTTTATCCTTTATTGTGATATATCACATTGACTGATTTACAAATATTGTACCATCCTTGTGTTCCTGGAATAAATCCCACTTGGTCATAATGGATGATCCTTTTGATGTATTTTTATTTGGTTTGCTAATATTTTGTTGCAAATTTTTACATCTATGTTCATCAGGAATATTGGTCTATAATTTTCTTTTCTTAATGTCTTTGGTTTTGGTATCAGAGTGATGTTGGCCTCAAAGTGAGTTTGGCTAGTCTATTTTTAAATCAGTTTTGTTTAAAAAATAAAGTTATTACAAATTATGATTACTTTAAAGAAGAAGAAAAGAAGACAGGAAAGTGAATTGCAAGAGGCAGAGGAAACAAGGGAATGCCTGATGAGTAAGGTAGGGGATAGATACAAAGGAAAAGCTGGAGGACAAGACCTAGAAGGAACACACCCTCTGAAGGCAGAAAGCACAGGGTTCAAATCCCCACCCTGCAGCATAGCAGGTGTGTGATCTCTCTGTTCCTCGGTTTCTTTTCTAGAGTGCTGGTTAGGATTAAATAAGATAATTTGTGAAAATGTCTAATAGTTGTAGAAAGATCAGTCATATTCCTTCCTGGTTCTTCCTCCTTCTAAAAACTTCCACTACCGTCCTCAGTTCCTAGGCTGAAGATTTAGCCCCTACTCTCACCCTGGAAACAAAACTAGCCTCGTAGCGCCCCACTACTCTCCTGCAGCAGAACCTATCCTGTCACCTGCCAATCTCTCAGGCCTGTCAGGCCCCGATGGATGCGTCCTGGTGCCATTCCCCTCTGCCTCCTATTCTTCCTCAGCCAGTCTTCTATCAGTAGCCCCCATCAGTACAGAGCTGAACTAGTAGACCCCCACCCTCTACACTCCTCTCCATATGTAGCCTCTGTGGTCCCCATCTGATGGTGCCAAAGACTTGAAACACCACTTGGAATGTATGTTAAACCACCTACCTGGCCTCCCATCATCCGTCCCTGACTGTCCCTGGGTGAGAAGCAGAGGGGAGGTTGCACTGCTCTGAAAGTTCAGCCCCATCTGTTTCCACCATCAGCTGCGACCCTGGAATGGAGCCCTGGCCCTTCAGATTAAAGTGGTTATCATGTCCTTTGGGGAAACAGGTCCAGATTTACTTTCAGAACCTCATCCTGAACCAATGGTACTGAATTATTAGAAGACTCTTTAATCTCCGCTTATTGAGATCAGTGTGCTTGCCAGAAACTAAAAGGAGAGATTCCTCAGGAGATATTTAACTCTAGATGTTTTTCCATTGTTTTTATTCAAAACGATATTTATACTTATCCAGTAAAGTGTAAATCAACTTCCCTAGCAAGACTAGAATGTAGGTCTTGAGTAAATAATTAGGAAAAAACAAACTCTGATAGGCATCTTTCAGGCATAATGTTTAGAACATTGATTAAGATCTTCAAAGCTATTAGTAAAAAGAAGCAATGAAAAACAGCCTACTTATAAAACAAGCATCCTGTCTCTCTTATTCATCGCGGAATCTCTAGCATCTGGCACAGTGCTCAGCACTTAGTAGCTGCCCATCGAATGTTTTGAAAGTAAATGGGTGGATGGATCCATCATGGTGTGGGGGCTTTTATTTATAACAACGGTTGCTGTTAACTGGAAACCATTGATCAGCAGAGTGATGAGGAAGATATGAAAAGAATGAAAAGGAAACTTGTAAGAGAATTTTGCCCAAGGAACAGATGTATTCTCAGACAGGGATTCTGACTTCTAGAGAGGACTCGTCCCTGGATGGGTAAAGTTCTGATTTATGATCTTACTAGTGTGTGACATTGGACGATTTGATTTTTCCTAATTTGGGGTAGTGTTTAGGATTAAATGAGCTCACTTGTTTAATGCCTAAAAATAACAGCAGGACTGGTTTCAATTTCTCCTCCCTCTTTCTTCCAAAATCTTTCACCACTAAAACCTCACTCTCATCTTCCTTGCAGATGATTCAGTCCCTACCCATCCCACTCAAAGACCCAGACTGAGTCCCTATGAATCCACAGTTGTTCTGCAGGAGGTCTTACCCATGAGCAGACAGCTTCTTGGCACTCGTCCCCACCAGCCCTCTGACTCCTGTGGCCATTTCCTTGGTTTCTCTATCTGGGATTTTCTTCACTCATTTAACTAATTTATGGTGTCAGACCCTGTCACAGACACTGAGGCTATGTTACCAGGCCATGGCTGGGTTCTGAAAACAAGATCGTCAGCTTGTTGCTCCAAAGACCAAAACTCGAGACTAATGGTGGTGAAAAGGAACGGTTGCTTTATTCAGGAAGCCGGCAGCCTGGAATGATGGGCAGGCATCCCATGACCGTCTCTGAAGCGCCATTCAGAGCGAGAGCGTTTTAAGGGGGCGCTTCCTGGAGACAGGAGGGGCTGCAGTTAATGAGCGGCCTGCAGGCCGACTTGCCGGCAACAGGGGCTGTGTGCTAAGAACCTCCAGATGGAATGTTCTTGTCTGTGGTTTCCAGCAGCTCCGGGTGAAATTCCTGAAACTCAGAGAGGTTTGGTTAAAGGGCAACATGGAGGCAACTTCTTAGCTTGTTTCAAAATGGAGTGAGGCTTTGTTAAAGCCTCTAACCGACACAGTGATTTTTTAAAAAAAGACACAATCTGTCCAGTTAGAGCATCCAGTCCAACAGGTTAAATCCAACACAGCTGAATTCTATAAACTTCAGGGTAAAGGTAAGAGAGTAGGAAGTGGGCTTCTACAAGAAAGTCTTTGTAAGGCAGGTGTGTATTGTGGAGGAGCAGCGGGGAGTCCATCCCAGAGGTCACCCTAAGTGGGATCAAGGCACGTGGTGGATGGAACTATAGTGTTCAGTTTTTCCCTTTATGCAGTCTTATTATCTGGGTGGGATGAGAACGAGGATTCAGGGAAGAGGAAAACAGAGGAGGGATTTTGCCTGAGAAAGGGGATGAAGAGGAGTCACCTTCTGAAGGGTGGTGTGACAGTCGCGCTCACACCCTGGATACTGCCATTCTCTGAACGGCACCTTCTCTCAACTCTTACAATCTAATTCCCATCACTGACAGCTTCCTCCCATTTTCCATGTTCTTCCCTTACCATCCCAACCACATCTGCTATTACTCTAACTTCATCCAAACCTCTAGCCCCTCTCTGTTCAAGCAGCCTACCATCCTTTCTCCTGCTTCCAGTTTCCTCTCCATCCAACCTCTGGATTGTATCATGAGTCCTTGTATCCGCCACCTTGGCAGATTCTCACCCTTCACTCTCCAGTCCTCTCTTCACACAGCCAGCTGGCCCCACCCTACCATCACCTGCCCCCATATGCATGCTGCTTGAGTGTGACTGGACACCACTGAATCACACCCCAGAATAGTCTTGCATCAAATTTGGGGGTGTCAGTCTCAACTGGGCCCGCAGCATTTCTTAGCAACCCTTTAATATGTCCCTGCTCGATTCTCTCTCCATCCCTCATGATAGTTATTCTAATCTTTCACAGCTCTCCTTAAGATCCTAGCCCTCACCTTTTTCCCAGCAGATGGCCTTAATTCCTACCTAACAGGCCTACTTGCCCTGAATTTTCATCCTACACCTACAAACACATTTGTGTCCACACCCATTATTTCTCACTCACAAGGTGAAAGGACGCTCTTCCTACCTAAGGTTTAACGTTCATCCTCCAGGATTGTGGTCTTACTCTCACCTGTATTTTAATCTTTTCCCTCCACTCCTTTCAGCCCAAATTAACAAAGCCATTTATGCTAGGACTCTTAGTTTCGAGTGACAGAAACCCAACTCTAGCTAGCTTAGGAAAAAAGAGTGTTTTCTTTTTTGAAGCTGTGTCTGGCAGAATCTTTCACTATAAACAACAAAACCCATTTTGCAAAAAGTTTTGAAGGATTTTCAGTAGCTTGGCACAGTATCTGGGAGAGCCAAGAAATCATGCTTGGTGGCCACACAGGCTGGACAGTGTCCAGATCACACTGCCACCTTCTCCAGTGAAGAAGCTACCACTGCAAACAGATGCCAAGCATGGGACAAACCTCCTGGAACCTCAGGCCTGCTGCTTCTGAAAGCTTACATCTCTCCAACCAACTCTGCCTGGATCTCCAGAAGGTGGGTTCCATGAGCCATCTGTGTCTTTACTTTGCTGAAGTGGTCACGACACCCACACTACTGGAGTCCCCAGTGCCACCACTACCTCTATCCAGGGTCTCTTCTCCATTGGAAGGAGAAGCCAGGAACTATCTTTCCCAGAATCCCTTGTTAGAATTTGCTGGTGAGAGGCATTTGCTGAGATTTGGAAGGCACTAGAGAAAGTAAGAGTTGCAGACACAGGTATAGAGCAACATGAAATTCCCATAAGTTTCTGAGAATTTCCTGGGAACCAGCAGCTCCCCATGTCTGAGACTGCAGAACAAGACAGTTAGTGGACTTTTTGAGGATTACAGCAGCTTCCTGGTAATCTCGAGAACCCCAACCCTCTTTGGTACTTCAGGCTGAGCTCTTCAGTGGTGGCTTCCCTGACCTGCCCTCCTAAGTTTTTCTACAGTTGGTGAAGCCACTACTACCCTCTATCAAACTTTTCATAACTGTATTAAATGGGTTGGCTTCTCTTTTCTTCACTAAACCTTGACTGATTCGACTGAGCTGCAGCCTTGGCAAAAATAAGCAGGCTGCTGCATTAATGTGGCAATTACACTAAAATAATGCAAAAGAGACACCTTCAGCAAAACACATCAGGAGACACCAGTTTGGGAGATGTGGTTTCTCGAATCTCCCCAGTCCTCATGGGAGACATGCTTGGCTTAGGGGGGATGGCATTTTGTCTATTTAAGGTGAGATCCTGCCAGATCGATCCAACCACATCATTGTGAAATGACAGCACATTATGTTTCCCCTTCGTGAACCACGTGGATCTAACCTCTACGTTATGGATGTTTCTTTTTTCTGCCACCATCATGGGCCTGTTCCTTTGTCCACAATTTTCCTATAAGATGCACAGTTGCTTTGAACTTACTATCAATGTTTAGGATCCAAGAGGAACTGAATAGGGCAGGCAGATGTAGTCCATCCTGACAAAGTCACCCTCTCCTAAATCAAAATCTCCCCTGGTTGGTTCTGCCTGGTGGAGCCTAATCGCATTCCCTCCCTAGCTTTAGGGAGCTTGGGAATCGAGTTCTAGCTTCAACTTTATAGAGGTAGGATCCTTCATTCCCACATTAAGTTGTCAGAAAAACAAACAAACAAAAGAAAATAGAAATACCAATAAAAGGAAAGTATTGATGCCGGGGTTCTTGTTCACGAAGCTGAAGAATGAGCTTCACAAACACTGAAGGTAGGAAAGCAAGGTACAGGCTTTTATTTAGAAATAAAGTGAGAGGAAAGAACTCCTGGCTCACACCAGGAAGAGAGCCCGGGGTGGTATGTTGTCTAGGGGATTTATAGGCAGTTGAGGATATTTTTGGAAATTGAGGGATTAGGGTGTGGAATTGTACTACCTGCCCTGCCCTCAAGATGGGCTGGGTTATTGTCTGTTTGCTAGGGCTGTTTACAGTGAAGTCTCAGGTTATGCTGAGATACCCTTGCAGAATGCTCAAACATTCCAGGCAAAGTTGCTCCCGGCCTTTTGACCTTTAACTGATTTCACTGAAGATGTCTATATTCCTAGTCTGGTATCTTTACCCTAGAGAGTTAGTGTGACCTTGACTTTGCATAAAGTTGAACACAGAGTTTCGATAGGGACTTTACACTGTTACATTGCTTTGACTGTAAATATCCTACCTTGCTTTTTTCCAGAGGCCCTCACCCTACTCTGACTGCACCCACAGTCCCTGTCTCAGTATGACTGATGACATGCTCATAGCTCTCTCTCAAGGACCAGCATTGTCCTTGCAGCAAGAACAAGGTGACAATTATCTCAGGCTCACATTTTTCCAGGTTTACAGAAGCATTATTCTCAAGTTTGACTTGGAAAAATCTGATTGTACCAGCAAGTTCATAGACCAGTCACAGTCCCCTCTGTAATCACAAGATCTGGTGCAGAATTTCATAGAGGAGATTATGTCTGTAAATCAGGGTTTGTCAGTGTGGGTAAAATTGTAATATTTCCAGAATCTTTCACCTGGCTTTAGTGCATCTGCATATAAATAGGTGTTTCCAAGGGGAGGAGAACTAGTCATCTACATATCAATACATAATTACAAGGGCATGTGAGGGCTTATCTGGAAGGAGAGGGTGGGTGGAGCTCTCTTCTGCTGCAGTGAGGTCAAGAGAGACAGAACGACTGCTTGTAAGAAATAAATGGGTTTCTCCCACTTTATTTCTCCCTTTGACTGATTTTGGTTTCAAAGGTATTTTGACCCAGATTTTCCCCCAGAGTTACCCTCAGCCATGGCACTCCTGACATTTTGGGCTGACTATTATTTGTTACTAGAGTATGGCAGAAGGGATGCTGTCCTGGCACTGTAGGATGTTTAGTGGCATCTCTAGCCTCTACCCATTATTTCTCAGTAGCATCCCCTCCATCCCCATTGTGTTGGACAAAATTGTCTCCCAACATTGCTAGATGTCCCCTGCAGGGCAAAATTGTCCCAGTTGAGAACACTGATTTATAGAAGAGAATCCTTGCTGAGCCACAGTTCCATGTTCCATTCATCACTGTGTGACCATCCTGCAGCAGTCCTGGCCATATCAAAGGACACTTCTCAATCGCCACGTGAGCTCTAGACTCATATCTTTTTACCTGTCTGCTATTCACGTCTCAGTTAGGACCTCCCACAGCTAACTCAAAACCAATGTGCCCAAACCTAACATCATTTTTCCTCTAAGACCAGCTTTTTCTTTCACATTCCCAGTTCTGGCTGAAGACATCACTGTTTATCAGTCACTAATGCTGAATCCTGGCAGTACTTCTGGATCCTTTACCT
Source organism: Smutsia gigantea (assembly GCA_032199065.1). Lineage (NCBI taxonomy): Eukaryota > Metazoa > Chordata > Mammalia > Pholidota > Manidae > Smutsia > Smutsia gigantea. Next base: position 250,545 of record JAVSCE010001508.1, on the reverse strand, counting down.
TCCCTCACCAACCCCTTCCGCCCCACACTGAAGGTGGCAGGTTCTAATAACACCTCTCCTTATCTTATGTTGGCTCCCTCCTACCCATTTGTTATTACAATAATCTTTTACTAACCTCTTAATTTCTCCTCTAATTTACCTTCTAAATGCCAATCTGATTGTGTTACTCCATGCTTAAAATCAGTAGATTTTAAGCAGATCCAAATTGCCTATGGAAAATTTAGCAAGGTATGCAATGACCTTCCTGAACTTTTCCTCTAACTTTATTCCCACCTCTGCTTTCTTGCTAACAAACTACTATTACATTTGTTATCTCCCATGCCTGCTTCAAACACCCTCCACTACATTTTGTTAGTTCAGCTGGCAAACTCCTATTTGTTCTTTAAGACCCATTGCAAGCATCTTTTCTCTGAATTTTTTTCTCCTAAGTCTCCTCCTTCACTGTATGTTCCAGCATCTTTACGGCAACCTCATGAGAGACTCTGAGCCGCCTCTACCCGGCTAACAGTCCTCAACTCTTGACCCACAGAAATTATTAGATAAAAGAATGTTTGCTGTTTTAAGCCACCAAGTTTTGGGATAATTTGTTACAGAACAATAGATAACTAATTCAAATAGTTTACTTACAGAGATTAACATGAATGAAACTCTAGACCCAAGTTTCAATTTTAAGAGTACTCAGGCTTCCTACTTCAAGCTTCACCTAGGTTTTGAACAACACCATGACCTATCTTACTTACCCAGTTTCATTTTGAAACTTAGTAAACACAACTGTTAAAGAATGTTATGAGTGAATTAGCTGCTCAGTGTTCATACAGTATTAAGCAAAGAAGAGTTCAAAAGTTCTATTATTATTTAATATGGCTTTAAAAACTGAGAACCGGAATCAAAGGAGCATGAAGACACATTCTCCTTTGACATTCAGATTTCCAACTTTCCAAGAGTCAGAGTCTAGGATACAGAGAATCTAATTCTAATTTTTTGGTAATCAGGTAGGAATATAATTTTGATTTCATAAAGAAAAATCTCTACTACCCAGAAAAGTTCTAAACCTTTTAACACAGTTTACTTATTTTAAAAATTAGTGTGTAAGAATGACTGAAATGTCCATAACAATGAGAATACATAAATAAAATGTTATTTTATTTATTCATAAAATGGAGTGGTATTCAGCAATAAAAAAGAACACAACAACACTGAATAATCTCAAAAACTTGCTGAACAAAAGAAGCAAGACACAAGATACATTCTAATTTCATTTATATTATGCTCAGGAACATGAAAACCAAGTGGTAATAGAAATCAAGAGCAGTGTTCTGTAGGGGTAAATTGATAAAAAGGAACAAGAGAACTTTCTGGGAGTGACAGAAAGGTTATCTTGGTTTGAGTGATAACTGCATGTCCACATAAATGTATCAAAACTCACGGTTTAGGATTTACTTACATTCGTTTCACTGTATGTAAATTTTATCTCCTTCTAAAAACAACATAAAAAGTGTGCATAACACTAAAATCATGTTTCCTGTTGGAAGGAAAACCTTTTAGACGGTTTAAACGGGATTCAAAACACCGAACAGAAAGAGCTTTCACATCACCCAAGTGGAACAAAGTATATATTATTGGAAACTCCCTTGGAGAAGAGTAAACCTCAGCCCCCTGAGCTACGTGAGCCAGGAGTGGGTAAAGTGGGGTTCCTACGGCCGGGATCCTCGCTGAACTTAAGTGTAACTGGCCGGCTGCTAGGCTACCGCTTCCACACCTTTAGGCAATAAGCCATTATCGTGTTAATATAAGGAGTTCCGCCCAGGGCTCTGCGGGAGACTGGATGGCGGGGCTGCAAGGCTGTAGGAGAGCAGAGGCTGGAGTGGGGGCAGCACCGAGGGACTGACCGGCCACCTCGAAATAAAGTTGGGTATAACCTTTTCACCCCAAGAACCCTTTGCTGTCAATTTCTTTGGTCACAGTGAATCTATAGCGAACTTGCCTGGGGCTGAAACTCATGTGCCAGACACACGATAAATACTCATTGATTCTTAGCACAAGCTCTGCGCTCTCTCAACCTGGACTTGGGCAGGAAAATCAACAGTCGGCCGCCCGCTATTCTGAGACAGCACTGCTCCGCCGACACCGGCTCGGGTAGGGGAGCGGGGAGCTGGGCCCGGGAAGCGGGAAGCGGGGAGCGGGGCGGAGCGGGGCCCGCCCAGCCGAGTGGAGGCCTCCGGGCCGCGTGACTCAGCAGCCGGGAATCCAGCCGCGCGGCGGGGGCGGGGGTTTGCCAAGGAGGGGAGGCTGAAAGGGAGAAGAGCATACTGACAACGTCCTGACGGTTTGCGGGACTGCCCAAGGGGCACGTGGGAGATGCTTTTAGAACAGAAAGGGAGCGGTTGGCCCTCTTGGTCCAGACTGGGGAAGGCCGGGCCTCGCTGAGAACACAGGGACGCAATTAGGAGAAAGGCTGGTGGGGAAAACCATTTTGTAAAGAATTCGCGCTTCTACCAATTAAATGCAGACACCAGATTCCTCGCTCGGTCTCCCGGGGACCTGCTCGCACTCTGCTGCTAAACATGATTTATGATTCACTAGACGGTCGGAACAGGCTTTATAAGGTTGTCTTGCCAACCCCAACTTCCCCACAAGGGTCTTCACTATTTTTCTGCCAACATACACAATGCAAACGCGCCTTCTTTTCTAGGGTCAGTCCCACCACCCCGGCACATCAGCAGCCCCCACCTCCAGCACTGCCAGCTCCTCTCAGGCTGTGACTTGGATGTCTTTGACTTCCGAAGCCATTCCTAACCTAGGCCCCCTGTCTGGGTTGGGGACCTTCCCGTGGGTTCCCCACACCGAGCACCTTCCTCTGTGGAAAGCCTTGCCTTGTGTATTGTGGCTGCCTATTGATTTTCTTTTTAACATGAAATATCTCAAACTATGGAAAAGTAAAAAGGAGACTTTGTTACCGATTAAAGCTTGTTACAGTGAATATTTTATTATGTAAAAATTCGAAATGTTATGGCACAGAATATTGCCATTGTTATTCCCTCCTATATAATCTAGTTATTTATGTATCTGATCAAAAACGATATATAGTATTGCTTGGTGCTTTCAATTTAATATAATTAGTGTCTTGCCACTGGGTTTCAGCCCCGGACAAGGTTGCTATGGATTCAATGTGACCAAAGAAATTGACAGCAAAACGTTCTTTGGGGTGAAAGGGTTTATTACCAGCTTGTTCTCCCGGCGTAAGTCGAGCACTAGCTTCTCTGCCTCCGCCCAGGGCACTGGGCCGAGCTCCCTATATAGTGCAATAATAGCTTATTGCCCTAAGGTGTGGATGCGGTAGCCTAGCAACAGGCCAGTTACTTCATCAGGTGGTTTAATTTCAGTGAGGATCCTGGCCATAGGAACCCAACTTTCCCACATTAGTAAGGTAGCATACATACCCTTTAGCAATTCTTTCACTCTACATTGTATTTTGATATCACATTAATGAAGAAATGATGACCACAAAGAACAAATCATTAAAAACTACTCCATTTGACTACATAAAAATTAAAAACTTAATATTACATAAGTGAAGTTAGAATACAAGCTCCTGACTGTGATTACTTCTTTTAAAAAATACATTATTCAAAAATATTCATGTTCGTAATTTTAAAAGTCAAGTTTTCTAATATATTTACAATAAAAATTCTCTTGTCTTACTTCCAATTAATTTCCATTCTCCAGAAGTAGATTTTCTCAACTTTCTATTTTTTTTCTGGAATTGGTCTCCATTTTCTTAAATTACATGCTTTTTTAAAGGATAATATCTATTGACTCCATACCATGGAAGATAATGACTTTTGAGCTTTCTTCACACACACACACACACACACACACACACACACACACACACACACACTCTCTCTCTCTCTCTCTTGCTCCATCATTTCAATAGTTTTAATTTCTGGTTATATTCTTAACTAATATTAAGTGTTTACTATCCTTATTATGTAAATATAATTCATAGAAGAGCCATGTTAATGTATTCTGATTTCACTTTTTTTCATCCATAAATTTGTTTTCCATATTGTTCCCACTACCCTCCTTGGTTTCATTACCTGTGTGCCTACAACTTACTTATCCCTAAACTCTCCCATAAAAGAGGAATTTCTTTAATACTTTCAGACTCACCAGGAACACACACACATGGGCATGCACACACATCCATGCACATCCACTTATGTATGCATATACTTTCCTGACCTCCCTTCTGGAGCACTCTCTCTTCCCTGTCTGGCCAAATTGTTCTTTATCTGCTGCCAGCTCTCCACTCAGGACTTCCCCTCACTGTTAACCCTGAACGTAGAGTGACCAACTCATCCTAGTTTGCCAGGAACTGGCCCAGTTTTAAAATTGACAAGTCCCACATCTGGTACCCCCTCAGGCCCAGGCAAACTGGAATGATTGGTCAATCTACCTGACCCTCGGCTTCATTCCTAGTTTAGGTCCTATTTCCTGGACCACCATGTCTTCTTGGTTTATTTCCTTATTTCATGGAACCCATTCTCCAGTATTTTCCTGAAAAGGAGGCAAGAAGTTTTTAAACTTGTGTGTCTGAAATGTCTTTCATCTGCCTCCAACTTGTTAGAAAAATTGACACAGAAGAGAAATCAAGGTATGAAGCAATTTTCTATTTGAATTTTGAAAGGATTGCGGCAGGTAAGAAATCTGGTGCTTTTCTGATTCTGGATCTTTTTTATACTTTTGATTTCTGTGAGTTTGTAGAATTTTTCTTTATCTCCAAGGTTCTGAAATTTCACAATGGCAGGCCTTAGTGTGAGGTTTTGTCTTTGCACGCATACATTGTGCGGGACACCAAGTGAGCTCCCTCAGTCTATAAACTCCTGTCCTTTTTTTCAGGGAAATCTTCATGATTATTTCTTCAAACATATCTAACCCTATTTTTTTGTACTCTCTCTTTCTGGAACTCATGCTTTTTCAGGTGTTGGCTCCTGAACTCTTTTTTCCTTTCCGTCTCCATTTTCATTTATTTTTAGTTGACTTTCTGGAAATTTTCCTCAAATTTATCTTCTTTCTTCTGAAAATTTCTATTGTATTTAATGTCAAAGCGATTTTTTGATCTCTGAAAGGTTCATTACCTCCTTCTCTGTTTCCCAGATGCTGTCTTTCTTCTTACCACATGAGAATGTTACCTATAGGGCTTCTTTGTTTGCATTTAAGGTTTCTTCTACTCCATATAGAGTTTCTATTTTCTCCAAGTGTTTGTTTGATTCGGTTCTATCTATCATGGCAAAAGATTTCCTTAAATGTTGAGTAATCCTAGGCTATCTGCTCCTATTTAAAAATAAAACAATAAAAAAACCAGACTGGCGCACATCATGCAGAGTGAGCTGGCTGGGTTATTTTGCTGATTGTTTTTGTTTTTGTTTTTAGATAGTTTCCCGTAGAGGACTCAACCACATTTTCATCAGGAAAGAAAACGTTTGGCTGCCAACTCATTTTTTTTACAGACCTTCAGTTAATCCCCCCATTGTCAGCATCACCTGCATCCCTAGTCTTTCTAAATATCTTTCTGAGATCCTATAGTTCAAATCGTCCATCTTAGCTGTCCTTACTGCCGGCTTTGGTTTCAGTAGTAAAGTCAGTTTTACCTCTAGTCGGTCTGTTTTCTAGTTTCTGACATTCCTTTGCTGCCAGATGAAAAAGTATTTCATCTTTTGCCTTTATAGGTTTGTGCCTTTTTAAAAAAGGCTTTTACTGTCACTTCTATGAATTTTGGGAGGGAATGTGAGTAAACATATTTAACTAGAAGTCTTGAAATTGCCTCTTTCTTCTCCATGTGTGTTCCCTGTTTGCTCTGGACAGAGCAGAAGGTAAGGAGTGCACCTTGTTCATCATTACTGTCTAGTGTCTAGCATATTACCTGACAGAGTAGAAGATTTCAATGAGTAAGTAAGACTTTATTGAATGAATACACATGTAGCGTAATTTTAAAAATATTAACCAATGTTTTGCTTTGTTTTTCTCTCTAGTATTTCATTTTCCTATTTTCAGCCAGGCTAAACTACTATTATTGCTTCAGAGAATGCATTGGACAACAGAAAGCAATTATTCCTGGATTCTGAGTTTCAAAAGTTTCTTTAGGAAAATTGAAAGGACTCATGGCATAAACAAGATAGTGGGGCAAGACATTGTGAAGCATACCTCTATCTCTCCCCTGGAACTGGAAGATTAATCCCAAAAGAGAGTGAGAGTTTAGCTCCAGGCAAACAGCAAAGCCCTATAGAAAAAACAGATAGTGTGCCTAAACAGCTGGACCATTTTTCTGCTAGGAAGTTTCCTTTGCATTCAGGAATGAAGACAAGGCCAACAGAAAAAGCCAGTGGACATAAAAGGGCATATAAGTAAGAATGAAGGTCGAGACATGCCATAACGCAGCACTGCCTGGAGAGACAGGTGCTGCCTGTGTCAGTGGCTATCATGGACAGACGAGAGTGAGCACTAGGTCTCTGCCCAACCTTCATGCTTTGCCACTGTGTAAGGCCCTTGTTACTTAAACACAATCCTCAAGAGATCCCCAAGTTTACTGAGATTAAGTTTCTGACACCTAAATAAAATGGGACTTCGCTATTGAAATTAAGTTTAGTTATAAAAACAAATTTATAATATTTCCCCATTATCTCTATTGGTTAGTTGAAATTCATGTATAAATACACAAATATGGTGATTATGACCACCAGATAGTCACTTAAAATTCATTAAAATTTCATAAGATATATGTTAATAAAGCAACATGCTAATTTACAGTTCTTAAAGTAAGCGGGTGGTTTGTAAAGTGAGTAGATTGGTTGGCTAAACTGTTTATATTGTTAATTTTAACAGAATAAATAAGGAAGTAGAGACACACTGTCAGGAATGTATGTCAGGACCTCTACTTTGAGCTGAGAAGGCCAGTGTTCTCACTGAGAATGACTAGAAAAAATCTAGATAAAATACACAAAACAGTATCTGTCTGAAGGCATTAAAGAAATTGCATAGAAATGTATTCTTGAATCCATGCCATACAATAATGTTTGTATGAAAGCAGGAAAGACTGAAAAGAAATGTGTCTAATTGTAAGTAGACTAAAAATAGAAAATAAGAACAAGTACATGAACTTTGACCAAGTTTCTTTTGTAACCCTTTGCCTGGACATTCTCTAATGATTGTAATTACTAACTGTGAATTTTTAGCTGCAGAACTACAGTTAATTCATTTATCCCACCTGTGGGTAGACGACTCTGACAGAAAATTCCACCACATGCAACAGGTCTCTACATTTTCCAGCAGTATGCCCTGAATAAACCACGTCTTCATTCTCTGATACACACTATTCTTGTTGACAGACGTTCATACCTGGTTTTCTTTCTCATTGGGTAAACACTTAAGAAATGTATTTGAAGGGACAGTCAACTCCACAGCAGGAAATTTCTCTCTGCCTCTCACGCTCCCTTTCCCAACAATGTCTTTTCACTGCCAGAAAAAATCTATCATTAGATTTGATTCCTCTGAGTCTCTTCTAAGAGAAATAAAACATCTGTCCTCATTCTTACCTTAGCATGAATTAATGTAATGACTCAATCTCATGGGCAAGCTAGCTGTGATCAGGGACATTCAGAAGTTGGAGTTTTGACGGGGATCCAGAAAGCGCAGTCATAACAATTTTTGAACATAAACTGCAAGGTTGTTGTTATTTTCTTAATCAGAACAAAATGAAGATAATGATGTAATCTCCCTGATAGTCTTGTGAAGATTGGCTGAGAAAATAATGAGCACAAATATGCTTAGGATAATATTAAGTACCCAATAGGTGCTTAAAAATGCTGGCCTGCATAATTAATTATGATGACTTTGGCAATAATGGGGAAATGACAGGACTCAAATATACTTTAAAAGAACTGGCAAAATGGTTATGGTAGTAGATCTGAATGAAGTTTAATAAAAGAATAAAATTAACCCCTCAACTCACAGAGCTAGATTTCAGTGTCCGACATCATTTTTGCTGCTTTGGGTGAGGCACATGAGGCTGGGAAGTATTGTGTCATCTAATTGTTCAGCCTACAGGCCTAAATTGCTTTCTAAAAAATAGATAGGAATCTAGATTTATGAATCTATTTATCTAAGAAATGTTGTGGTATCCTAATATCAAAGGTATAGTTAAAATCTCTTTCCATTTATTAAGTGACCCAATATCTCTTCATATGTCTATTTAGTTGTGAACATAGTGATCACGGATGTCATGTCCACCCACACAGGATTAGGTGCTGTTGCTTTTCCCATATGAAAATTGTCTTCCTAACAGTCTCTGCAGGACATGCCCATTGTTATTTTTTCCAGCAGTTGACTGTATATACAACTCCTGCACGGAGTTCCTTTTGTGACCAGAAGCAAGTTTCCAGGCTTGTTAAGAGGTTTTATAGGTGCCATTTGGCTACAGATCAAAAAATAAGCCAGTTTCTCCAGGGATACAAGAACTCAGGAGTTTGCTTCATTAGTGCCATGGTGTAGCCAACCTGGCTTCTTAGACCGATTCCCCTGGGCTAGTTTTCTGGTTAGTCTTATGGATGATACAATATTTACTTAGTCACCTGAGAAGTATGTATTTCTATTAATTAGTATGACTGGAGAGAGAGATCTAACAAGGCACCAGTAGGATACCCTGCGGGGTCACAGGCCTGGCTGGAGTCCTTGGTTAGTCACTGATCATTGGTTAATGGTCCTGTCACTTACCAGCCATTTGACCTTGAGCAAGTCATTCACAGGCACCTTGCTTTTTCTCACAGGATGAGCAATATTGTTAGAGTGGAGGGTTTCTAAATTCCCTTTCTCACTCTGATATTCTACTAGTTTTACCTATGGAAGAAGAAACTGAAGCTAAATTTTCTTATTCAGAGGTCTCATTCTCACAGGCTAAGATGATAGATAGCTAGCTATAAGGAGATAAAAGATTTTCATAAAAGTAAATACACAGACTAGTGGAAATAAAATCTAAGTCAACTCATTTTCTTACAAGTCACTCTAGAGAATGTCAAATAAACTGTCCACACAAATACAGTCAACTAATTTTTACAAACGCACAGTGGCAATTCAAGGAGAAAGAACAGTTTTAAAACAGTGCTACAACAACTGGATGTCCATATGCAAAAAAATAAAATAAAACTAGACACAGACCTTACATATTTCACAGAAATTAACTCAGAATGGATCACAGGAAGTGGAGAATAACTTCCTACCCCTCAAGGGTGGGCTACATAGGGTAACTTCCTTCCACAGAATACAGTACGGAAAGGGGAGCAAAGGAGTGTGGTGGAGAAACTTGGCAAACACTGCCTCAGCTGGGAGACCACGGTCCACGTGAGGAGCTGTGAACCACGTGGGCAGCAGAAACTCCTGAGACAGTCTGTTAGGAACTGTGCTTTACCTCTGTGGCCTTCCTCTGAAACCCATAAACCCAGTCTAATAATACGGAAAAAATTGACAAGTCCCAGCTGAAAGACCTACAAAAGACTTGGCCAATATTTCTCAAAATAGTCAAGGTCATCAAAAACAAGAAGAGTCTAAGAGACTGTCATAGCCCAGAGGGACCTAAGGAGACATGATAACTAAGTGTGATGTTATATCCTAAATTGAATCCTAGAACAGAATAAGGACATTAGTTAAAAACAAATCTGAAAAAGAAAGGACTTTGGTTAATAATAATGTTTCAGTATTAATTAATTGTGTCATATATACCATCCTAGTATAAGATGCTAATGATAGGGGAACTTGGGTATGGAGTATATTGAACTCTCCTTACTATCTTTGTAATTCTTCTGTAAATTTTACACTATCTAAAATTAAAAGCTTATTTTTTTTTTAAAATCACATGAATTTTTTGTGTATTTCTAGGAAAAATACACCAATAATATTGCTTTTAATTTTTTTCTGTCTCCTTATTTCATAGTAAATGATACAGCTGCTATGTAATATAATCCCACCCTTTACTATTATTTGGTCCTTTGAGGATCCTTTGATTTTTGGAAATAAGTTGCATCCACAGAATCACATCTTTGAAGATAAAATGCCACCAGCCAAAACTAAGGAAAAAAACAGCTCACTTTCCCTGTGTGTGAGCATCCCATCAACAAAACAACAGCAAGGACAAAACCATCAGCTTATAGTAAGAAGTAAACATCCTTAGAAGCCCCACAGGTTTGGGGATGATCTTACTTTGTAAAACTAAATGATATGGAGTGTAGTGAAACAGGCAAAGTCTGCAGCAGGCTGGATTCTTCATCGCACTGTTAGTTTAGCCTAGGTTTCTCTTTGGTTTGTTGCCTGTTAAAATATTTCCCAGGAACATGATCTGCCACGTGCCCCGCTAATGCTAAGTGTTCAGAAACCTGCATTTTGGTCCTGATTTACCCACCAACAACTTGTGTGACACTGGACCTCCATTTTTTGGGTTGAGCTAACCTCAAAGGTCTGTTCCTGTTTTGTGACTATAGACTTAAGAGTCACTTATTACCACCAGCTGACATAGAATCATAGATTTTTTTTTTCAGGTTACCTGGGCTCATTGGGCACAGACTGCAGTCCTGAGGGAAGACAGTGTAGGATGGACACAAAAACACAGCTGAAGTGCAATCTAGAAAGAAGTCTTAGAGTGGATCTGACTCTCAATATTTGAAGAACAGTCATGTAGAAAGGGATAGTAGACATGCTGTGGGAAATCCAGGGAACAAACTTAGGGCCTACAGAGATGTAGGATGTACAGTGTAACCTTTGAGGGGTGGTGGCATTAGGCAGAGATGTCCCCAAGGACACTGGCTCACTGGAGCAGTCTTGACTCCTCGTGGCTGAGGAGGTAAATTCCCACTCACCTGCTTGGTTTGTTTTTAAAAGTGCCTTGCTTCCCTTCCCCACCTTATCCTTTTTCTGCCAACTGCCCCCCCACCCCCCATCCAACCCTGAGTTTCTGATACACAGCCCTGCACTGATCTCTACTGAGAGTATTTTGTGTTTGGCAGGTGTTCAGGGCAGAGGAAAAAAGAAGGTTGAGAAGCACTAATCTAGATCATGTAAAAGCCCTCTTCAAGGCTTAGAGCCTGTGATCACAACAGAAAGCCTCAGCTCTGCCCAGCTTCACCCCTCAGCAGTCCTCCTGGCCCCCGACAACCCCTCCTTGCAGTCCCACCATCACATCCCTGTGGAATATCTCCTTTCACAATCCAGGACATTGTTTCATAATGAAGGTGATTTCACCATGCTTGGAATTAGCTTTTAGTGGCTTTTTTTTAATGCTTAAAACTCCTCATACACATTTTAACCCAGCTGCCTAGGAGATCTATGTAAGAGGTCTCCCCTGAATTCACAACTTTTTTGGTGGGGAAAGGCCTGTTTTGCCAAATTGTAACTCTAGAATCTAGAAACTAGGGGAGTTCATTTCTCCCTTCATCTGGAGAACACTGAGTATATGGTTTTCCGTCCCTTAAGTGACGGATTGGTTAAAAGCCACAGTGCTTCCTGGAACAATGGCTTTTCCCTGAGATCACAGTTCTCTTCCATGCCAACAGTGAAAATGAGAAGAGCACAGATATTCTTGGTGGGCAGTTTTCCCGAGTCCTGCTATTTCACATTTTCCCTAACAACTCAGAAAACAAGCATTCAGCATAGAAAGTGGCTTCACAGAGGAAGCATAAAATCTGGAATGCTTCTTTCTAGTTTCCTCCTACTCAGAACAAATCTCAAGAACACAGTCTTGCAGTCTAATGCAGAAAACAGTCTCAGCGTAGAACATCAACATCAAAGCCCAGCACTTGCTTAGTTTTGTAGAACAAGTTGAGTATCTGCTTCACGGTTTATCAGTTTTATTGATTATGAACACATATAAGCAACTGTCTAGCTTCTCAGTCACATAATATTTTATTATTGTTCTTTTCCCAGACACAGAAGATAATCCAGGTAGTAAAATAATAGGCTGAGTGACTTATGACAACCTGAATTATCTCTAAGTAGGTTTCAGACTAAGTTTATCAGGGGTCACTGCATCTGACCGCTGAGTACTCACTGCCGTAGCAGAAGGCTCTTTGTCTCTTTCATTCATTCAAGGGGCCCCCTTCTCCTGCAGGAGGACGTTACCCGGAGAATGGAGCCCTGCCTCTTTGGTTCTTCCGCTGTACCTAACACTGACCTCTATTGTTGTTCTTATCATATTACAAGGAAATCACCTGTTCACATGTTCACACCAGATTCTGAACTCTTTGAGGACTGGAAGTATGTCTTATTTACCTTCAGAGTTTCAGTGCCTGGAGCAAAACAACTGTTCAGTGTGTGTTTGCTGAGTGAATGAACAAACAATGATCAGCCATCAGACAGTTAGGCCCAGTCGTTCACAAGATGTACTCTGGTGGCGGGTGCCCATGTTTTTCAATTTTGACTCCCTCACTTTTCAACTCTGGGTTATTGCACAATTAACCCATTGGCACCTCTGTTACTCTTAAGTGGAGTTAATAACAGAACTTCCTTCAGAGGGTTGTTGAGTTAGTATATACAAAGCACATAGAAAAATGCAGGCACACTAATGTTTAGTACATGTTCACTGTGGTTGCTTATTATTATAGTGTTTGTTGTTTCTAGGCAATAAAACTACCCCTATTAAAAGTACTGGAAGAATATCCAACATGAGTTCATGATTCTTTGCACCAGAGGTTCTGGTGGTAAGGAGGAAAACCAGGCATGTACCACGTAGTGGACGGACAACAGAATGATGTTTGAAGTGTGCTGTCATGTGTGAACAAAATATAGCTAACATTGAGCAAGTATGTGCCAGGGATGTATTAGATATTTTATCTATATGACCTCTTTTTTTAAGATTATTTTTCAAAGCAGTTTTGCTTCACATCAAAACTGAGGGGAAGAGAGATGTCCCATATATTCCCTGCTCCCACCCATATACTGCCTCCTCCATTATCAAATCCCCCACCAGAGCCCTATGTTCGTTACAGCTGATGAACCTATGCTGATGCTCACCCAATGTCCACAGCTTGCATTCTGTGGTCCCATACACTCTGTGGGTTTGGACAAAAGTATAATGACATGTATTCACCATGGTAGTATCCTACAGAGCAGTTTCACTGCCTTAACAATCCGCTGTATATGACCTCTGTTCATTTGCAAAACAATTATGAGAGAGGTATTATTATTTATTATTCCCATTGCTAAAAAATGTGGAAAATGAGGCTCAGAGAGCTTAAACACTTACTAATGATTATACACTAACACATGGATCCTCTGGCCCCAGAGCCCATGATCTTTCTGTTCCAAGCTGCCTCCAAATGGAACACAAAGAAAGCAGATGAATCTCAGGAATGTGATGATATGCTCCCAGTAGTAGCGCCCTACTTACAAGGATATAAGCCAGTGTCGGGCAGCCCTCGTCAGTGCTAATGAGGCCCTAAGAACAGTAATATCCAAATGATGGCAGTTCTTAGGCCTCCCCTCCAGCCCTGAATGAAGTCCCCTGTATATACTTTTGGTAATTGAAGTATACAATTTTGTTAAAAAAAATATTTTAATGCAAGTCATTGTTAAATTATTACATAGTCATAATCAAATAATTAATAATACATAAAATTTCTCCTAGGAATCCTCAGTTAAAATTATGCTATGCGCAGGTACAAAACTTTAAGAATGGATTTCATTTATTCTAGCCCAATGTCATCCACAGCTCATTTCCTAAAAAGACACTAATAAAATGTAGTGTTTTTAAATCACAAAACTACCCATTAAACTGTAAATATTATATTCATTTTATGGGTGAAGAGGCTGAATTTGGGGGAGTTAAATTACTTGTTTAAAGACATGTAGTTAATAGGAGCAGAGATTGAAACTCACATTTTCATTTTCCACACTGCCCCCTGACAATCACCCATAGGCATTTATTATGGTGAAGTTTCGTAACAGGCTGTGGGCCAAGGCCTGGAAATGTAAAGTGAGTAAGACGTAGTTCCCACCTTCAATGGGAAGACAGACCCCCATAAATAACTGCAGTAAAGTGTAACAATAGTGATATACGATATACATAAAATGCCACTGGAGGGAGGATTCAAGATGGCGTGAGAGGTGAGACAGAGAACTCCTCTCAAAACCACAAATAGTACAAAAATATAGTTAATTAATACAACTACCCCTAAAACAGCAACGGGAAAGAAGGCTGAACCAGACTGCATACAGACATAACAAACAGAGCAGACCTGACGGAACAGGGCACCAGCTCCACTCCCCAATGACCCCAACCTCACTCTAGGGGCTTGGCAGCTCCAGAGACTGTAATTTCTAGGAACTAGAGGGCACCACACAGAAATATGAAACGTCAAAAGAACATGGTTCAGAACAAAATCCCACAAACCCCAGAAAAATGTCCAAATGAAACTGAACTCACCCACCTTCCTGAAAAAGAGCTCAAAATAAAAATCATAAACATGCTTATGGATATACAGAAAAATATTCAAGAATTCAGGAACGAATTTAAGGTGGAGATTCAATCATTAAGAAATTCCATATCTGAAATGAAACATACAATTGAGGGATTTAAAAGCAGATTAGATGCAGTATAAGAGACAGTAAATGGAAGAGAAATTAGAGAAGAGGAATACAAAGAATCTGAGGCACAAAGAGAAAAAAGAATCTCTAAGAATAAAAGAATATTGAGAGAACTGTGTGACCAATCCAAACGGAACAATATTCGCATTAGAGGGATACCAGAAGAAGAAGAGAGAAAAAAAGGGATAGAAAATGCCATTGAGGAGGTAATTGCTGAAAACTTCCCCAGTCTGGGGAAGGATATAGTGTCTCAAGCCATGAAGGTGCACAGATCTCCCAACACAAGGGACCCAAGGAAGACAACACCAAGACATATAATAATTAAAATGGCAAAGATCAAAGATAAGGACAGAGTATTAAAGGCAGCTAGAGAGAGAAAAAAGATCACATACAAAGGAAAACCCATCAGGCTATCATCAGATTTCTCAACAGAAACCTTACAGGCCAGAAGGGAATCACACGATATATTTAATGCAATGAAGCAAATGGGCCTTGAACCAAGAAAGAATACTCTACCCGGCAAGGTTATCATCCAAATTTGAAGGAGGGATTAAACAATTTTCAGATAAGCAAAAGCTGAGAGAATTTACCTCCCACAAACCACCTCTACAGTGCATTTTGGAGGGACTCCTATAGATAGAAGTATTTCTAAGGCTAAATAGATGTCACTCAAGGGATAGACAAAGAGTACAGAATATGATTCATAACATACAAAGAATGGAGGAGGAAGAAAAAGAAAATAGAGGAAAAAAAAAGAACATTTAGGTTCTGTTTGTAATAGCATAGGAAGTGAGTTAAATTTGACTGTTAGATAGTAAGGGAATTGCCCTTGAACCTTTGGTAACTATGAATCTAAAACCTGCAATGGCAAAAGTACATACCTATCAATAATCACCCTAAATGTAAATGGTCTGAATGCACTAATCAAAAGACATAGAGTCACTGAATGGATAAAAAAACAAGACCCATCTATATGCTGCCTACAAGAGACTCACTTCAAACCCAAAGACATACACAGACTGAAAGTAAAGGGATGGAAAAAGATATTTCATGCAACTAATAGCGAGAAAAAATCAGGAGTTGCAGTGCTCGTATCAGACAAAATAGACTTCAAAACAAAAAGTAACAAGAGACAAAGGACATTACATAATGATAAAAGGGTCAGTCCAACAAGAGGACATAACAAATATAAATATCTATGCACCCAATATAGGATCACCTACATGTGTGAAACAAATACTAACAGAATTAAAGGGAGAAATAGAATGCAGTGCATTCATTTTAGGAGACATCAACACACGAAAGGACAGATCAACCCGACAGAAAATAAGTGAAGAGACAGAAGCACTCAACCATGTATTAGAACAGATGGACCTAACAGACATCTACAGAACACTCCATCCAAAAGCACCAGGACACACATTCTTCTCGAGGGCACATGGAACATTTTCAAGAATAAATCATATCCTAGGCCACAAAAAGAACCTCAATAAATTCAAAAAGATTGAAATTGTACCAACCAGCTTCTCAGATCACAAAGGCATGAAACTAGAAATAAATTACACAAAGAAAATGAAAAAGTCCACAAACACATGGAGGCTTAATAATATGCTCCTAAATAATCAATGGATTAATGACCAAATAAAAACAGAGATCAAGCAATATATGGAGACAAATGACAACAATAATTCAATACATCAAAATCTCTGGGATACAGTGAAGGCTGTGCTAAGAGGGAAATATATTTCAATACAGGCCTACCTCAGGAAAGAATACCAATCCCAAATGAACAGTCTAAACTCACAATTAATGAAACTAGAAAAGGAAGAACAAATGAGGCCCAAAGTCAGTAGAAGTAGGGACATAATAAAGATTAAAGAAGAAATAAATAAAATTGAGAGGAATAAAACAAAGAAAGAATCAATGAAAGCAGGATCTTATTCTTCAAGAAAATAAACAAAATAGATAAACCCATAGCCAGACTTATCAAGAAAAAAAGAGAGTCTACACACATAAACAGAATAAGAAATGAGAAAGGAAAAATCACTACAGACACCACAGAAATACAAAGAATTATGAGGGAATACAATGAAAAATTATATGGTAACAAACTGGATAACCCAGAAGAAATGGACAATTTTCTAGAAAAATACAACCTTCCAAGGCTGACCCAGGAAGAAAACAAAATCTCAATAGACCAATTACTGGCAAAGAAACTGAACTGGTAATCAAAGAACTACCTAAGAACAAAACTCCTGAACCAGAGGGTTTCACTGCTGAATTTTATCAAATATTTAGTGAAGACCTAATACCCATCCTTCTTAAAGTTTTCCAAAAAGCAGAAGAGGAGGGAATACTCCCAAACTCATTCTACACGGCCAACATCACTCTAATAACAAAACCAGGCAAAGACACCACAAAAAAAGAAAATTACAGACCAATATCCCTGAAGAACATAGATGCAAAAATACTCAACAAAATATTAGCAAACTGAATTAAAAAACACATCAAAAAGATCATCCATCATGATCAAGTGGGATTCATCCCAGGGATGCAAGGATGGTATAACATTCAAAAATCCATCAACATCATCCACTACATCACTACATCAACAAAAAGAAGGACAAAAACTACATGATCATCTCCATAGATGCTGAAAAAGCATTTGAAAAAAATTCAACATGCATTCGTGATAAAAACTCTCAACAAAATGGGTATAGAGGGCAAGTACCTCAAAATAATAAAGGCATATATGACAAACCCACAGTCAACATTATACTTAACAGCAAGAAGCTGAAAGCTTTTTCCTAAAGATCAGGAACAAGACAAGAATGCCCACTCTCCCCACTTTTTTCAATGTAGTTCTGGAGGTCCCAGCCATGGCAATCAGACAATACAAAGAAATAAAAGGCATCCAGATTGGCAAGGAAGAAGTCAAACTGTCCCTGTTTGCAGATGCCATATTGTACATAAAAAAACCCTAAAGAATCCACTCCCAAACTACTAGATCTAATATCTGAATCAGCAAAATTTTTGGATACAAAATTAATACACAGAAATCTGTTGCATTCCTATACAGTAATGATGAACTAGCAGAAAGAGAAATCAGGAAAACAATTCCATTCACAATTGCATCAAAAACAATAAAAAACCTAGAAACAAACCGAACCAAGGAAGTGAGAGACTTATACTCCAAAAACTACAAGACACTCATGAGAGAAATTAAAGAAAACAATAAATGGAAACACATCCTGTGCTCATGGATAGGAAGAATTAATATTGTCAAAATGACCATCCTGCCTAAAGCAATCTACAGATTCAATGCAATCCCTATCAAAACACCAACAGCATTCTTCAATGAACTAGAGAAAATAGTTCTAAAATTCCTATGGAACCAAAAAAGACCCCGAATAGCCAAAGCAATCCTGAGAAGGAGCAATAAAACAGGGGAATTTTGCTCCCTGACTTCAAGCTCTACTACAAAACCACAGTAATCAAAACAATTTGGTACTGGCACAAAAACAGACCCATAGACTAGTGGAATAGACTAGAGAGCCCAGGTATAAACCCAACATATATGGCCAATTAATATATGATAAAGGAGCCCTGGACATACAATGGGGAAATGACAGCCTCTTCAACAGCTGGTGTTGGCAAAACTGGACAGCTACATGTAAGAGAATGAAACCGGATTACTGTCTAACCTCATATACAAAAATAAACTCAAAATGGATCAAAGGCCTGAATGTTGGTCATGAAACCATAAAACTCTTAGAAAAAACGTAGGCAAAAATATCTTGGACATAAACATGAGCAACTTCTTCATGAACATATCTCCCCGGGCAAGGGAAACAAAAGCAGAAATGAACAAGTGGGACTATATCAAACTAAAAACTTCTGTACAGCAAAGGACACCATCAGTAGAACAAAAAGACATCCTACAGCATGGGAGAACATATTCACAAATGACGTATCTGATAATGGCTTGACATCCAAAATATACAAAGAGCTTATGTACCTCAACAAACAAAAAGCAAATAAGCCAATTAAAAAATGGGTAGAGGAGCTGAACAGACACTACTCCAAAGAAGAAATTCAGATGGCCAACAAGCACATGAAAAGATGCTCCACATCGCTAATCATCAGAGAAATGCAAATTAAAACCACCATGAGATATCACCTCACACCCGTTAGGATGGCCAACACCCAAAAGACAAACAACAACAAATGTTGGGGAGGATGTGGAGAAAAGGGAATCCTCCCACACTGCTGGTGGGAATGTAATCTAGTTCAACCATTGTGGAAAGCAGTATGAAGGTCCTCAAAAAGCTAAAAGTAGAAATACCATTTGACCCAGGAATTCCACTCCTAGGAATTTACCTTAGGAATGCAGGAGCCCAATTTGAAAAAGACATATGCACCCCTATGTTTATCGCAGCACTATTTACAATAGCTAAGAAATGGAAACAACCTAAGTGTCCATCAGTAGATGAATGGATAAAGAAGAGGTGGTACATATACACAATGGAATATTATTCAGCCATAAGAAGAAAGCAAATCCTACCATTTGCAATAACATGGATGGAGCTAGAGGGTATTATGCTCAGTGAAATAAGCCAGGCGGAGAAAGACAAGTATCAAATGATTTCACTCATCTGTGGAGCATAAGAACAAAGCAAAAACTGAAGGAACAAAACAGCAGCAGACTCACAGAACCCAACAGGTACCCAAGGGAAAGGGATTGGAGAGGATGGGTGGGAAGGGGGAAAACAGGTCATTATGATTAGCACATATAATGTCGAGGGGGGGACACGGGGAAGGCAGTATAGTACACAGGAGACAAGTAGTGATTCTATAGCATCTTACTACGCTGATGGACAGTGACTGTAAAGGGGTGTGTGGTGGGGACTTTATAATGGGGGGAATCTAGTAACCACAGTGTTATTCATTTAATTGTACATTAATGATAGCAAAAAAAAGTGCCACTGGAACACATGGAATTCTTTTAAAAGGACGTGACATTTGCGCTGCGTGATGGAGAGTGAGTAGGCACTCGCCCAGAGAGGGAAGCGCACCATGAGGGAGGCAGTGCTCGTTCACGGACTGCGGTGGAAGTGTGGGGGCGTGGTTTTTTTTATTCTTGCTGCATTTTAAAAAGGGAAACATTTTAAATTATATTATTCATGATACAGCAGTAATAAACCTTGCAAAAGTACTTAAACATATCTACTTGATAAATCCTAAAAAAATATGTGCGTGTATATATATATAATTCACTCAAGATTGGTGTATTTTAGTATTATTATTGTCGGGAGCCAGTCCGATCCGTCCATCTGATGGCACAGCCCAGATGCCCAGAAAAGAAGGACCGCAATCATTGTTACGGTGTTTGGAAATGTTGTTATTGGTCACTTTCACCTAAATTAGAAAACCAAATTTAATATACCCTGGGAGAAATGCCAGAGGCAGGATTCCCCTAATTATTCCAGGTGGTAGAGATACCTCGAGACAACTGCTGGGCATAAAAGCCACAGGGCATAAATCTGCAAAGGAGTAAGAAGACCTAACCTGTTCAAAGAACATTGCTTCTCTCTTACTTACCAACTGCACATCTCCCTGTATGGCCCCGGAAGATGGCTGGTCAGCCAGAGACGGGTAAGATTCCTCAAGGGAGGAACAACCTAAGACAGGCACAGTCGCAGGGGGCCATCAGGTGAGCAATAGGGGCCAACAGAGGTGAGGCTCAGAACCTCACCCCCCCAGTTTTGAGAGAACTCTTCCGCGCCCATGGCTGTTGTTGCCCTTGTCTCGCTCGGATCTATACCCAGTTTATAGGCATGAACCTGACAGTCTACACTTGCTTTCCTACTGCATTAAACTCTACTTTCCATCTTTATTTTTACATCAAGATTTAAACAGCTCTCTATTAGAAACCGTAATCTTTATTACTTTTGCCTACTACTCCAACATTTTATTAAAGAATATTAGGAGGGGGATGCGGAGAAGATATTGGAAAGAAGTATCAAAGTTATAATAAAAAAGAATAGTTTGAGTGGGTTCCAGTTCCCTCTCCCCACCCGACTCAGCCAGTGAGGAATTCCTAAGTGACTCCTAGACCTGCTGGGTCTCGGGGAATAATAGAGCTACAAAGGGAAGTCAGCATGAATGATTGTGTGGGAAAGGGCCTGGCAGGACTGCAGAGACTCTCCCAGTGAAAAAGGTTATTATTACAGATATTATTGTATATAGTTTAAAGAAACTCATGCCCCTGCCCTCCCTGGGGAGAAGGGTGGTCCGACTGGGTCCCTATGCCTTCTGATTCAGTGGTCATTATCCCCTTACCTCATCCCCCCCAAGTGCAACGCTTTCGTCTCTGTGAAACCGGGCACCTACCCAAGAGGACAGAGTTTTCAGTTCCCACAATTACAATCAGCTTAAGTCTTGCTACACTGCTTAGATGATACAGTGTTTTGATGTTTTTCTTTAAATCTGCACGTAATGCTCTAGACCTAGAAAAATAGACTTAGCTATATTTGTTAATCAGATGAATAGTCACCGTGGCTGTTTTAGAATCAATAATAAGGAAACTGCATGTAGGGCTCAGACCCTCCAAGCGGAGGGAATATTTTGAGAATTGAGTCATGTTTGTTCCAAGACCACCAGGGAAGCCAAGCAAGTATAAGCGCAAAAAATTAATGATTGCTAAAGCACCAATAATCTAATCTCTAAAAATTGACCTTTATTTAATCATTATTTCTGAAAAAATCAAATGATCTAATCTTTGTGAAACTGCATACTCAAAACATATATAACCTTGCTAAACATCAGTAAAACAGGCCAGGCTCAGCTTTTGCTAGTGTCTGTGTCCTCATTCCGTCAGTCGCCGACACCGTCCGTCCTTCAGGGACTCCTGGACTAGCTGGAGCTGGGCTCTGGCATATTATCTTGGCTTTTGTCTTTAATCTATCTCAGTGGTTCTTGACAGAACCATTTTGATCCCAGGGACCATTTGGTAAAATCTGAAAACATTTTTAGTTGTTACAGCTTGAAGGCATGGGGGGATGTTATTGGCATCTAGTGAAAAGAGGCCATCGATGCTGCAAACACACCTCCCAATGCGTGCCCGCCGCCAACAAGGAATTACCCCACCCAAAGCATCAAGTGTGCAGAGGTCGAGGATCCCTGCTCATCTGCTAGGAAAGAGCCCCCCTGAACCAAACCACAGACATTTCAACTGCAGAGGAATCAGTCCTGGAGCTAACGAGCCCACTCTGGCTTCACCATCTGCAAAAAGCCTGCTTGGCATTATCTGGGCACAGAGAAGACATAAAAAAGCAGGCCGGGCAGGGGGCCTGAGAACTAATGGTATCACTTAAAAAAAATCAACTCACTGATGGTTTAATTAATAAACAGAACCACCATGCTAAGTCTTAAAGGCCCTGCCACCTTCTGTGAAGTGACCCAACAGCCAACAGTCAATATTTTTGTTTTGTTCTGCCTTCACTTAGTTCACTTCACAGCAACAGTCGGCCCTGCTGAGCACTTGCTGGGCACTGAGCAGAGGCGCTGCGTGCTGTGTGTGAACCATGCAGCCGCGCCTGCCCTTCACAACGCTCTTTCCAGAGAGGACACCCTCTCCTGCTGGAGGCCCATCCTTATTGTGGGAGGAAATCCTGACGCAGTTCCGCAGGAGAGCAGTGACACCACCTATGAGATAATACATGGTCAGCAGTTTCACAGGCCCACGAGGAGAGAAAAAATGCAGTCGTCCGCCCAGCAGAGGTCAATAGGCAGCTACTGAGGCCTCTACCTGTCACGTCTGGTGATATTTTCTCAAGGAGCTTGCGGAGAAAAAATAGTTCTATCGGCTTCTACTTCACAAAAGTTCACATTTATATACGCATGATACACAAACCACTTCTATTCCTTAGGGATTCCAGACAAGACAAATATTCTAAGCAAAGACACGTTTGGGGGATTTGGCCTAATCCAGACCCAGCGCTGGGCTTCAAGTGGAAAGAGCTTAGCCTAAGAGCGGCCTTGAGAGCTTTCATCAGGGCAAGAGGAGCTACGGGGCGAAGAACTGCCAGGCAGGCCAGCGCCGCGCCCTGTCCCAAGGTCCCTCTGCCGGCCAGTGTCAGCCCAGTAGAGACGTGATTTTCAAACAGCTTTGTCCTTGACTTCGGTAAAAAAGTGTTTTGCCACCTCATGGGGAAAGTTTCGAGAACACTACTTATACTACGTGACATACTGATATTTTCTGTTCTGATTCCATTTCATTTTCTTTAATGCTGATCTTCAACTAGTGGGTGAACATATGGTTTGTCCAGAACAGTCCCACGTGATGCCTGTGGTCCGTGTGTGATCAGTAATAGCTCCCTCTTTCACTCTAAGTGGATTTCATGACTCATCAGCGTTTGGAAAAATCTTGCTATAGAAAAAGAAGCCTCAAGCAGCAGGTGAAGGAACTGTTTTCAGAAACAGAGGCGCTGCCTCAGGGCCGGGATGGCAAAAAAGAGAAAGCTGTGGGGATGCCTTCTCCAAACCAAGGTTTGGGGCTTTTGGGACTCACCCCTTGGGCAGGGCACACAGGTAGCCAGACTGTGGTGAGATGTCGCCCCCAAGTGGTTTTTCTTGGCATCGTAATGGGACGAGACCCACCCCCACCCCCTCTTCTCACATTACACACACACAGAGGTTAAAGAAGAATCACGTTCTGGCTCAACCCAGAGACTCACTGAGACACTAGAGAAAGCTCTCGAAGGTACTTGGGTCCTAGAGTATGCGGGTTGAGACAACAGTCCTGTAACATCGAGTTATTTCTGATAACGTTTAAACCCTGAGTTTAAAGATATTAATAGCATTAATTTTCATAAATATCTATGGTAGTTGCTTTTTCATAATAAACTATTCAAAAGCAAAAAAACCACAAAAATTTCATTTCTTTTAACATTAAAAAGAAATTTGCTCAGACATACAAAATTTTCAATACTTTCCCTGTGACTAACATTTAAATTTGAAACAATCAGCATTAAACATTTAAAATATATCTTCTATGGAAAAGGAAACTTTTAATCACTTTAAAGTGCTTTGGATATTCATTCATTTAAATTCTTCTCCATGTGTCCCCCACCTCAAAATATATTTGAAATGAGTGAAATGACACAGAATTTGTTTTGATGCTGCAATTCAGGAGGAAGTATTTTAAAAGAGGACTGACCCATTTCTCCCCAAATATTATATTCTTATCAAGGAAAGAGTAGTTTTCCACTACATTTTTAAAAAGTGATTTCACATTTCTACTTGAAATAACTAATAGTAAAATATGTCAATCCTCATGTCTCCTGAAAATAGTTGCTTTAAAATTCCTCTTGCCACTTTCCTCTCCTCAGTAGACTTAAGAAAAAAGAAAATCATCCTCAGAATCTCTTGGTAACAAATGGAATTTCCGGATTATCTTTATCTGCTGCTGCTTCTGGGCATGGCTTTAGCAGCGGCAGTGTGAATCCAGCAATGTACATCCACACATTTCTTCTCATGTACTGTGCTAGGCTGTAGGCTTGCAGCAACAGACAGCTTCTGGCTTTTTTTTAGCTTTCTAGGCAAGAGTCCAAAAACATGTTTAAAAAGGTGTTTTAAGAAAAACAGAAATGAAAGAACTATAGTCTTGCCTATCAAGACTGTGGGTCCTGCCCCCGGAATGACAGTGTTCCAAATGGATGCAAAGGACGCCCATGCTCTCCACTTCTCCCTTGGTACAGCCACATGCTGGTGAACATGGAGAGTCAAACAGCCCAAGGACCGGATTCTGGTAAAACCCCCAAGACCTCATGTCTGGCCGCTGCATCCCTTCCATGCCCCCTGAAGCACCCTCTCCCCTTAGCTAGCAGGACGGCTCTCCGGAGCGGCTCCTCCCGTCTCTCTGGCTGCTCCCGCTCCGTCTCTTTTGCTGGACCCTCCTCATTTCTCCACACGCTGAGCATGGAGCATGTAAGGTTCAGTCTTTGGCTTGGCTCTGTCTCTTTTAGTTTTTCCTGCCCCCACACGCAGCTTAAGTGACCGCATTCATTCTCACTTTTACCTTTACGCCATCTCATTCATTTTCATGGATTTAAATGCCATCTGTACATCAATGATTCCTAAAATAATAGCTCGGAACACCTCCCTGGGATTCCAGGCTCACATGTGCAGGTGCTCACTGGATGTCCAACAGGCATCCCAAGCATGATGTGCCCACCGCTGAGTCCCTACTATTGCTCCCGCCCCTCAGCCTGCTCCTTCACTGTCTTCTCCGTCTCAGTTAGTGGTGACCCCAACTTACCAGCTGCTCAGGCCACAAACCTCAGGACCATCCTTCACGCCTCTCTCCCTCTCACGTTTTGTATCAGCAAATCTGGCGGCAAGAATTTTCACTCACCCAGGACTGCCACATTATACAATTCTAAGAGGCCCTTCTGGCATTGGACATTATTATGACTGGTGTCTCAGGAAGCTTTGATCCGGGAGGCCACCACAGAGTCACCATCCTGCTCCCACCATCTCCGTGTCCGGCCTCACTATGCAGTGGCCGCATGGTGGGTATGGCTGTTTTCACCTTTCCTCGCTTTGCTCTGTCCTCACCACGAAGCCACACAGATTCTGGTAATTTCTAAGTCATATCACATCACTTCTCACCTCAAACTTCCCAGTGGGGGTAGTAAAAGAGAGCTTAAAATAAAACAGTAAGACAGCAAGATACTTCTAAATTCACTAAAATATATTTCTAGCCAACAGAGGTATTTCTCCAAGTTTGGCAAAAATTCAGGATGTCTGGAGAAAAAGACTGGGCCTTTAAGCAAGACTATGTAAATTAACATTCTCTCAGGCTTCTTCCTCTGTCTGCCACTCTTACTCATCATCATCATTAATAGTATTGTTTACTATAAATATTATTAATAGCATGGTTTTTATCAGTCATGCTTTTCTCCTTCAGCTGTTTGTGATGATCTTGTATGTATTTATAGGGAGTATTTTAAATTTGTTCTGGAAAATGATGTGGGGCTGTGATATATGTTATTTAGTTATTTTTACAACAACAAGAAAATCTTACAAAGTGAACAGTATTGAAATGAGAGGGTGAAAGAACTAAGATAAACTCAAGTTGTCTAATCAGAAAGGTTTATTTTAGAAAGGAGCCTGGGAGATATGATGAGAGGAAGTGGAAAACCCAGGAACGGAAGAAAGGCTAAAAACTGATCCCTGTTTTTTTTTAGACCGCACTTGTTTGAAAGATAGCCAAAACATTAGTCAAAACAAATATGAAGGGCCAAGATGCAGAATGAAAAACAATATAAGCAGCAAATGGGTCAAACACCAGAGAAGATAACCAGAAGAAAGTCCCAAGGAGGACATGTATGGAGTGCCCTTCATACTGAAAGACACCTGCGTGTCGAGTCCTTTCTGGCCCTTCCGGGTACCAGGCCCCCACACTGGCTGTGGGATAAGTATGCCGCATTGCCCAGCCTTTGCCATGTTACTTAATGTTACTTTTATAATGAAAAACACTGATACATATTATGGAATAGAAAGCAAAATCCACACTACTTATAAAGTGGAACCTGACTCTTCAAAGGCATTTTTCTCAGGGGCTACTTTAGACTAGCCACAGTTCTTGGGGTACACTTACACTCTTTTACTTTGGCCACTGGGAGCAAGTTTGAGTAGCACCAGCCTAGGAAATGCTAATCTAAGTGTTTATGGAAATCATTAGAACTAATAATAAAAATGTAAATCTAAGAATGTTTATGCTAAAGGGTGTGTGTGTGTGTGTAGTTATAACATCTAGAAAATCTTCAAAACAATGCAATGTTCTTGATATACTGCACCTTCTGTTATCTTGAAGTAGCTGAAATGTGATCTCACAAAAGTCTAGCTTTGATTTTGATAAGCATTTTCACCCATGAAAACCATATGCAAACTGTTTGAGGTGGAGCTCCTCAAAAACACAGTTTTCTGGAGTGTTCTTTACAATCTCAATATTCCCACTTTGGGGCCAAAAGAGCTTATGTGTCCAATAAAGAGTTTAAGTCAGGTTGGGCATGTGTTCCCTAAAATGGGGCTGCAGCATCCTCTGGCCACAATGGTGGACCCCCGGGCCCAAAGCTAAGGGCCAATTGGGGACGCCATGTTCTGTGGGTGCCAGGTGTGAACAGGAAAGGAGGGGCAGGGAAGATGACCCAGGCATTATAAGGGCCCCCTCCTCGGGGATGCTGTCAGGACTGAGTGCCTGCTGCATGGTAAACACTTGATATTATGAGATGTCTTTATTATCATTACTCCAAGTGAAGCCATGTGGTAGAAAAAATGAAGAGAGTATCTCAACTCCACTTTTGAAGGGAAATGTGGTTTTAGAGGGCAGATCTGAGAGGTAAGATGAGATACAATAGGCAGACTCCCTCTCCCAGGACAGAAGTCCCACATATGAAAACAGAGTGAGGCTGAGAGCTCAGCGTGATTTAATGAATGTGGAGGGAAGCTTACATCTGAGGCCTGAGCTCACATGATACGGCATGAATTCCTACAGGGGAAAGGACCCAGTTAAGAATTAGATGTACGGAAAAGGTTTCTATTATAATTCAGAGACTCTCTACACAGAATAGCATCTCTAGTTATAATGAATGTGAGAAACCCTTCAATGCTTCCCATATTCTTCATCACAGAACCCAGGCTGGAGCGGGTGCATGTGTGGCAACCCCGGGGGGCATCTTCAGCCACCTTGCTGGGCAGAAATCGCACAGATATAATGAGAGTATAACCCTTCAGACCCTCCTGAACATCAGAGAGCTCATACTGGAAATATTTAGAGTTCAAGATTACATCTCTCTCCTCCCAGCCACTCAGATACTCATTAGCTCTGCACTAATATATTTTTGGCTCTTGATGATATTCAAGTTAGGTCAAAGAGTCTGCTGACATTGATCAAATCGTCTTAGTACTACTAACATCTAATGGCTCATCTGGGCATATAGAATATAGTAGGATCTCTCTAAAATGCCTCTCAGGGCATTTTGAATTTCTGGGCAGGAAGCTGAAGGACTCCATAGCACAGGATGTGTTTTCATCTTTCCTTCCAGGAAAAGGATGTGATATTGCAAGACAAAGGAGGAGATGAGAAGTGACCAGCCAGCTTTCTTTATGGGTAGAGATGAATTTAGATTTCTGGGACAGTGGACTGCTGCAGAGGCTAGAGTGTTTTACTATGGGCTGAAAGGAATACATTTGGCAGGGAAGTGTCAACTCAAAATCTGTAGGGAAGAAAAAAATGTCCCGATAAAGCTGCACAGGTACAGAGAACACTAGGTGTGACATGAGAAGAGCAGCAGCATTGGAGCGGATTAATAAATCTTGGAAGAAAACAAGGAATTGGATTGGGAATAGTATCATGAACTCACATTTTTATATATAAATAAACAAAGTATAGGTTATAAATCAAGTTAACTTGAAATTTTAGCAAAAGGAGATGAATACTGCGTCAGACAAAACAAAATATCATAAAATGGAATAAACATCTAGAACATGGTGATAGAAGAGTGTATCTTGTCTAATAGAAACACTAGCTAACATTCACTGAGCACCCCCTAGTGTATATCACATATGGTCACCCATGTTCAAAGTATGTTACAAGTATTATTGTTTTTCAGGCAGTAGGCTGAGGCACAGAGAGGTGGTGGAAGTAGGTTGTAAGTGCCAGATGCTGGCTCCAATATCTAAGTTTTTAAGCACTGCTTCCTTAACAGATTAGAGCTAGTCAATAGAGGCTTAGAGAAATTAATAAACTATGAAATGGAATCACATTGAGATCATTTCAGTTAGAAGAAAAATTAAAGAAAGAAAAGTGAAATTCTTATAAGATAGGTATCCTGGCCAGGCATCAGACATAAAAATGCAGTTAAATTCAGAGGAAAAACTGACCCAGAGACAAGTATAGTAGTGGCTGGTGATTTCGGCTGTCAGGACAGCTGCTGTCCAAATGCCTTCCTTCTCCTGCTTGAGTTCTGAGAAGCCAAGGCTGGCAGAGGTGGTATCACACCAAGGCTGTGAGGGATGCAGATCAATCACAGGGAACAGGGTGGAAACTGAGTTTGTAGGCTGGCAAATGATCTTGTTTTCAAAAAGTAGGTAGAGTGGGCAGGGTGAGGAGAGGAGTCTGGAAATCATGAAGGAAGGCTTAACGTGGATCCACATCAGTTCTGTATTTGAAATTGTGGTTTGTGAGCTTAAGAAATAAAGCCATCTGAAGACCACTAAATCGTACTTCACATTTTGCAGGGGTGGAGATAATAGGCCAGATGTAGGTCAAAGGTCTCTAGTGTCTTCAACCCCAGTCTTTCCTGGCTGGAATCCACTGTGCCCACTGGGTTTGGAAGTCTGCCAAGCCATCTCAGCATGCTGGGCTGTGCTGGCAGTGTGGAATCATTGTGTCGGCCTGGACCTTATGAGGAGGCTTCTGAGTTAGTTTTTTTTGCCTTGCTTTCTAATTCTCGTGTGTCCTGGAGGCTTACCCTTTGCTGTGGTCCACTGGGTCTGGCTTCCTTTAGTTCCAGCTGCTGACCCACTGTAAATGGGCTGACGCCAGATGCATAATGTAACGTACTGCATGTCTGGGTTCTTCTCTATGAGATAGGAAAAGTTGGAATTATGGCTTATGTGCAGTTTGAATGTTAATAGATACAGCCAAATTGCCCTCCCATGCGCATTCAGATTCCCGCTTCTGCCAGAGTGTATGAAAGGACCTGCTTACCAATACTTTTAAGTGGAGTATTATCAAATTAGAGGGCCTCCAGGGGAGAGTAAACAGAATGGTAGAGCTTTATTCATAATACGAAAACTTGGAAGCAACCAAGAAGTCCTTGAATAGTGAGTGGCTAAATAAATTGTAGTACATCTGTACAATGGAATATTATTCAGAACAAATAAAAATAAATACAATTTAAAAATAATCAGTGAGAATAAATTTTGAAGCAATATCCTACTTTTATATATGATCAAATAAATCTTACACAATTCACATGACAAAAAATTCCACATCTAGGATTTTCATCCTATATATACATATGGACATGTTGATAAAAGATTTATGTCAAAGGATTATGTAGTGTTGTTAGTAATAGCAAAAGCCTAGAAAGAACTAAACATCCATTAAGAAAGAACTAGATAAATAAATTATGCTTCCTTTACAAATGGAATACTATAGGGCAGTTAAAAAGAGGCAGCCCTACATGTAGAATGTAAATAAGCTCCATGAGGAAAGGAATTATCTTTTTTATTCACTAATATATTACAAATAAATAGTCTGTGTCAGCCACATGAGGGGTGCTTAATAAGTATTTGTTGAATAGATGAATAGGGACTAATTGTTACATTTTTAAAAAACAAAACAATTGTGCATATAGTGTGACTTTACTTATGTAAATAAAAAATGTATAAATATATATGCATGAATATAGATTTCATAAGTCTAGAAGGTAACCATATTTGGTAACCATGAAGAAGAAATGGAAGGGGGAAGAAAACAAGATGGTACTGTAGGAAGGCAAGGCAGAACCGTCCTCCCCACCACACACCAAGGAAGCAGCTACAGCAAATACAACCGACCCTGAGCAAGACTGGACTGCAGAACAGACTGCCTACACCTGGGGAAAATGAGAAGCCCTCACAGAGAAGGTAAAGTGGCAGAGCACCATCTATTGGGAACCCAGCCCCACCCCCATCCCAGTCCACAAGTGGGAAGAAGAGGAATGGAGCAGGGAGGGGTAAGTCTCAAGAATTCTACACACCTGGCCCTGGAGGTCTGCTCTGGGAACATGAGTCCACATCGCATCGGGCTCTGGTGATGAGTGGGGCTGGACCCCAGGGAGAGTTGGAGCCTCTAGAAGGCTGAGACTCCTGCCACTTGTGGAGGACAGCCACTCTCTGTCCATCTCACTGACTTCAAAACAGAGGTGGCAGTTTGAAAGATTTAACAGCAGTGGGAAAGTTGCCACAGGGGCGAGGGTTGGATGGAGCTCTCTCCACAGGAGAAAGGGCAGGTAGATAACATTTCCTCAACCCAAAAGGTCAGGTGCTCACAAGAGCCCCAAACACTCCATCTCCCTGGCTGGCAGCATAGCCCCAAGGTGCACCCCTGTGCACCCACCTGCCTGCCCAGTGTGTGGCCCAGCAGCACAAGGCTTTGCTGCCTGGCTGGCAGAGGAAGGCTTTGCTGCCTGGCTGGCAGAGGGAGGCATTCCCAGCTTTCTTGGCCCTGTCTCAGTCCAAATGGGGAGGCACCTGCAGGAGTCAGCTCCAAGTGCTCCTTTCTCCTCGTGGTTGGCCCAGGCTGCTGCTGCATGTCCCTGCCACCATGTGCCCTCCTGCCATGCATCCACCCCAGAGCTGCATGACTGCCCCACCCACCATTATTCCAGCACAAGAACCTCTGCTTGGCTCACAAAGGGCCTGCTGAGGCAAACTGTCATCCACTAGACTGAGATAGACCACTGCCAGCAGACAGAAAGAAAGGTGGCCTCACCCACAGCAACTGGGGATCCACACCAAAGGAGAACCAGCCACTGGAGAGTAAAGAGTCTTGAGCTTCTGGGCACTACAGGACGCCTTCTTCATAAAGCCATTACTCTCTAGACCAGGAGGTATAGAAGATCCATCTAATACAAAGGAAGAAATACAGAAATCCTAACAAAATGAGGAGACAGAGGAATATGTTCCAAAAAAAATTACAGGATAAGACACCAGAAAGAGGGCTAAATGAAACCAATATTCTTGATACAGTTTTCAAAGTAATGGTCATGAATATGCTCACTGATCTGGGGAAAAGTACTGGTGATCTCAGGGAGGACTTCAACAGAGAGATAGAAGAGTTGAAAAAGAGCCACTCATAGCTGAAGAAAATGGTAACTGAAATGAAATATACAATGGAGGGAATGAATAGTACATTGCTGCAAGTACAGGAGACAGTCAATGAGATGGAAATTAGAGTAATCAAAACAGTTTAGTACTGGCACAAGAACAGATCCATAGATCAATGGAAGAGAATAGAGAGCCCAGATATTAACCCACGCATATATGGTCAATTAATGTATGATAAAGGAGCCATGAATATATAGTGGGAAAAAGAAAGCCTCTTCAATAACTGGTGTTGGGAAAACTGGACAACTACATTCAAGAGAATGAAACTGGATTACTGTCTAATCCCATACACAAAAGCAAACTTGAAATGGATAAAAGACCTAGATGTAAGACATGGAACCATAAGTTTCTTAGGAGAAAACATAAGCAAAAATCTCTTGAACAGAAGTATTAGCAATTTTTTCCTGGGTACATCTCCTCAGGCAAGGGAAACAAAATAGAAAACGAACAAGTGGGACTACTCCAAACTAAAAAGTTCTGTACACCAGAGGACGCCTTTAGTGGAACAAAAAGACAACGTACAGTATGGGAGAATATATTCATAAACTATTTATCTGATAAGGGCTAACATCCAACATATATCTTTATTTATAAAGAGCTCAACACCCAAAAAACAAATAACCCAGTTAAAAAAATGGACAGAGGACCTGAACAGACATTTTCCAAAGAAGAAATACAGATAGCCAATGATTCTGTAACATCTTCCTATGTTGACAGATAGTAACTGAACTAGTGAGGGTTAAGGATTTAATGATATGGGTAACTGTTGAACCATTGTGTTGTATACTTCAAAACAATAGAAAATTGTGTATCAGTGATACTTCAAGTAAAAAGAAAAAAATGGAGAGTGGCAGTTATGAAAGGGGGCAGATTTCACCGTGTTCTTATTTATAAATAGAATAAAATTCTCCAAGAGAAGGAAAAGTAAATATCTACAAAAAGTCAATAAGGAACTAAAGAATGAATTCCCAATAGAAAAGTGGACAAGATATCAATAGGAACCTGGGAAAGAACAAAGAGAGATTATGAATGCTCATACTGATAATAAAATGAATGCCAATAAATGCAACAAATGATCACTTTTTTACCTATCAAATTTTTAGATTAAAAAGACTCAAAGTGCAGAGTTGGCAAGGGTAGAGGGAAATGAATGCACTCATTTACTGTTGATGTCAGTTTAAATTGGTTTATCCTTTCTGGGGGCTAATTCAGCTCTCAACAATTTGTAACAAAATGTGCATTAAAATTAGATTTCTCCACTAACTTTAACTGCCAAGAATCAAACAAATGTGAAAGTTGTTTGCACAGAGATTCAAAGCAATGCAGATTATACGTATGTGTATATATACACACAATTTAATTATACTTATATATATTATATTTATTATATATGTGTTTGTTTACCAGTAGAGGTGTAGATGAGTAAATTTTAGTATATATATTCAATGAAATATTATGCAGACCTTAAAATTATTTATCTATATGTATTTGGATTTGGAAAGCTGCTCACAACATATTGTTGAGTAATAGAAAACAGGTCACTAAAGACAACAAGCAGCATTCCCATTGAAAAATGAAAAAAAAACCATATATGAAAGCGGTAGCAAATATCATACTTAAAGGTTAAACTCTAGAAGTATAACCATTAAAATTAGGAATAAGACAGAAGACAAAAATGCCCATTATCACCAGCAATGCCTGGCCATCGTAATATGAGAAGAAAGAAAATAAATTGCACAAATGCAGGTTGCAAAGAAACAAAACTCAGTATTTGCACAATATGACTGACCATCTAGAAAATTCAAGAAAATCACTGAAAAAGTATTATTACAATAAACAGAAAAATTTAATAAGGGGCCAGATACAAGATGAATATATAAAAATCAATTGCTTTCTTTTATGAGCAATAACTACTAAATACCCCTTATATATATAATAAACCAAATCTATTAAATACTTAAGCAGCAGTATCAAGATTTCCCATATGAGGTAAATAATTTAAACCATCCCTAGTGGACACAAAAGAAGATGCCAATTCTTCTTGAAAATTAATGTGTAAATTTAATGCAATCCCAACCCAAATTGTTTTAGTTAATGGACATTGACAAATTGATTCTTAACTTACATGAAACACACACATACACAAGAATAGCTAAGAAATTTTTGAAGAATGAAGATAAAATGAGGGGGACAACTGTCTTACAGTATATAGTTATAGCAGTTAAACAGTGTGCATATATCATTTTAAGCTTCAGTAAGATAAAATGGAAACAAAAACACACAACTGACCAGGAGAAAGCAATTTCAATTGTCAACTGACAAATGATTAATGATTGCATGTATATATGCATATACATTTAGTGATTTTATATATGTAGTCATTATGTATGTAGTCATTATATATCACCACTGTTATATAAATTACTTTTAAAAAATAACCTGTTAGAAAAAAGTTAAAGGATATGAATAGGCACTTAGAGAAGAGGAAATTAAAGTGGCCATTAAGTATAAACAAGAAGAACAAACTTCCCCATAATTACTCAAATCAAACCAATAAGGTTTTATTGAGTTTTTTGTTCAATATGATGGCAAACTTTTTAAAGACCCGTAATGTCAAATAGTGTGGGGAAGTAGATAGATATATAAAGGCACATTTAGGCTGGAGATTGTCAGTATCTAACAGTATCCAGCGGACTCTGGAGATTTCTAAACCAGTTGACCCAGCAATCATATGTCTATAAATAAAATATATAGAAGAATTAGCCACAAATTTACTGTCCATCAATAGTGTACATTTTTAAAATAAGTTGCTAATGATTCTATACAATTTAAACAAAGTTGATTCTACTTTCATTAAATCATTTAATATCATTAAAATTTTTAAAGACATACGCTCCAGTTACTATTGCTATAACAAACTCTGCCAAACTTAGTGATTTAAACCAAATAGGGTTCAGAGAGGGCACAGCAAAACTAGCTGGTCTCTGCTCCAGGAAGTCCAGAGCCTCAGCTGCGAGGACCCAACAGCCGGGGGCACTGGACTAGAGAACCTACACAGGCCTCTCTTCTTTTGCCTGAGTTTCTTCAGAGAATGATGAAGGCCTCAGGATAATCCAGTCTTACATGATGACTCAGAGCTCCAAAAGTAGGTATTCCATCAAACAACAGAGAAACTGCTTTGCTTTTCCTGACCTAGTGTCATAAGCCAATGTCACTTCTGCCACTTTCTGTTGTCACAAGCCTGTCTTGTCACAAGATTCAAGGGAAAAGGACACAGACCTGCCCTTTCTCAATGTCCAAGTTACATTGTAAAAACATGTGAGACGGGAAACACAGCTGTGGCCATCTTTTGGAAAATATAATCTGCCACAACATATTAAGAGAAGAAAGCTAATTGCACAATGTTTATAGTCTGATGTCATCTGTATTGCTTTTAAAAAAACTTTTTGTGTATGTGCATACATATGTGAGTAAGTGTGACTAAATAACTATGCACGGCAAATACACAGAAAATAATTTCAGAAGCTATACATCAAACTGCTAACAACAGTTCTGAGGAGGGGAGTACTTGGACTAGTGGGATGGAAGTGCCCATTCACTTTCCTCTAATGGGCTGAAACTTTGCAATGAGTTCCAAGTGAAGATGTGTAAAGGACAAGAAGTAGTGTCACGGAAAACTGCACGCAACTGTAAGTGGGGCACAGGACCTGAGGTGATGCCAAACCACCCCTGCTAAATTTCTAAAAAGCATGATCAGGTATCCAACGAGTTAACAATCAGATTACACTGAGGCAAAAACATCAAAATGGATGTTCTGATACTTGATCAAGGCAGTCCAATCTGTGACCATACTTACATTGGTAAAAAAGATGGAATTCTAACAACTCAAGCTTCTGTGCTTTTTTGATTTGTTTTGTATCACTTTAGTTTTCTACCAAAAAGTCCCTTTTAAAAAGTAGTTTGTTCTCAACTGTAATACAAAGAAAAGCTTATTTCTTACTTATCAGGATAGGTAGCTTTATGAGGACATCCTTTTGACCAAGTGCTACCACAGCTCTAGATACAGGTTGTGTGAGGTGCTAGGAGCAAAAAAAAAAAAAAGGAAGCACGGAATCAGGATGGGGTTTTCTTTTTGAATTTAACCATTTTCAGCTGAAATTACTCAACCCTCTTTTTGTGTGTACACTCAGCTTTCAGTAGTTTATTGTAAAAGTTAGATTGAATAACATTTTTCACTGAATACCAAGACTTACTATAAAACTATAGTAATCAAGACAGTGTGGTAATGGCATAAGGATAACCCTATGTAATGGAATAGACAGCCCAGAAATCATCCCACACTTACCAGTCACTTGATTTTCAATGAAAATATCAAAGCAATCCAATGGGGAAAGGAAAGTCTTTTTAACAAATTGGAGGAAAAAACTGTTCGTATAATATGTAAACATAAAAAAGAACCTCAATCCTTACTTCATATTATACAAAAAAATTATTTGAGAAAGATGACAGAATGTAATAAAAGTTAAAACTATAAAGCTTCTAGTCTAGAAGAAATCACAGGAGAATATTTTTTGTGACCAAAAAGAGAGTCAAATGTCTCTTAGAAAGGACATAGGAGAAAAAAGTGGATAAATTTAACTTCAAAATTAAAAATACCTTTTTTAGGGCTAAATATATCCAAAACACATAAAGAACTCATACAATTCAACATTCACACAATATAATCCAATTAAAAAATGGGTAGAGGACTTGAATAGATATTTCTCCAAAGACATATAGATAGCAAACAGATACATGAAAAGTTGCTCCACATCACTAATCATCAGGGAAATGCAAATCAAAACCACAATGAGATATCACCTCACACCAGTCAGAATGGCTAATATCAACAAGATAAGAAATAACAAGTGTTGGCAAGGATGTGGAAAAAAGGGAACCCTTGTACGCTGCTGGTGGGATGGCAAATTGGTGCAGCTACTATGGAAAGCAGTACAGAGATTTCTCAAAAGACTAAAAATTGAAATGCCATATAACCCAGCAATTCCACTTCTGGGAATTTACTTGAAGAAAACAAAATTATGCACTTTTATGTTTGTTGGAGCATTACTTTTAACAGTCAAAATATGGAAACAACCTAAATGTCTATTGATAGATAAACAGATGAAAGAAATATGGTACATACATATACAATGGAATATTACTCAGCCATAAAGAGAATAAAATCTTGACATTTTCAACATGAATGGACCTACAGAGTATTGTGCTAAGTAAAATAAGTCAGATGGAGAAAGACAAATACCAATGGTTTCACTTATATGTGGAATCTAAAAATCAAAACAAATAAGCAGCAAACAAAACAAAAATAGACTCATAGTCACAGAGAACAGACTGATGGTTGCCACACGGGAGGGGGTGGGGATGCGTGAAACAGGTGAAGGGGTAAAAAATTTAGTGAGAATGTTCGGTATCTTGATCTGACAATGGTTACACGAATGTATACACATGTCAAAATTCATGAAGTTCTAAACTAAGACTTGTGCATTTTTATTGCATGCACCTCAATATAAAAAAGAACTTTAAAAAATAAATAAAAGTAAATACCTCTTTTAAAGACATTGTTAGGAAAATGAATAGGCTAGCCAAAAACTGGGAGAAAATAGTTGTAATTATATATCTCATAAAGAATTAGTGTCTAGGATATATCAAGAATTCCTACAACTTAATAAAATACAAACAACCCAAAATGGGCACTTACAGAGAAACAAGATCTAAGGGTTGCTCAGTGTAGAAAGACACCCAGACACTTGAGAAAAGAATTAACCCAATACCATGACCACCTTCATATGTTACCCAAACTCTGAATACAGTCAAAGAATCACTTAATATTTTGAAATACAACATTAATTGGCATATAAACATACCCATTAAAAAGGAAGTCTGATATAAAAATAAATACTTCCTTATATCTGTTAATCTCATCATAATTAACTGCTTAACAAGTACAGGTAATAATTCACACACAGAAAAAGTGAGTTACATGTAATTATTTTTATTTCACAGTCTTTTAAAAAATATAAACCACAACGTATTTTGAAAAACATACACAGAATAATCATTTAACAGCCACAATATTAAAAAAATAAAGTAACTAAGAATGAATTGCACCCACCACAGAACAAAATAGTCTCTGCTGACTCATTCTGATTAGAAACACATACTGTTCACTAGGAATGTTAAGAGGACCAACACCACCACTTGCCCATGATCGATTATCACTAAAAATCAATCACAGGACCTATTTCCAGGAGACCATTCCATTTTTACAGGAATTTGTGCAATGTATAGATATGAGGTCAACGTGAATTTCGTTTCAAGATGCCATTTTTCCTCTGGGAGACAAGTTCAATGGCAGGGGGAGGGTAAAGATCATGGAACACCAAGCACATGGCCGGCGCAAACCCTTCCCAGCTAGTTTTAGAACACAAGAAAGAAAAAGATGTGCACAGCGCTCTACAATATAGCCGCTAGTTACATGTGGCTGTTTATATTTAAATTGTTCACAATTAAATACAATTGAATTTTACTTCCTGATTCACACTAACCACATCTCAAGGGTTCACTGGCCACCTGTGGCTAGTGGCTGCTATATTGGACAGTGCAGATATAGAACATTTCTGTCATCACAGAAAGTTCTTTTGGATAGTCCTGGATGTGGGAAGTGTTTCTTCTCCCTTTGCTTAGCCAGGATGTAGGCTGTTTAAGGAAGCAGCTTGGAGAAGCAATTCCTCTCTCAGGATATTCCTAGATTGGGGATGAAGTCACGGAGTAAAGTAGTCTTTCTTTACATAGATTACCCTCCCCTGCATAAAAGGTAGGATCAAACACCCAAACAGGACTCTGCCAAAAATCCATCAGGAACATTAGAGAGGCGATAAATGAAGTAGACTGAGAAGCAGAAAGGTAGAACATCCTTTATCCCATTCCAAACCTCTCTCTATAAAGAGATACAGTCACCAGGAAAGTACAGGTTCCCAGGGTCCTCTAGAAAGAAGTGGGGCAAGGGTGTTGGCTCAGGGAGAAGGGCAAGTGTTTTGTAAGCAGCCTAGCGTGTCTTTACTCCGCTTACTCTCAGAGAACAGGAGTTCTGCTGGAGGGTTGCCAGTTGTGAAGGCGCTAAAGTTTGGGTGTATTTCACACATTATGCTCAGTTACCACTGTATTTTGTAGCCAGGGCACAGACTACTGGTTCCTCACTCAAGATTCAGCATCATCTTCTTCGTGAAGAGAACTCAGACTTCCGTTGAAGGCAGTTATATGTCCAGCACAAAAACTACATTTCCCAGGTAACCTTGCAGATAGCAGTAGTCAATGACAGTTGGCCCATGAGGTATAAACAGAAGTTGTTGGGCTGCTGAGAAAGCTCTTAAAAGGAAATAGACTCAAGAAAGAACATGCCTTGTTTTCTTTTTGGGCTTCCTCCACCTTGTGGGCAGCTGCAGCAGCCATCTTGGAACATACAGGAAAATCCAAGGGAACCTCGGGGACCACCTTAACCCTGACATCTGGAAGCTGGTGAACGACTCTAGCAACAGCCCACCCCCAACCTCCCTGTTACATGAAAGCAAAACAAACCCCTGCTTCCTGTAAGCCACTGTGCAGTCCAGCAACTTCCTACTCTATTATCCAGGTAGCAGTCCTTCTTGATTCCCAAAAGGAAAGCAAAATTTTCATCTGAAAGTCAAAAATATCTTGCTTGAAGAATCTGTACATATTCAGTAAGTTCCAGTAACTTCACAGAGTCATACTAATAAAATAAAAGTTGAGTATAAAAATTTTAACTTGAGCCCACCCCCCTATGTCTACACAGCCCAAGAATAGAAGAAATGATTGGGCATATTATGTAAAATAGCTGCTATTAAGAAAAATAAGAGTATTTTTTAGCTTAATCTATCAGGAATTCTTTCTGAGTGCTTTTTATGTTCTGATTACTGTTCTAAATACAGGTCTTCCTTTCTGATTACCCAAATTCCTATATGGTAACATGCTAACTACTCAGATAATCAATCATATCATTTATTTCATCAATTGCTTTATTTTTTATGTAGGCAGAGAAATGGTGAGTTGAGAATTTATTTCACTGATTCAAACCAAAAAAATCAACATCAAAGATCTAACCACTCAGTTTTTAACTGATGTAGACACCTGACAATGATTTCCTAATGATCCAAAATTTTAATTGTGGATTTAGCTTAAATAAGTGCAACTACCACAGTGTATCTATAAAAATTAAAACCAAAGTACTCTACAAATACTTCCTATGTACTACATTAGTACCACCAGTACTCTAAAAGTCCCTATATTAGTAGGTATGACTTAGAAAAATAAACATTTCCCACTATCTTAATGGTTTAACCATTTACAGTGTTTAAAATTTGGCCATTTAAAAACTTTAACTCTATTGCACTTATCTTGAAACCATAGGCAAAATTGGAAACATGAAATGTCAAGCTAAAAATGGGGTATTGCATTTTTTTACTCACCTAGTTCCAAGTTTCCACCCCTGCAAGTGAACCAAAAACAAATCCTGGCACCTTGT
Organism: Smutsia gigantea; assembly: GCA_032199065.1. NCBI lineage: Eukaryota > Metazoa > Chordata > Mammalia > Pholidota > Manidae > Smutsia > Smutsia gigantea. Next base: position 210,380 of record JAVSCE010001508.1, on the reverse strand, counting down.
CATTCCCAGAAAAGCTGGTGCATGGCACACTCTGGGTAAATTTTCTCTCTTCTTCTGCGGAATCTCACCAGATGGCATCAGTCCGGGACCTACAGCTGCGCCCTAAAGCTGAAGTTCAGACACAGGAATCTACTTTATTAGACATTTTCAATTTTGCAGGTGTTAAGTGTGAGGTCATTCTCATTCAACTTAAAATGGTCATCTTTCCAAGTAGAACTGCAGATTCATTGCACTTACAAGTTTGGAAATCAGTGAAACAATCAAGATTTTGCTAATAGGATTTGAAGTCATTTTAAACACTGAAATTTAGAAACAACAATGTAATAAGAACACATGAGAAAAATTCTAATATTACATAATAATCAAATTATGGCCCATTTCCTTATCATGTAAGAAATTCGACTAGGCTTCAAACATTGCTGAGGAGTCTTAAGAGCCTTTCATTGAAAATAAAACATAGGAATCATCTATAATCATGTTATGCTTATATAATGAACAGGTACTTAAATGTTGCTGACCTTTCAAATGTTTTAATATTTAACTCAAATGTACACTGTCTTCAAAAATAGACTTGATATAGTGATTGTCAGGACCAGGCTGTGGTCAGTGGACAGAGCAGCCAACCTGAACAAGCCTAGACAGCTGGTCAGAGCACTGGCTCAGGAATGCATACAGGTAGCAAAATAAATGAGTTCACAGGCATGTCTAATTTGGGACATCAGTCTATGCTGGGTTTTGGAAAAACAACAACTGAATAAATGAATAGGAAAATGGCAGCTTGTATACACGTGTCAAAAAGCAGCATTTGTAACAAGGCAAGGGCAAAGCAGGAGAGCCACAGCGGCAAGTTCTGACACCAAATGTGTGAGGAACTTAATTCCCAGAGTTTAGGGATAAATTCCAGGCAGAGACTGGATAATAGGAATAAATATTCATTTTTTTGCCTGAGGAAAAAAATTCAGTAACCAAGGAATTAGATTATAAGGAGGTTATAAAATGGCACTGGACAGAAGATGGAAAAGTAACCACTCTTTTCATAGGAAACAGCCAGCAGAACCAGCAAAGAGATCAGCCTTCTACTGGGATAACATCAAACTACTCACCCTGGATTCTCTATAATTTCCTCTCTGGAAGAGTCAGGGGTAGTTTAAACCTCTGGACACCAGTGGCACAGCTAGGAAGATGAAATGATGACAAAATAAAAAGTCAGGCACATGGTTAAAATAATCTGCATTCTGGTTATTTATAAAGTATGAAGTGATTGTTTTCTATCCTTGTAAACTATAATTGCTAATTAACTATTCCCACACTCATCTTCAATGTCCACATTAACCATACAATCCATAACTTAAGTGCCAGTACAGAGGTGTCAACCAATTAGAGAACTATATTTTAAAGTACAATATAGAATCATTGCAGTTGATTCTGAGTTTCAAACTAGAAATTCAAGTCAAGTCTACAGTAGCTCTGATAAAGACAGATGTGTGTATGTAGTCATATAAATATGAGAATTTGTTCATGATACTTTATTTAAAATAAACCACTTACTTTGTAACAGGTTTATTCTACCAAACTAACATAGAACATGTGGGAAATTATCTGTATGTCTCAGGCCAAAAGCTTTTCCCCTAATTATTCACCTAAGTGAGACTATTTTTTCCTTTCCCTGAATTATCAAAAGAATTGTCTTCCATTTCACTATCACATTATAAACTTAGGCAAAGCTTAGTGTTTCACTGTTTTTAGCCTCTTTACATGGTCTCTCTTTGTGCCTAAAAGTTATAAATATTTTCAGTATTATAGTCATGATATGGGCAGCTTATCTTACCTTAACATGACTGAATGCAAATCTTCCCTTATTGAAGATAAATATATCTGCATTACATATTCCAACTCCAAGATCTCGTGCACTGTTTTCCAAAAGAGAAGAACGATTATTAGAATTGCAAACACTCCTCACACCCCATTCTAATTTCTATGATCCTCTACCTTGGCATTGATTCTTCGGGTTCAGAATCAGTCTGGCTAGGTATAAGCTCACAGGTTCAGAGTGGGAGAGAATCCCTTACTTCACTTCATCCTTTCCCTCCACCTAACCTCTTGGTTTCTTAGGCCCTGGTCTTCATAAGTTTAGCCATAACCAGGGACAAAGTGAAACTGAGGCTGGTTCCCACTTACCATTCTAAGAGAACTTCCATTTCCGGGTGTTCCCGTCCTCTCTGCTCAGGGTTCCCGGTTAGCCGGCTGTAAGTGCAGCGGCGGTCCTCCGCGCACCAGCCCAGGGCCGCAGGTCGGCTCCAGAACTTGAGACGACGTACATCAATGAGAAAGGGCCTGGAACATGAAATTGCCATTTCCCTAACTAACACTGCCCTTGGAGGGGGTGTTTGTGTGCTTGGGGCACTAGTGAGGTGCTTCCTCCTGCCCATCGATCTTTTCTCAAATGCTGTAGTCATGTAGCCTAAAACGACAGTTCCCCCACACCCGTCCCTTTTTCTTGTCACCGTGCAGCGTGTACACGTCTTTTTCACCAGCCCTTCAAGGCCTCTCCCAAATGACCCTCACTATAATGCTCACTGTCCCGTTGTTTCAGATTCTAAAACCACTGGGCGCGGCAACATGCAGGCGCCAAACGGGGTCTGTGGCTAGAGCTGGAGTAGGGATTAGGGGGGCGCAGGAACTCCCCGTAACAAATGGGCCCCTGAATCCACTCCCCCTGGCGCCGCCAGTTGAACCCCGTTTAGCGTCTACCAAGGCTCAAAGAAAGATACTTAAAGCAATATTTGGAATACTTTGAGTCCTGTTTCCTCCTGCCTTCCATCCCAAAGCTCACACTCTCTCAATCATTTTGATATTTAGGTTAATATTCGATTTTGTTTGGAAGAGGCTGGACTGAATTTTCTTAAAGATTTAGTTTTCCACCGCTTGGGTACGAGCTAAAATGCAGTTAGACTGGGGAGAACAGCTGGCAAGTGCCCAGAGTCATTCGGGCTCCAGAGGCTGGACTTCCCTCTTTTCTCCATCTCTCCCCGCCCCGAAAAAGCTCAGTTCCTGCCCCTAAGAGCACAGAGCCCGTCCAGACCCCGGGCACCCGGGAGGGCAGCGGTCCCCGAGTGTCCTCCAGGCGCAGAGGAGCTCTCCCTCCTGCCGACTCTGCCCACGCCCGAACCAACCTGCCGGCGCCACAGCTGAGCCTGGCGCTGGAGCCTGGGCGGCCGCGCGGGCAGAGAGTCCGGACCGAGACCCAGCGCGCTCGGCGCCCTCCCGCCAGTTCCCCCGCCTTGCCGGTCACACCGCCTGCTCGCGGGGGAAGCCCCACGGCTCCCGGCGCAGCGAGAGGCGCCCGGGCTGCAGCGCCCCGGCCGTGCTGGCCACGGAGTTCTTCAGCTGCTTGATGACCGCGAAGAGCAGCAGGAAGAGCAGGAAGAGCAGGAAGAAGAAGAGCGCCAGGTAGAGCAGGAAGTTGAGCTCCCACTCCATGCTGCGGGCGGGGTGGCAGCGCGCCCCGCGCGGGTTCCTTCTGGCCGCGAGGCGCGCCTCCCAGCCCCCCGCCTCTGTCTCCTCGGGCGCCCCGCCTCGGGCGCCTACTCCCGGGCCCGCGCCCGGCCTTCCCCACCTCGGAGGAAACGCGCCCAAGAGCCGCTAGAATCCCGCACAAAAGCCCCCTGCTTCGCTGAGATCCTCTCCTGCGCCCTTGGCAACGTGAGCTTATTTCTTTAGGAGCGAACTTCAGCAGATGCGAGAAGAAGCCACAGCTCAGCCTCCCAGGGACGTTTGGCAAATGATTTACACCTCCAGCATCCAGTGGGGTTCCTAACCCTCCCTTCCTAATTAATTTATTTCATTATTTCCCCCTGTCCCTGCTTTCCCAAAGGACAGGCTGCACTGGACCAGAGGTTCCCCCATCCCCCAAGATTAAAGGTGATGGTGAGGTGGGGGTCTAAAGGGCTGTTGGATAACTGTGTGCTGGGAGGTGACTCCACATACGTGGAGTGTGACATGCACAAACGGAATGTGAGTGAATTCCAGCTCAAGCAACTTGCTCTTCAGAGTTGCAGAGGCACTCAGTATAAGAGCGCACTTTTCTATGGGCACCAGTCATTTAGGCAATCAATAATAAACTGCATTTCAAAAGTTATTTTGTAAAAAGCTTTACAATGTTGACTTGAATTCATTTTTTGGGGGGAGAACAAATACAAAACAAAACAATTTGCTTAAAGTGCTTCTTTAATAGTCCATAGGGGTGCAGCTTTTAAAGAAATGTTTATCTATTGCTGTGTAACAAATTATCCCCAAAACTCCTTGGCTTCAAACACATAAACATTGTTTATTTCTCTCAATTTCTGTGGATCAAGAATTTGGGGGTACTTCACTGGGTAATTCTGTCTTGCAATTTCTCATGAGGTTACAGTCTCTTGTCAGCCAGGGCCACAGTCATCTGAAAGCTTATCTGGAGCTAGAAGATCCACTTCCAAGGTGGCTCACTTGCATGGCTGTCAAGTAGTGCTGGCTTTTGGTGGGAGGCCTCAGTTCCTTCCCATGTGGGCTTCTCCACAGGGCTGTTTGGGTGTCCTCACAGCACTGTGCTGGCTTCCCCCAGAGAAAGTGACTCAATAGAACAAGGCAGAAGCTGCAGTGCCTTTTATGGCTGGCTTCAGAAGTTATATATCATCACTTCTGCAATACCCTGTTAGTCACACAGGTCAGCCCTATTCAATGTAGGAGTCCAAGAACATAAACACCAGGGGAAGGATCACCGGCAGCCATGTTGAAGTCAGGCTATCAAACTTGCTAATACAGCAGGTTATCAATGTCCATTCTGTGGGCCTCCAACTTTATTTCATTCTTTATCTGTGAAGATAAAAGGAAACCCCCCATGGCTGAATCCAGGTCATCCTGATTACACCTGAATAAATACAACACATCCCATATTATTTAATGGACTGCCTGTAATAAATGGCTGTTCCAGTGATGGCAGGGGGTTCAAAGGAACAGGATTGTATGGAAAAAGCTGTGCATTGGGAATTTTAGTCTCCACTGCACCTGTCAGTGGTCACTTCAGCTCTCTCAATTCCCTCACCTGTAAAACACCTTGCTTATTTTTTCCTTAGGTTTATTGTAAGGATCAAAAATAAGTGAGATGTTGAGTAGGAATGTTCTCTGCTAAGTGCATGTCAGACATTATTCTTATTCTGTTATTGTGGGTCCCCAATGTTACAGACTACTGTACGAAATTTCCAAGTCCTAGGCCTCTCCCCTCAGCATCTTATTCTTTCTCTCTCGCTCAGTAAATTATTGATCCGTTTCATAGGCAGTGACATTCTGGAGCCGGCTCATAAAATTCTTTCAATAATTTTGCAAGCCATTTGTTAAAATATAGCCATTATTAAGAATTATACCATATGAACTTATAATTAAATTATGTCAACAAAGGTAATACTCAAAACTCATCACTTCCTAATCATTTTACTATATTTCACATTATCTCTGCCCTTGAGGTTATCTGCATCTGTTGTTGCTGTATGTCTGAAATATTATAATAGTGTGTTACTGCACATCTCTTCTCAACTGTGTTCAAATGCCATGTGAGTAGCTTGAAATTGGCCACGGTAGGAGTGTTTGTCCTATAGAAATGTGCAAATGCTACAAATCAAGGCCAGAGAGCCAGTTGTTAAACATTTACCAGCACACTGCTGCTCACGAGGTTACTGAGGAAAATCTGAAGTCTTATACAAGTAAAGCAGAGATTTGTGCCTTACTACTCAGAATCCACACACCTCCACTCTAAGCACCACATGTTCCTACTGGTAGAATTCTCTATTTTATGTAGTCTTGGTACTAGGACAGATCCCAGTGACTGTTTTCCATTGCCACCTCCTGCTATGGAAACCAAGGGAGTCAGAGACATCTTTTATCTACTCTTGATGCAGTGTAGGGCAGAGGGCAGGAAGAGCCATTCCAGAATCTCAGCCAAATATCCTTGACTCGAGGACTCTGAAGCTTGAGGGAAAATGGTACAGCAGAAAATGTTTGGAGGTCAGATGCATCCCAGTGGCAGAGGAGATCTGAGGGCCACACCAATCCTGAGTGTAGCTTTTGCTACCTGCCTCCACGGCATCCTTGACTCCTGCCCTTTTCCCAAACTCGGCCCTCCTGCCCTTTTCCATTCTGTGAGCTTCCACTGGTTTTTCAGGAAATCTCCTTATTGCAGCAATCATAATGGTTAATGTCAGCTTGCAGATGAGAATACTGATAGCGAAGGCACTACTTACATACTTTGCATATGTTAAGCACTCAGAATCAAAAGGTTTTTGGTAGAAAGGACACATGCCATTTGGCACATTGCCATCCAGATATCCAGGCAATCAAAGGATGCAAACTGAAGCACAGAGAACTGTCTCAGTGTGACCTGCTCAAGGCCACACAGCTAGCAAACGGCCAACCTGGGCTGTGAACCAGGGAGTTTGGCTCCAGAGTCTGCACTCTCAACCCCATGATACACCGCCTCACAGGGAAAAGCACCCTTTTGTGCATAATCAGAAAATTAATGACCGTACTTTTTTCTGTTGAGTGTCAAATTTAAACCAATTTCAAGCAACACATACCTTCTGCTTACAACATCTTAGCTCCTTCCTTTGAAATCCTGAAGGTCAAAGCTTCAAATGAACCAGTGTGTGCCTGCAAAATACTGTGGAAAGAGGCCAAGGGATGTTGGTTTTATGTTGCCAAGTTCAAACCCATTTCAGCCTTCCTACCATAACTATTTAGATTATACATTTATCTGAGCAGCTTAAATGGGTTTATAAATATTAATTAACAAATCTTCATATTTACTCTCAATAAAATCTTTTAAAAATAATAATGCAGCCCCAAAAATAACTTATTACATTTACTAGAGATGCTCCCAATGCTTTTTAGCCTCTGTCATATTTATACATTTCATAAGATGGTCTGAATTTCAGTTTATATTATATAAATGACTATAGAAATAAGACAGTCTTTCTCTGCCTAAATATGCATATTAATGGGAATCCATAGAAAGAAAACTCAAGAATTTATAAGGCAGGAAGAACACTCACTATAGATGAAAGATTGGCTGGTCCCAGCATCTAAAAAGAAAGCCCTTGCACACAAACTGGTAAGGTGGAGGGAAGCCATGTCATTACAATCTCACACCACTGCCCACGGAGTGGACGCCACATACACTCCCACTTAACACAGCCACTACTCATAAGGCAGTCTTTATGTATCTTTCAACTCCTCACAGATCCAAAATAATTGGGTATAACCCCAGGGCTACTCCAGGGTCTGGCCTATGGACATGTATGGGTAGGGTTATGTCTCTATAGGGTTCCCCATCCCTTTGACTGCTTCATTCCTCCTCACCCTCACCTCTGACAGGCAGGAGTCTTTTATCATAACAAACATCAAAGGTGTTCATGAGAAGTAATTAACAGTAGCGATAGACAAGTTTGTCTTATGAATGCGCTTCCCTGAAGAGCCTAAAGAACTAAGAAGACACCCAGGAAAGGCTATAAAAATCTACTGTTGTGATTCCTGGATGGAGTGGAATCTACCTGGACTTACCTGTTGGGATACCTGCAGGATGGAAGCAGCTTCTACAAGACAAGGGCTGGATAAGGGTAGGAGACTAGAGGAAAAGAAATTTCCAGGTATCTTTCTAAGGCGGACTCAACTTGGCCTGGAATGAACAAAACAGAAATGGAAGAAATATGTTGTGCCATGCTCTGACTTCAAAGTGTGTTGTTGACCATCATTAGTATGTGGGCTCTTAAGTAACTGCACACCTTCTCAGGTTCCATGTACCACAAAAAAAAAGGGTTACAGGTGGATGATTTCTGTTTCCTTTAAAGCATACATGCATGTGCTGAGGGTGAGGTCCATATTCTGTGCAGGTTTCCAGGCCCTTAGAGGCTCTGTCCTAGCTAGTCAGGGCCTGAGTCAGCTCCAGTGACCCTGGTAATAGCCCTAATGATCCTAATGGCCCCCAAATACCCCAGCCATACCATCCATGACCTTCTGACACACCATCTATCTTTCTCCTGCCCCATGCACAAATATATACCATATTAATTTCTAGGAGATACAGACTGAGCTTCCTTGACATTACCCCTTATTTGCATTCTATATCACCCATACAACCCTGTACATCAGAATTAGAAAATCTATGACAACGTTCACTGCTGCAGAAGAGCAGAGAGGTGAATTGTTTGACCTCAGGGAGTCACATAAAGTTAATCAACAGTTATTATAACACCTGGACAGTAGGATTTGCTCTTCACACCCTCACCTCTTTTCCTAAACCAACCTCAAAAGAATGACTTCAACACTTATGTAATGCTTACAAATTCTTTGCCTTTTTGTTCCTTCTACCTATTCAACAGCTTTGTAACCAATTCCCCGTATTAGATTTTCCTACTTTTGATTGCTTACTTAATTCTTCAGGAATTAAGTAAAATGTATGACATAGGCTGCTTAAGTCTCATGCAACCATTTAGGGGTTACGGTCAGTTGGAAGGAAGGAAGAAAGAAAGTAAAAAAGGAAGGGAAATCTAAGGACAAAATGTGAGAGGTCTGTAGGAGATCATCCTATGTAGGTAGCCTTTGAAATACAGAATTCACCACTAAGAATAATTCCATGGAAGAAAATTCTAGATCCTGTCCTTGGTTTAGAATGCCTTAACAGACTGCAGAAGATGCCCAAGTCTGACCAATAATTAAAAAAATATTAAGTGACAGATTGTGGTAATGACCAAACACTATTTAATTTAGACTCTTTCAAGTAAGTTGGCAGAATAATCGGAAAAAGTCAATGCGACTGTGGCTGACTCCAGACTTGAGCGATACTATGTCATGCAGCAAAATAAAAAATCTGAGCATTATAGAGCAATATATCCTTTGTTCAGCACGACTTTGCTAATGACAGAGGTGAAGCTACCACCACTAACAGAAGGTTTGAAAGTTTCTATGAGCTGGAAATGATCAGAGCTGTGGGCTTTCACATGTGTGTGCACATACATGAGACTAAAATTGGACTGCCCCAAGGGAAAGAGGAATTGGGAAAAAGTAAAATGTCTATAATCCATACTCCCCTAGTGAAATGCCAGCTTGTAAGATCTGGTGACCCCAACAACTGGGGCCTACGTTCCCAGATCTGGGGATCAAGGCCGCCCTCCAGACATATAGAAGCAGACACTGTGGTGTAGACTGGCAATGAACTTACTTGGTCCAAATCCCAACCCTATACCCTCCACCCTGTACAATACTGTACAGTGCTATATTTCACATCCTGTGGACTTGGACGTGCATCCTGGTGTCCTCTCTTACTAGCTGCATGACCTCGGACACCTTTGCTTGCCTATCAAGCCCCTCATCCCTCTTTCTTCCTTATTAATGAAATCCTGACTTCAGTCAGGTATCTACCTCTTTCCTACACATGTATGTGACTTAAAAGAAACTGTTCTGGGAAAGTGGGTCCCAGTTGGTCTAAAAGTCATTCAGGGATTATAGTGGTTTCTTTTGTCCAGGAGGGGGCAAATGACCTCAACTGACCTAATCTAATTGAAGAAAAGTGTTATCAATCAGCATCCAAAAAAGAAAACAAAACCACTGCAGGTATCAAACGTAGGAAAATCTAATACTGGGAATTGGTTACAAAGCTGTTGAGTGGGTAGAAGGAGCAAAAAGGAAAAGGCGAATACCACAAGATTAGAGCCCACTGGGCTCAAGAAGCAAAAGAGAAAATGGAATTACACAGAGCCCATGGTCATTGTTACCCCAGCATGTGATCATTGCGACTAAGAGCCTCAGATCTATTTACATCCAAGACTTCTGGAAGTTGCAAGCCTTCAACAGATGACAGAGTTCCAAGAGTTACATCAGATTTGCCAGTGTAATTGTTGTCTAAGAGGGAAGATAGATTCCTAGTGAAGATGCACCATCTTCCCAGAATCCTCTGTCTCTTTTTATTTTTAGTTGTGGTAAGATTAGAGCCACTTAAGATAAAATTTAACATCTTAATCATTTTTAAGTATACAGCTCAGTAGTATTAAACACATTCATAATGTTGTATAACCATCACCACCATCTAGCTACAGGATTTTTCATCTTGCAAAACTGAAACTCTAACTCCCAATTCAATGATAACTCCCCGTTTCCTGCTCCCTCTGGCCCTTGGTGACCACCATTCTCTTTTCTATCTCTATGGATTTGACTATGCTAGGTACCTCATATGACTGAAATCATACAGCATTTGACCTTTTATGACTAGCTTATTATATTTATCATAATGTTCTCAATCCCTACTGTAGCATGTGTCAGAATTTCCTTTCTTTTTAAGACTGAACAGTAATCTGTAATAGTTCATTTCATTTGTCCACTTGACTGGGCCACAGGGTGTCCACACATTTGGTCAAACATTATTTTTGGTGTGCCTGTGAGGGTGTTTACGCATGAGATTAACATTTCAATCAGTAAACTGGCAAAGGGATGAAAGTACAGCATAGAGAATATAGTCAATAACATTGTAATATCTTTGTATGTTCACAGATGGTAGCTACACTTACTGGGGTGAGCATTTAATAATGGAGATAACTGTTGAATCACTATGTTGTACACCTGAAACCAAGGTAATATTATATTTCAACTACACTTCAATAAAAAGAATGTTTTTAAATAAAAATAAATCAGTATCTACCATTTGCAACAACATGGATGGAGCTAGAGGGTATTATGCTCAGCGAAGTTAAGTCAGGCAAAGAAAGACAAGTACCAAATGATTTCCCTCATTTGTGGAGTATAACAACGAAGCAAAACTGAAGGAACAAAATAGCAGCAGACTCGGAGACTCCAAGAAGGGACTGGTGGTTACCAAAGGGGAGGGGTGGGGAAGGGCGGGTGGGGAGGGGGGGAGAAGGGGATTCAGGGGTATCATGACTGGTGCACATGGTGTGTGTGGGGTCACGAGGAAGACAGTGTAGCTCAGAGAAGACAAATAGGGACTCTGTGGCATCTGACTACACTGACGGATGGTGACTGCAATGGGGTATGGGGAGGGACTCGATAATAGGGGTGAAGGTAGTAACCACATTGTTTTTCTTGTGAAACTTTCATAAGAGTGTATATCAATGATACCTTAATAAAAATAAATAAATAAATAAATCAGTAGCCCGAGCAAAGCAGATTACCCTCCTTAGTGTGAGTGAGACCTATCCAATCAGTTGAAACTCTGACAAAAGGCTGACTATCCCACACATAAACGGGAATTCCTCCTGTCTGACTACCTTCAAGCTGGGAGGTCGTTTTTCTCCTGCCTTTGAACTTGAACTAACACACTGGATCTTCTTGGTCCTTGAGCTGCCAGTTGTCAGACTTGAACCACGCCATCAGCTCTTCTGTGTCTCCAGCTTGCTTACTGAGGATCTTGGAAATTTTCAGCCACTGTAATCACATGAGCCAATTCACTATAATCTCTCTCTCTCTCTCTCTCTCTACACACACACACACACACACACACACACACACACACACAGAGTTCCTATTGGTTCTATTTCTCTGGAGATTCTTGACTAATACATATTGTATTATATATATGTATGTGTGTGTATATATACACACACACACACACATGTATATGCACACACCACTCTTATACACATGCACACATACACACATATATGCATACACCACTCTTATAGATACTTTTTGAGTAAAGCTGGGCTTTACCATATGTTCTAAAACATTAAAATAATCAACTTTGGCTAAAAGTTATAGAAAGGCATATACATATCTCTCCTGAAGAACTATTTCCTGTGGAGCTTAAATATGCTTAATGCAGAAAGATACAGTGTTATTTAGTATTTGTGAAAAATATTTTCCCTCAGGGTTTTTGGTACTTAGGCCAATTCCACAGTGGTTAAGGCACAGGTTTGGTATTATTGCCTTGGTAATATGTCATATTAGAAGGACTCTTGTCATAAATACTGGATGGAACATCATCCCTCACACAAACCAGCCAACAAATGACCGCTCACCCAGGCCTCCCTCTGGCTTTTGCATCAGCTGTCCGGAAGTCACTGTGGATACATCCAGGGACCCTTCAAACCCTCCTCACTGAATTCATTACCTCAGACTAGAGGCTGCTATCTTGGGAGAGGCAAAATCCCTTTATATCACTTCACTCATATGTGCTTTTTTTAGCTTATGGATCTGAGCATCTAAACACCAGATGATTGGCACCATAGAGATAGGAACCTCTAAAAAGTTTTCCAAGAATTCAAAAGCTATAGATTATAAATTCAGCAATAAGGAGATTGTCTAATCATTTTTTGTGACCTGTGAAACACTGTAAAGAGAGAATGTTTAGGGTGTTTGTGAAGCTAGTGTTAGAATACTGATGCTGACTTGAGGTTTCCTTTTGCCCCATCACAGATACTGTTGGTTGAACTAAAAGTGATGCTATTACAGTGATTACTCAGTAATGAAAATGAAGCTTGGTGATGTCTGAAGAAGATGCATATTCTTTGTTGGCTGTTGAGCACCTGGCTCTTCTGTGTGGCCCTTTATAATCATGATCTCTTCACGTGCTGTATGGCTGAGCTGGGGGACTGTGATTGTCACTATACACCACAAAGAGTTTTGTTTCTCCACCCATCACAGCTAGTGGTTAAACCATTTCTCACCTATGAGAAGAAACAAACACACAACTCATTATATATACAAAACTCAGCACCTGCTACCTGCATATTTTTTAGTTCTTCATGTTTTATTCTATCTTGTCTATTTGTCAGATGAAAAATAAAAAGTCTGCTGCAAGAAGAAAACAACCACATACCAGTTTCATCATTTTGCTGATGCCTTAGGTATATTTACCAGTATGATTTTTCCTCTTTCTCCGAATGTCTTCAGATTTTCTGGTGTGGGAAACTTAAAAGGCCTAGGTTCTAACTATCCCCTGCTAGCATGAGCCACACAACCTCTCTATGCTTCTGTTCCCTAAATTAGGGGATTGAAGGTAAAGATCTCCATGTCCCTTCTAGTTCCAAAATTCAAATGACTTACCATTTTTGTTGCCAAAACCAGGGGTACTGGACAAGTGAGATTATCTGGGTGAATTGCCCCCAGCTGCTATGGTGACAGCTGCTATGGTCTCAGGAAAGCAATCTGCACCAGAAAAGGCCTCTGACACATAACAGGAGAGATTAGTTAACCGCTGCTCACCCCCAGCCATGACATTTTTTTCCTTTTACTCTAAGGAAGCAGAGTTATTCAGGTGTGACCTACAAATCAGCTACTCTCAAAAGCAACTACTTTCTCATCATGGGAAAACCATGGAGCAGGACTCGGCACCACATGGGTTCCTCAAAGAGAAGTGACTGAAGCATGACTGAGCAATGCAGAATTCACTGAAGGAAGACTGAAAGGAGCATTTAGACACAGGCAAAGAAATATCCATTTCAGAAAATCAACATTTCTGATGTTCCCAAAGGCCCCGACTGGCTGTGTTGGGCAACGTCAGGTGCTATCTCCTTCTAACCCTTCTTCTCCAACAAATTCATTATTTTCCCTCCTTGCTTTCTTGGTTATACAGGAAACCTGAGCACCAGTCTGAGCTGGATTCTACCTAAATAGGTTTACCAAATTCACTTTTAAATAAAATATCTACAAGGAATTATCCTACAAGCGGCCAAGAAGACATTGATCCCCTGAGTATTACACACACAACCCTTCACCTTCTCTGATAAAGCCCAAATCATTTCCAAGTAAGAAAGAGTGTGAAAGAAAGACTGTTGTTTTAATAAGACCTCCCACGTAAACTACTAAGGGTACGACTTCGTGTACAATGTAACTGCATGCACTACTTTTATTCTTTCAGAACAAATAAAACTCCATTGTATGGCATTTTAAAAAAAGCTTTCTACATCCCCACTATCCTAAGAAAAAGGCTTTGGTAGTTTTCTTCTGATTTTGAGCAAAATCTGATCTCATCTTAAAGATTATTTAGTACTAAAGAGTATTAAGTATTTTTGATATCAAGCAGTTGGCAATCCATTATTTCTTATTTATTCTTTTATAATTTATTTTGGTATCATTAATCTATAATTACATGTGCAATATTATGATTATTAAACTACCCCTTCATCAGGTCCCCCCCACCAACCCCATTACAGTCACTGTCCATCAGCGTAGTGAGATGCTATAGAATCACTACTTGTCTTCTCTGAGTTGTACAGCCCTCCCCGCGCCCCCCCAACATTACGTCTGCTAGTCATACTGCCCCTTTTTCCCCCTTGTCCCTCCCTTCCCACCCATTTTACCCAGGCCCTTTCCCTTTGGTAACTATTAGTCCGTTCTTGGGTTCTGTAAGTTTGCTGCTGTTTTGTTCCTTCAGTTTTTTCTTTGTTCTTATACTCCACATATGAATGAGATCAATTGATATTTGTCTTTATCGGCTTGGCTTATTTCACTGAGCATAATACCCTCTAGCTCCATCCATGTTGTTGCAAATGGCAGGATCTGTTTTCTTCTTATGGCTGAATAATATTCCATTGTGTATATGTACCACTTCTTCTTTATCCATTCATCTACTGATGGACACTTAAGTTGCTTCCATTTCTTGGCTATTGTAAATAGTGCTGTGATAAACATAGGGGTACATATGTCTTTTTCAAATTGGGCTGCTGCATTCTTAGGGTAAATTCCTAGGAGTGACATTCCTGGGTCAAATGGTATTTCTATTTTGAGTTTTTTGAGGAACCTCCATATTGCTTTCCACAATGGTTGAACTAATTTGCATTCCCGCCAGCAGTGTAGGAGGGTTCCTTTTTTTCCACATCCTTGCCAACATTTGTTGTTCTCTGTGTTTTGGATGTTGGCCATCCTCACTGGTGCGAGGTGATATCTCATTGTGGTTTTAATTTTCATTTCTCTGATGATTAGCGATGTGGAGCATCTTTTCATGTGCCTGTTGGCCATCTGAATTTCTTCTTTGGAGAAGTGTCTATTCATGTCCTCTGCCCATTTCTTAATTGGATTATTTGCTTTTTGTTTGTTGAGGTGTGTGAGTTCTTTGTATATTTTGGATGTCAACCCCTTATCGGATACATCAGTTAGGAATATATTCTCCCATACTGTAGGATGTCTTTTTGTTCTACTGATAGTGTCCTTTGCTGTACAGAAGCTTTTCAGCTTGATATAGTCCCACCTGTTCATTTTTGCTTTTGTTTCCCTTGCCTGGGGAGATATGATCATGAAGAAGTTGTTCATGTTTATGTTCAAGAGATTTTTGCCTATTTTCTTTCTAAGAGTTTTATGGTTTCATGACTTACATTCAGGTCTTTGATCCATTTTGAGTTGATTTTGTGTATGGGGTTAGACAGTAGTCCAGTTTCATTCTCTTACATGTAGCTGTCCAGTTTTTCCAACACCAGCTGCTGAAGAGGCTGTCATCTCCCCATTGTATATCCAAGGCTCCTTTATCAAACATTAATTGACTGTATATGTTTGGGTTAATGTTTGGATTTTCTATTCTGTTCCACTGGTCTGTGGGTCTGTTTTTGTGCCAATACCAAATTGTCTTGATTACTGTGGCTTTGTAGTAGAGCTTGAAGTCAGGGAGTGTAATTCCCCCTGTTTTATTCCTCCTTCTCAGGATTTCTTTGGCTATTCGGGGTCTTCTGTAGTTCCATATGAATTTTAGAATTATTTGTTCGAGTTCATTGAAGAAAGCTATTGGTATGTTGATAGGGATTGCGTTGAATCTGTAGATTGCTTTAGGTAGTATAGCCATTTTGACAATATTGATTCTTCCTAGCCAAGAGCATGGGAAGCATTTCCATTTGTTAGTGTCCTCTTTAATTTCTCTTAGGAGTGTCTTGTAGTTTTCAGGGTATAGTTCTTTCACTTCCTTCGTTAGGTTTATTCCTAGGTTTTTTTTTTTGATGCAATTGTGAATGGAATTGTTTTTCTGATTTCTCTTTCTGTTAGCTCATCGTTAGTGTATAGGAAAGCAACATATTTCTGTGCATTAATTTTGTATCCTGCAACTTTTCTGAATTCAGATATTAGTTCTAGTAGTTTTGGAGTGGAGTCTTAGGGTTTTTTATGACCAATATCATGTCATCTGCAAATAGTGACAATTTGACTTCTTCTTTACCAATCTGGATGCCTTGCATGTCTTTGTTTTGTCTGATTGCCATGGCTAGGACCTCCAGTTCTATGTTGAATTAACAGTGGAGAATGTGGGCATCCCTGTGTTGTTCCCGATCTTAGATGAAAAGCTTTTAGCTTCTCGCTGTTAAGTATGATGTTAGCTGTGGGTTTGTCATATATGGCCTTTATGATGTTGAGGTACTTGCCCTCTATACCCATTTTGTTGAGAGTTTTAATCATGAATTGATGCTGAATTTTGTCAAATGCTTTTTCAGCATCTATGGAGATGATCATGTGGTTTTTGTTCTTCTTTTTGTTGATGTGGTGGATGATGTTGATGGATTTTCGAATGTTGTACCATCCTTGCATCCCTGGGATGAATCCCACTTGATCATGGTGTATGATCCTCTTGATGTATTTTTGAATTCGGTTTGCTAATATTTTGTTGAGTATTTTTGCATCTACGTTCATCAGGGATATTTGTCTGTAATTTTCTTTTTTGGTGAGGTCTTTGCCCCGTTTTGGTATTAGAGTGATGCTGGCTTCATTGAATGAGTTTGGAAGTATTCCCTCCTCTTCTATTTTTTGGAAAACTTTAAGGAGAATGGGTGTTATTTCTTCTCTATATGTCTGGTAGAATTCAGAGGTGAATCCATCTGGCCTGGGCGTTTTGGTCTTGGGTAGTTTTTTGATTAGCGATTCAATTTCGTTGCTGGTGATTGGTCTGTTTAGTTTTTCTGTTTCTTGCTTGGTCAGTCTTGGAAGGTTGTATTTTTCTAAGAAGTTGTCCATTTCTTCTAGGTTTTCTAGCTTGTTATCATATAGATTTTCATAGTATTCTCTTATAATTCTTTGTATTTCTGTGGGTTCCGTCGTTATTTTTCCTTTCTCGTTTCTGATTCTGTTTATGTGTGTAGATTCTCTTTTTCTCTTAATGAGTTTGGCTAGTGGTTTATCTATTTTGTTTATTTTTTCAAAGAACCAGCTCTTGGTTTCACTGATTTTTTCTATTGTTTTATTCTTCTCAATTTCATTTATTTCTTCTCTGATCTTTATTATGCCCCTCCTTCTGGTGACTTTGGGCCTCATTTGTTCTTCTTTTTCCAATTTCAGTAATTGTGTCTTTAGAGTATTCATTTGGGAATGTTCTTCCTTCTTTAAATAGGCCTGGATTGCAGTATACTTTCCTCTTAGAACTGCCTTTGCTGTGTCCCACAGAAGTTGTGGCTTCATGTTGTTGTTGTCATTAGTCTCCATACATTCTTTGATTTCTGTTTTGATTTGGTTGTTAACCCATTGATTTATTAGGAGAGTGTTGTTAAGTCTTCATGTATTTGTGAACCTTTTTGTTTTCTTTGTACAATTTATTTCTAGCTTTATACCTTTGTGATCTGAGAAGTTGGATGGTAGAAATTCAATATTTTTGAATTTACAAAGGTTCTTTTTGTGGCCTAGTATGTGGTCTATTCTGGAAAATATTCCAATGGCACTTGAGAAGAATGTGTATCCTGTTGCTTTTGGGTGTAGAGTTCTGTAGATGTCTATTAGTTCTATCTGTTCTAGTGTGTTGTTCAGTGCCTCTGTGTCTTTACTTATTTTCTCTCTGGTTGATATGTCCTTTGGAGTGAGTGTTGTGTTGAAGTCTCCTAAAATGAATGCATTGCTTTCTATTTCCTCCTTTAATTCTGTTAGTATTTGTTTCACATATGCCAGCACTCCTGTGTTGGGTGCATATATATTTAAAATGGTTATGTACTCTTGTTCTACTGACCCCTTTATCATTATGTTATGTCCTTTATCTCTTGCTACTTTCTTCATTTTGAAGTCAGTTTTGTCAGATACACGTACTGCAACACCTGCTTTTTTCTTCTAGTTGTTTGCATGAAATATCTTTTTCCATCCCTTCACCTTTAGTCTGTGTACATCTTTGGGTTTGAGGTGAGTCTCCTGTAAGCAGCATATAGATGAGTCTTGCTTTTTTATCCATTCAGTAACTCTGTGTCTTTTGATTGGTGCATTCAGTTCATTTACAATTAGGGTGATTATCGATAGATATGTACTTATTGCCATTGCTGGCTTTCGATTCGTGGTTACCAAAGGTTCAAGGGTTGCTTCTCTACCATATAACAGTCTAACTTAACTTTCTTGTTACATTATTGTAAACACAGTCTGATGATTCTTTATTTCTCTCCCTTCTTATTCTTCCTCCTCCATTCTTTATATGCTAGGTGTTTTATTCTTTGCCTTTAGTTAGTATTTGGATGGTATGCTTTATTTGTTATGATTTTATTTTCTCTGGTGACCTCTTTTTAGCCTTAGGAGTGCTTCCATCTAGAGCAGTTCCTTTAAGATATCCTGAAGAGGTGGTTTATGGAAGGCAAGGTCCCTCAGCTTCCGCTTGTCTGGAAATTGTTTAATCCCTCCCTCAAATTTAAATGACAGTTGTGCTAGATACAATATTCTTGGTTTGAGGCCCTTCTGTTTCATTACGTTAAATATATCATGCCATTCTCTTCTGGCTTGTAAGGTTTCTGTTGAGACGTCTGATGATAGTCTGATGAATTTTCCTTTGTAGGTGATCTTTTTTCTCTCTCTAGCTGCCTTTAATACTCTGTCCTTATCGTTGATCTTTGCTATTTTAATTATTATGTGTCTTGGCATTGTCTTCCTTGGGTCCCTTGTGTTGGGAGATCTGTAGGCTTCCATGGTTTGAGAGACTATTTCCCTCCCCAGCTTGGGGAAGTTTTCAGCAATTATTTCTTCAAAGACACTTTCTATCCATTTTTCTCTCTCTTCTTCCTCTTGTACTCCTATAATGCGAATATTGTTCTGTTTGGATTGGTCACACAGTTCTCTTAAAATTCTTTCATTCCTAGAGATGCTTTTATCTCTCTCTGCCTCAGCTTCTCTGTATTCCTGTTCTCTGATTTCTATTCCATTAACAGTCTCTTGCATCTCATCCAGTCTGCTGCTAAGCCCATCGATCGTTTGTCTTATCTCTGCATTGTCTTTGCTCACTTCCCTCACTTCCTCCCTTAGCTCTTGCATATTTCTCTGTAGATCCATCAGTATGGTTATGACTTTAATTCTGAATTCTTTTTCAGGAAGATTGTGCATGTCCATCCCATCAGCCTCCCTCTCTGTGGTTGTCTGGGTGAGCTTTGTTTGTACCATATTCCTGTGCCTTTTCTTGGTGCAGAAGTGGTCAGAAAAAGAAAAAAAGAAGAAAGGGAAAAAAGAGAGAAAAAAAAAACTCTGCTAGGTGTAGTTTCGGTGACGACACTGTAGGTGGCACTGCTGCTCCACTATTCTGCAGCTACGCTGCTCCGCCAGGCCCTTTGTCACTCTGGCCAGGGAGGGAACGAATGGGAGGCTGCTTGATTTCTGTGGGGAGTCTCCGTGCGACTACTTTTCCCAGCCACATTCCAATGGGACTGAAATTCCCCATGCCTCCCAGCCTGCTTGGCTGAGTGCACTGGGACGATCCTGCTCTTCCGTTGGGCCCCTGTCTTTTTAAGACCCCTAAAAAAGCGTGTGCTTTTCTTTTGTCCCAGGGAACTGGCTGGGTGGACCTGCCATCTTGGAATCTGTACCTCTGCCTCTCCAATCTCCGATACACTGCGCGAAGTGTGTCCGTGCTCCCGGCGCAGATCACCCGCACTGGTTATTCGGCAGGCCTGTGCTTCCACTCCCTCCCCGCTCTGAATCCTCTCCTCCCACCAGTGCGCTGGGGTTGGGGAGTCCTCGGGTCCCGCCGAGTCGCGGCTCCATATCTTACCTGCCTCGCGGGGTGCCGAGTCCTCTCAGGCATATTTGCAGGCTGGTGTCGACCTGTATCTTCTGGTCTATCTTTTAGGAATAGTTGTATTTGCTGTATTTTCATAAATATATTTGGTTTTGGGAGAAGATTTCCACCGCCCTGCTCACGCTGCCATCTTCCCAGAAGTTCCAATCCATTACTTTTTATCTTACTTAACATCACAGTAATTATTTTCCGACAGTATTACAAAGAAGAGTATTTGGTTTGCTATTAAGTATTCATGTTTTTCTCACTAGGCTTGCAGTGTTACTCTGCCAAGGAAATAATATGACATTTGGTCTCAACTTTAACATATGCAGAACATTAATTTAAAGAACAATTGTTTACCCATCATTCCATGATAAATTATTCATAATCATGTTTATAAAATAGTTCATGCATAATGGCAGTGTGTTTCTAAAACTATTCTGCACACTGTGATTTTTTTTTAATACCATGAAATTAAATTGTGAAATAAGTCCTGCAAAGATATCAAAATTATACTCTCCAGCTAGGGAAATACATAAGGGATAAAATAATCCTATGTGTTTTTCAGTGGACTATTAAAATAAAAAAAGCTTTCTCTAAAGTTTTCCTAAAGAAAAAGTAATTGCACAAATCATTTAAACTTATCACAGTAGACACAAGTTTATCAAAATTTAATACATATGTCTCTTATTTTTTAGAAGCACATTGCATTGTTTCATAGCAGAGAATGGTGATTAAGTCCTTGGGCTCTGGAGCCATGCTGCTTGAATTAATAAACCCTGGCTTCTCTCCAAACCAGCATGTGACCTCAACTCTCTGTGACTTGACTGCCTCATGTGCAAACTGGAGGTAATAACAATACCCTCAACATTGTATTGTTATTTAGATGAACTGGGTTAATACATATGAAGGGCTTAGAGCCTGAAACATTGTAAAGTGCTCAATGAAAGTTAACTATTATTATATTTCACAAGTCAGGGTCTTAATACCCATGACTGTGCCATCAGTGAGCACTCTCGTGATCACATTAAACCACTGTATGTTTCAGTGCCCACCTCACTAATCGTATCTACCACTCTCTGAATCCTGTTTTGCTGTTACATTCATAGTTTTTTTAATTTAAATTTTTGATACATCCGAATTTAATTTTTGATGAGACATAAGGAAGTGTTCTATCCTTCTCTTTTTCCTTATGACTACTCTGAGCTCCCAAAACCATTTATTTAATGAATAACCCATATTTCCTACTACATTTCTCTGGTCTTTTCACTTGTCTATAACCTTAGACCAGAGATCTTGAAACTAGGTTTCAGATACACCTGAGGGAATATGAAGACTTTATAAAGGGTCCATGAACGTGTTCAGTTCATGTTATGTCTAGATCATCAACATCCATGTATGTTTTCTTAAAATCAGTTACTAAGGATATGCCAGTCATCAAGGGTTTCTCTTTCTCTCTTTTTTTAATAGACTTTATTTTTAGAGCAGTTTTATGAACAGTAAAATTGTGTGAAAAGTAGGGAGTTCCTATACACCTTCTGCCCCTCACAAACAGAGCCTCCCTCACTGTCAACATCCTCCTGCAGCTACTACATTTGTTGCAAGTGACGAACCTACGTTGACACATCGTAATCACCCAAAGCCCATAGTTAACATTAGGGGTCACTCTTGGTGGTGTATATTCTATGCACCTGGACAAATGCATAATGATCTGTCAGCACCATTACAGTATCATACAAAATAGCTTCACTGCTCTAAATATCCTCTGCGCTTTGCCTGTTCCTCCCTCCCTCCTCCTGGTCCCTGGCAACCACTGATGGTTTTACTGTCTCCACAGTTTTGCCTTTTGTAGAATTTCATATAGTTGGAATCATACAATATGCAGCTTTTTCAGTTTGGCTTCTTTCACTTAGTAATATATCAAGGGTCTTTTTTCATATTTCTCTTTCCAAATTTCCTCTCACTTTATCAAAAAAGACATATCTCTTACCTATCTCTAGTCATAATATTGCACATTGCCAAATAAAGAAATAACCCTTTAAACAATTACTTTAATCAAGGCACCATAACACATCCTCCCCCATTCACTTCACTAAGAGATATAATTCCAAAAATTTTACTGTTTAGGTGATAAGAAACAAACGCTTTGCTGAATGGCTTTAGTGGCGCTCTGTCCCTACCCCATCGGAAAGCCTAGCAATGAGCCAGCTCAAATATATGTGATGAGGCTTCCAGCTGGTATCAGCTTCGCTAAGCTCCTCTAAGAAAGTCATCCCCACCACTCGGAAGCCCCTATTGTTACACAGTCAAATAAGTCTCCGTCTCCCCTCTCAATGCTTTAGGTGGGGTCTTAGGCCTAAACACATCTCACTGAGAAATGAGAGCTTATGAAATCCTGCATGTTTTTTTGCTATCTCTTGAACATAAGACTTCCCAATATGCTTCATGCCTCCTCTGTGTATCATTTGGGGTATCTGTGCCAACTAATTGTCATATAATAATTGTTTATTGATAGAGTTATAATTAATGCTGTTTTAATCAAATGTATATTACTAGTATTTATAATGATTAGTCGATCTATAAGAAATTGTTATTTCATAAATGGTCATAGGATATATATATTTGATGTGAAGAAGCATGAAAACATTGCCAATAAAAGACTTTCCACAAAAAAGCTTATTACAATAGATAAAAGTTTATGGAGAAGTAAAATAGAAATGGAAGTTGAGAGAGAGGAACAATGTGAAATTGCAGACTGTTAGAAACAACTTGTTTATTAATATTTTAAATGGATGATGATAGGTTTGAATTGCTGTGGTCTTTATATTTCCACTAAAGAGTGATAAAATAGTTTCATTTTAAGATATAGATGTTTGCAATATGCCATAAATAGCATCATTTGCTACTATCTAAATTTATAAATGAAAATTTTTGGCATTGATTTAAACTGTTTTAGGGGTAATAGTTTTTTTTAAGTTTTGGGGGGATTTTGATCAAGATTATCAACTATACTTCAATTTAAAAAAAGAAATAAGAATTCAAGATGGCGGCGTGAGAGGTGAGACGGAGAGCTCCTCCCAAAACCACAAACAGTATAAAAATATAGATAATTAATACAACTAACCTTAAAACAACAAGAAAGAAGGCTGAACCAGACTGCAAACAGACCTCATGAACAGAGGAGACCTCACAAAACAGGGTAACGTAGGAAAGCCTTAATCCAGTGGGACCCAAGCCCTCCCCCAACCCCAGCTCACTGGCGGGAGGAAGAGAAATGGAGCGGGGAGGCAGTGGAAGCCTGGGACTGCTGAACACCTAGCCCTGGAGATCTGCTTTGCGAACAGAATCCTATAGTGTGTGGTGCTCTGGACATTGGGGAGCTCAGACAGGGGGAGTGCTTGAGAAATTGACATTCCAGCTGTTTGTGGAGGAGGGGATCCACACACGGCCGCTCTGTGTCAGAGGAAAGGAAGGCAGTCTGAGAGGCTTCCTAGCAGCGAGAGGGCTGCTGAAGGGGTGGGGTTTGCATGGAGCTTGCTGTGCGGGAGAAGGGAGAGCTGGACAAGGTTGTCTGGGCGCGCTCTTCCCAGCTGGTTGGGAACATTGAGGAGCTTCAGGTGCTCCATCCTCCTGGCTGCCTTCTCAGCTCCAAGGCCTCCCACTGTGACACACAGCCTGTGGAGCCTTCCTACTGGCCTGCAGGCACCTGCTCGCAAACCCACAGTCACTGTGCTGGTGTCAGGCCAGCCAGAGGGATGCCCTGCATACAACAGCTAGAGACACAAAGCACAGAGGTTTACACATGTGTGCTTGGCCCACTGGCTCTGACACTGGACACAGACACCGCAGACGGGAATTAGGAAACAGATCTTTCCTCCCCCTAGGCACCAGCTCTGCTCCCCTATGACCCCCAACCTCACTCTAGGGGCTGAGCAGCTCCACAGACTGGAGTTTCTGCACACTAGTGGGCACCACACAGAAATATGAAACGACAAAAGAACATGGTTCAGATCAAAATCTCACAAACCCCAGAAAGAGGGCCAGATGAAACTGAACTCACCAATCTTCCTGAAAGACAGTTCAAAATAAAAATTATAAACATGCTTATGGAGGTACAGAAAAATATTCAAGAACTCAGGAATAAATTTAAGTTGGAGATTCAATCATTAAGAAAGTCCATATCTGAAATGAAACATACAATGGAGGGATTTAAAATCAGATTAGATGAGATATCACCTCACACCAGTGAGGATGGCCAACATCCAAAAGACAAACAACAACAAATGTTGGCAAGGATGTGGAGAAAGGGGAACCCTCCTACACTGCTGGTGGGAATGTAAATTAGTACAACGATTGTGGAAAGCAGTATGGAGGTTCCTCAAAAAACTCAAAATAGAAATACCATTTGACCCAGGAATTCCACTCCTAGGAATTTACCCTAAGAATGCAGCAGCCCAGTTTGAAAAAGACATATGCACCCTTATGTTTATCGCAGCACTATTTACAATAGCGAAGAAATGGAAGCAACCTAAGTGTCCATCAGTAGATGAATGGATAAAGAAGATGTGGTACACATACACAATGGAATATTATTCAGCCATAAGAAGAAAACAAATCCTACCATTTGCAACAACGTGGATGGAGCTAGATGGTATTATGCTCAGTGAAATAAGCCAGGTGGAGAAAGACAAGTATCAAAAGATTTCACTCATCTGTGGAGTATAAGAACAAAGCAAAAACTGAAGGAACAAAACAGCAGCAGACTCACAGAACCCAAGAATGGACTAACAGTTACTCAAGGGAAAGGGACTGGGGAAGATGGGTGGGAAGGGAGGGATAAGGGGGAAAAGGGCTATTACAATTAGCCCACATAGTGTAGCGGGGGTGGGGGTGGGGCAGGGGGCACGGGGAAGGCAGTATAACACAGAGAAGACAAGTAGTGATTCTATAACATCCTACTATGCTGATGGACAGTGACTGCAATGGGGTATGTGGTGGGGACTTGATAATAGGGGGGGGTCTAGTAAGTATAATATTCTCATGTAATTGTATATTAATAATAGCAGAATAAAAAAAGAAAGAAAATAGAAACATCCTAAAAAGCATCCTAGACTGCTTATTTTCTTACATTCACAGCATTATCTCTTCCTCTATCCTCACACTTGGTTGGAATTATTCAGGGGCTTCTAGGGGTGTGTGTGTGTTTAGAGGTGCAGAGTACAAAAGTTATGTAATATAAGCCCAACTACCCTAATAATTTCTCATTAATGTTCTTTGCAATCAATTAAATTGAATTTAAAAACAAAATGCTAAAATTTCGAGCAATCTGTATTAAGTGAACTGCAGATAAGGAGTCAATACACTAAATATTAATATTTAATTCCTCCTACCTACATATTTCACTCATTCATATTTAGACATGTTTATTTTCAAGGGATAGTGTCTAGTAAATTGGACTACTTAATCTGCTTTGACAAACCTGGTGGATTCCTGGGGTTCTAACAACATGTCCCCCTGAAACTGGAAGAAGCCCTCTTCTGGACTAGAAGTCACAAGAACCTTGCAATTGTAATGGGTTGCTTTTTTGTGCCAAGACTGTCCTGTCAGAGAGCCCTGTACTGGTGCTGAGACTTCCTGTGTGGAGTCAGAGTGAGCCCATGAATGAAGCCCATCTTGGCTTCACTGGGAGTTTATCACTGAGTGTCAAGTACACAGCCCTCACACATGCCTACCTTACCTCATCTGCAATTTACTTAATACAAATTACGACCCCTCTCCACCACCACACGCATAGAAAAGTCACTAACATGTCACACCTCTGAGGGCATCTTCTCTAGTGCTATTCCCACAGCTCCTTGGAAATGGGCTTGCGTTGTTCCCTTTGCCTCTTTGTTCTCCCCACCCACCCACAGTCATTCTCTCTTGGCAGCTCTGAAGAGCCTGGCACTCCTGATGGAACTACCAACAGCGCTCTGCTTTGCCAAATCGGGTCTGACACCATGCTCGGCTGCCAAGGGCCCTGTCTCGCTCCAGCTGTTCCCGTGTTGCTTCCCAGAAGTGTGATGCCCATGTGAGGGGTGGGGGAGAATTCAGCCCCAGCATCCCTGTTTTTCTCCCTGGGCTCTGCTGAGAGTGCTTATGTACCTGACACGACCATGTGCTACTGAGCACAGGGCTTTTACAGAGCCCCGTGTGCTTTGTGCTTTGGGACAGAATGAACCTTGTTAACTGGTGTCACAAGTCTTCGGCAAAACAGACATCATAGCCTGAGGGGAGTGGCCACAGGGTGAAGCCTCTACTGATCCACAAGGCTGCTTTCTGTGAGTCCAGGCAGATGAGCCAGATGCTTGAACCTGCCCCTGGCACAAGTTGCTAGACAGGCCTTGTATTACTCCTTGATTTTTATCTATGACACATACAGCATCTCCACAAATTAAGGGGGAAAAATCCAACCACTCTAATACATCCACCGGTTTAAGTTTTATATAATTGTCTCCAGTGCTTATTGCTATGAATTTATTTTTACACAAAGTTAGTCAACTGGCTTTTAGTTCCTTCAGGATAAAGCTGAAAGTGTTGCCATTTAAAACCATTCCATCAACATACACACTTGATCACCTTCTCTGTGAAAAGCAGGCTTTCAAACAGCTTCTCAAAACCTGATTACCAAAATATTGACTAATCTCTTGTAGAAAAATAGAATGCACTGAGCAGCTTGTAAAATACATTTTGGATGCCTAAATATGTTGTAGGGTTTTGGATTCTGTAATGTTTCCCAATTCTGAACAAATTTCTTCATGCATCTTAAATCAGTAGCCTGGCTGCATGGTACTTGGTGCTTTGCTCACCTCAGCTGACTTTGGTATCCTTCATGTTATTGTAGATGATGAGAACATCATCTGCCCTTCTTGAGAAGGCTCTGAAACTATTTTAAATAAAAGAGGGTAGTTTCATTAAAATTTTACATAATTTATGTAATGTTGGCAAAAGTTCTAGAAAATAATCTTGTTTAACAGTTTTCTCATTAAAAAATGTGTGCTTATTAAAATAAAATGACATTTTCTACTTTTAAGATTTAATGTTTCTTTGATGCAGAGAACCTGAAGCTCAAACTTGAAGTCTGTCATAATCATGTGAGTGATGCATTTATGCAAAATACGGCTAGTAATCTATCCAGTTAGACATAGTGAACACTTGCAGCTCCCCTACCAAAGAGGAGAGAGCATCAAATTTTAAAATGTCTGACTGTCTTGCCAATGGGTTTCAGCCCTGGGAAAGTTCACTATGGATTCAATGAGACCAAAAAATGACAATAGAACGTTCTTGGGGTAAAAGGGTTTCTACCCAACTTTATTTCCACGGTGGCAGGTCAATCACTAGAATCCCGTCCACTCAGAGCAAGACTGCATGCAGCAAGATGGTCTCTGCCTCTGGGCCTTTCTGCCCCCACAGCTGTCTCAGTCTCTGTCCTCAGCACTGTCACCACTCCAGTCTCTGCTTTCCTGCAGCCATGCCACCGTGTCGCCTACACAGAGCTCTTTATATAGAGTCAATAACAATGTATTGCTCACACGTGTGTAGTGAGCTAGCCAACCAAGGCCAGGTGTAAACCACAGATTAGAGCTTGGAATTTATCTTAAAAGCAACCTGGCCATTAGAATCTTCACTTTCTCCACACTGACCTTGGCAAGTTACCTTATTTATCTAAGCATTGAAGTCCTCACTTAATCAGGGTTGTAAAAATTATGTGTATGGAAGTTGCTCTAAACAGTGCCTGGAACACAGTAGGAATGCAAAGGTGACTGAAGATTACTTCTGCTGGGTAGCACAATATAGGCCTGTGGTTCCAGTAAATATGCTCCCATCTTCATCCTATTTGTGCCCTTCTCTCTTTTATTCAGTACTTTCTAAGTGCCAGCCATATTGCAGGCCCAGGCACTGCAGATAGAAAAGTGAATAAAAACAGATTCCCTCATGGAGCTTAGTGAGCAAAACAGCCAGGCAAACAGACCACTTTAAATGTATGTGGTGAATGCTCTAGATGCAAGGGGGTTACTCGGCCCAGTCTCAGGTTTCAGGAAACACTGCTTTCTCTGAGCTGAAACATGAAGAATGGTTTGGAGTTGGCTACACGGAAATGTGGGAAAAGTATTTCATGAAGGCAGAGAGAACCCCAATGCAAATACCTGGAGATGAGAGAGAACTTGGTGGCTTTGAGTAATTGAAAGTAATTCAAAAAAGCTGAAGAATAAATAAAGAGAATTGTTTACAGATGGGACTGGGGACAAAAACAGGGACTAGATTATAAAAGGCATTGTAAACCATAGAATAGAGCTTGGAATTTATCTTGAAAGCAATGAGAAGTTATGGAAGGGCTGTAGGCAAAACAGCATGGTTAGATTTGTGTTTAGAACACACATAATGTGGAAAATGGACTGGAAGAAGGAAGGCTGGAGATTGTGAGGCTACACTGACAGTTGATACCTAACTTAGGCAAATATGACAGTGACCTGAGTTAGGTCATGATGTTGGGATTGGAGAAAACAAATAGGTTAGGTTGTTAGTAGGTGGCCTCAACTGGACTTGGTGACTTATGAGAAGGGGTGGGTGTGGTAATAAAGGAGTCAAGAATGACACCCTGTTTTAATGGCTACTGGGGTATTGCCATTCACTGAAGGGAATATAAGGAAGAACATTTTGGGGAAGAAAGATAGTGAGTGGACACAGTAAATTTGAAATGTCCTTAGAACATCTAGAGACACTGGAGTCCAGAAGAGGTCTGGGATGGTACAATATGTTTGGAAATAATCATCTCATAGCTGGTAATTGAAACCATGCAAATGGAAAACCAGGAGAGTGTTTATAGTGAGAAATTTCTGGGACAGAATCTCATGTAACACTGACACGTAAGGGATAAACTGAGTAAGAGGGAGCCCCAAAAGGAACTGAAAAGGAATGGCCAAATAGGTTGAAAATTGGGAGAATTAGAAGTCACTGAAGTCAAGCAAAGAAACTATTTCAAGGTCACTAAAATCATGGAGAAAAAGAATCTCAAGAAGACAAATGATACAAAAAAATCAAGTAAGAGACTCAATTTTCATTGGTCTTAACAATAAGGAGGTGTATGTCCATCTAAATTCCACAAACACACACAGGATATTTACATGCATATACACATACTCATACATATTTTAAAACCCTCAAATAATAGATCAGTACTCCTCTAAGGTCCACCAAAGTCTGCTCTGTCTTGTTTTCCTTCTCTTACCACCTCCACCCTTTGCAGTTGCACTCAGCTCATCCTTGGCCCTCATCAGACCAAACACGAAGGAGGAAAGAAAACAGAGGGTGGGATACGACTTAAGGTTCTGGGACCAAGGCTATAAATCCATTTCAGTGGTGCCCAGATTCCAGCTGTTGTATGGAAACTTCCCGATGGAAGTTATCTTTTAAAATAAATTGTAGAAATGAAATGTTAACTTGACCAACTTAAGTAATGAAGTTTAATTTTCATCTCCTAACAACTCAAGTGACCTTTGGAAAATTTAAGAAGGGAGATCATGGACTATTCATTTTATATTTCAAAACTTTTACTACTAGCTTTGCTTTGAACAATAGCATCTAAACAGAAAACAAAAGTATGTATCTCTAATTTCCTTGCTATATTTAAATGATGAGAAATTATTAAGGGGGAAATTCAGCTGGAAAGGTTTGCTGCAAAGAAAATGACTGACCTACTTTTAAGTCCAACTATAACTCAGAAATTCAAATGAATAAAAGATCTAATTGGTCAAGGGGTTCAATGCATAAAAATTTTACATTTTCTTTTTTTTACTCCTTTAAAGCATATGGTTTAGTTAAAAGAAATAGGATTTATTTAGACAGCAGAAGAATGTCATATTATATGACTCATATCCTACCTAAATTTTCCTGTTGGAAAATTTCCTCTAACAGATGAGTAATCTTATTTTATGCTGGATCAACCCCACAATTTGATATAATTATGGGTTTGAAATAGGAGTTGCTAGTTGTATGATTCAAATGCTCTTCTGGTACATGTAGTTAGTACCCTATTCCTTTAGTAAAAAAATGAAATTACAGAGAAAACTTGTAATGATCTTCATCACCAATAAGTATAGCAGTAATGTAAATCGGATTTTCATCCTGAAGAGAACCAGAAGTTCCCCAAGTTCCAAATATTCAAAGAAGGCAATCCTGTAAATGATAAGCTTGACACTGATTGCAATCAAAATTCTAAAACAGATTCTTAATCAGATGGTCTGTGAGCATTTAGAAATATAAGAGGTGACCATTAGGATCCAAAATGATTAGTACAAACAAATTTTGCTAGGTTATTGGACTAGTGGATTTGCAAAGCTGATATAATATACACAAGGGAACCTAAAAAGGTGAAAAATAATTGAATTATTCAGCCTAATAGAGTATGCAAATATTCTCTTTACTATGACATAATTTACTGACTTTGTATAGCCAATCATTCAACAAATATTTATTGAGCAATTACTTGTGTCTTGCACTGTGCTGACTGCTTATACACCACCTCTTTTAATACAGATCTAACTATGAGGTAGAAATTGTTATTATCAGAGGCAGTAGAGTATACAGCCTAAGCACACAGACTTGGAGGAGACGACCTCCATTCAAATCCTGACTGTCACTGAAATTGCTGCGTGACCTTGAGAAAGGCACTGGATCTCTGCCTCATGCCGCTCATCTGTAACATGGGGATGATAATAATAGTCACTATCTTGTAAAGGGGTTGTGAAGATTAAATGAGCTAAAAGATGTAAACATCTTGTAAAAATATCTGGCACATAATGAATTTTACATAAGTGTCAGCTATAATAACTCCATTTTACAGAGGTAAGATGATGTGTCCAAAATATCACAGTTTTTCAAGCCAGGATCTCAACCAAAGGCTGTCTGACGTCAAAGCTCATGTTCTAAACAATTATAAAAATTATGTTTTAAAATATGTGTGCCGACACTTCCGGGAAGATGGCGGCGTGAGCAGGGCGGCAGAAATCTCCTCCCAACACTATATTTATCTACGAAAACACAGCAAATACATCTATTCCTAAAAGAGAGACGAGAATTCACAGGAAAGCGCACAGCGTGCAGCTACACCCGAGAGGACTCGGCACCCCAAGAGGCGGGTAAGATACGGAGCCGCGACCCGGCGGGACCCGAGCCCTCCCCCACCCCAGCGCACCGGCGGGAGGAGAGGATTCAGAGCCGGGAGGGAGTGGAAGCACACCCCGAGAAATAGTAGCCAGCCCCAGTGATCTGCGCGGGGAGCGCTGACCCACATGGCGCAGTGCAGCGGAGATTGGAGAGACAGAGGGGCAGGATCTGAGCAGGGAAAGCGCCAGGGTGCTTGCAGCCGGCTCCCAGGAAGGAAAAAAAAAAAGCGCGCGCTTTCTTCAGCAGTCTTAAAGAGACAGGAGCCCAGCGGAGGAGCCGGATCGCCCCAGCACACTCAGCCCAGCAGGCTGGGAGTCCTGGGGAGTTTCAGATGCCTTAGCTGGCGACTGAGGAAGCGTAGCCATACTTAACACTTCTCACTGACATCAACAGCCTCCTATTTGTTCCCACCCCTGCCAGAGCGATAAAGGGCCCTGTGGAGCGGCGCAGTCACAGCCGTGGAATAGTGGGACAATAGCGCCACCAACAGCATTCCCACAGAATCTACGTCCAGTGGGCATTTTTTTTTGTTTGTTTTGTTTTCGTTTTTTCTTTTCTTTCCTTTTTTCATTTTCTTTCATTCTTTCTTCTTTTTTTCTTTTTTTTTCTTCTCTTTTTAAAGTCTTAAAGAGCCCAGCTGACATACGTGGCAACTATCAGTGACCAATTCTATAGCCATGAAAAGACAGAGGAATATGGTTCAGACCAAAATCAACCAGACAATCCCAGAGAGGGAGTCTGAAGGGATGGAAATGCAGTCTTCCTGAAAAAGAATTCAGAATAAAAGTCATAACCATGCTGATGGACCTACAGAGAAATGTGCAAGAGCTGAGGGAGGAAGTGAGGGAACTGAGGAAAGACAATACAGAAATCAGACAAGCGATCGACGGGCTTAACAGCAGAATGGATGAGATGCAAGAGACTGTTAATGGAATAGAAAACAGAGAACAGGAGTACAGAGCAGCTGAGGCAGAGAGAGATAAAAGGATTTCTAGGAATGAAAGAATATTAAGAGAACTGTGTGAACAATCCAAACGGAACAATATTCGCATTATAGGAGTACCAGAGGAAGAAGAGAGAGAAAAAGGGATAGAAAGTGTTTTTGAAGAAATAATTGCTGAAAACTTTCCCTCGCTGGGGAAGGAAGTAGTCTCGCAGTCCACCGAAGCTCATAGATCTCCCAACACAAGGGACCCAAGGAAGACAACACCAAGACACATAATAATTAAGATGGCAAAGATCAAAGATAAAGACAGGGTATTAAAGGCAGCTAGAGAGAGAAAAAAGATCACCTACAAAGGAAAACCCATCAGACTATCATCAGACTTCTCAACAGAAACCTTACAGGCCAGAAGAAAATGGCATGATATATTTAACGTTATGAAACAGAAGGGCCTCGAACCAAGAATATTGTATCCAGCACGATTACCATTTAAATATGATGGAGGGATTAAACAATTTCCAGACAAACGAAAGTGGAGAGAGTTTGCCTCTCATAAACCACCACTACAGGATATCTTAAATGGACTGCTCTAGATGGAAGCACACCTGAGGCTAAAAAGATGTCACCAGAGAAAAAAAAATCATAGCAAAGAAAGCAGACCATCCAAATACTAACTAAAGGCAAAGAATAAAACAGCTATTACAGAAAGAATGGAGGAGGAGGAATAAGAAGGGAGAGAAATAAAGAAACATCAGACTGTGTTTACAATAACTTAACAAGAAAGTTAAGTTAGATTGTTAGATAGTAAAGAAGCAACCCTTGAACCCTTGGTAACAACGAATCTAAAGCCAGTAATGGCAATAAGTACATATCTATCAATAATCACCCTAAATGTAAATGGACTGAATGCACCAATCAAAAGACACAGAGTAACAGAATGGATAAAAAAGCAAGACCCATCTATATGCTGCCTACAAGAAACTCACCTCAAATCCAAAGATATACACAGACTAAAAGTGAAGGGATGGAAAAAGATATTTCATGCAAACAACAAAGAGAAAAAAGCAGGTGTTGCAGTACTTGTATCAGACAAAACAGACTTCAAAACGAAGAAAGTAGCAAAAGATAAAGAAGGACATTACATAATGATAAAGGGGTCAGTCCAACAAGAAGATATAACCATTCTAAATATATATGCACCCAACACAGGAGGGCCAGCATATGTGAGACAAACACTAACAGAATTAAAGGAGGAAATAGACAGCAATGCATTCATCTTAGGAGACTTCAACACACCACTCATCCAGAGGACAGATCAACCAGACAGAAAATAAGTAAAGACACAGAGGCACTGAACAACACACTAGAACAGATGGACCTAACAGACATCTACACAACTCTACACCCAAAAGCAACAGGATACACATTCTCAAGTGCACATGGAACATTTTCCAGAATAGACCACATACTAGGCCACAAAAAGAACCTCAGTAATTTCAAAAATATTGAAATCCTACCAACCAATTTCTCAGATCACCAAGGTATAAAACTAGAAATAAATTTTAGAAAGAAATCAAAAAGGCTTACAAATACATGGAGACTTAACAACACTCTCCTAATTAATCAATGGGTTAACGACCAAATCAAAACAGAAATCAAAGAATATATGGAGACGAATGACAACAACAACACAAAGCCACAACTTCTGTGGGAGGCAGCAAAGGCAGTCCTAAGAGGAAAGTATATTGCAATCCAGGCCTATTTAAGAAGGAAAAACATTCCCAAATGAACAGTCTAAAGACACAATTACTGAAATTGGAAAAAGAAGAACAAATGAGGCCCAAAGTCACCAGAAGGAGGGACATAATAAAGATTAGAGAAGAAATAAATAAAATTGAGAAGAATAAAACAATAGAAAAAATCAATAAAACCAAGAGCTGGTTCTTTGAAAAAATAAACAAAATAGATAAACCCCTAGCCAGACTCATTAAGAGAAAAAGAGAATCTACACACATAAACACAATCAGAAATGAGAAAGGAAAAATCACGACGGACCCCACAGAAATACAAAGAAACATAAGAGAATATTATGAGAATCTATATGCTAACAAGCTGGAAAACATAGAAGAAATGGACAACTTCTTAGAAAAATACAACCTTCCAAGACTGACCAAGCAAGAAACAGAAAAACTAAACAGACCAATCACCAGCGACGAAATCGAATTGGTAATCAAAAAACTACCCAAGAACAAAACCCCGGGCCTGATGGATTCACCTCTGAATTCTACCAGACATATAGAGAAGAAATAACACCGATTCTCCTTAAAGTTTTCCAAAAAATTGAAGAGGAGGGAATACTTCCAAACTCATTCTATGAAGCCAGCATCACTCTAATACCAAAACCGGGCAAAGACCTCACCAAAAAAGAAAATTACAGACCAATATCCCTGATGAACGTAGATGCAAAAATACTCAACAAAATATTAGCAAATCGAATTCAAAAATACATCAAGAGGATCATAAACCATGATCAAGTGGGATTCATCCCAGGGATGCAAGGATGGTACAACATTCGAAAATCCATCAACATCATCCACCACATCAATAAAAAGAAGAACAAAAACCACATGATCATCTCCATAGATGCTGAAAAGCATTTGACAGAATTACAGACCAATATCCCTGATGAACGTAGATGCAAAAATACTCAACAAAATATTAGCAAACCGAATTCAAAAATACATCAAGAGGATCATACACCATGATCAAGTGGGATTCATCCTAGGGATGCAAGGATGGTACAACATTCGAAAATCCATCAACATCATCCACCACATCAACAAAAAGAAGAACAAAAACCACATGATCATCTCCATAGATGCTGAAAAAGCATTTGACAAAATTCAGCATTCATTCCTGATTAAAACTCTGAACAAAATGGGTATAGATGGCAAGTACCTCAACATCATAAAGGCTATATATGACAAACCCACAGCTAACATCATACTTAACGGCGAGACGCTGAAAGCTTTTCGTCTAAGATCGGGAACAAGACCGGGATGCCCAATCTCTCCACTGTTATTCGACATAGTACTGGAGGTCCTAGCCACAGCAATCAGACTAAACAAAGACATACAAGGCATCCAGATTGGTAAAGAAGAAGTCAAATTGTCACTATTTGCAGATGACATGATATTGTACATAAAAACCCCTAAAGATTCCATTCCAAAACTACTAGAACTAATATCTGAATTCAGCAAAGTTGCAGGATACAAAATTAACACACAGAAATCTGTTGCTTTCCTATACACTAATGATGAACTAACAGAAAGAGAAATCAGAAAAACAATTCCATTCACAATTGCATCAAAAAGAATAAAATACCTAGGAATAAACCTAACGAAGGAAGTGAAAGACCTGTACTCTGAAAACTAGAAGACACTCCTAAGAGAAATTAAAGAGGACACTAACAAATGGAAATGCATCCCATGCTCTTGGCTAGGAAGAATCAATATTGTCAAAATGGCTATACTACCTAAAGCAATCTACAGATTCAATGCAATCCCTATCAAACTACCAGCAGCTTTCTTCAATGAACTGGAACAAATAATTCTAAAATTCATATGGAACCACAAAAGACCCCGAATAGCCAAATCAATCCTGAGAAGGAGGAATAAAACAGGGGGAATTACACTCCCTGACTTCAAGCTCTATTACAAAGCCACAGTAATCAAGACAATTTGGTATTGACACAAAAACAGACCCACAGACCAGTGGAACAGAATAGAAAATCCAAACATTAACTCAAACATATACAGTCAATTAATATTTGATAAAAGTGCCTTGGATATACAATGGGGAGATGACAGCCTCTTCAGCAGCTGGTGTTGGAAAAACTGGACAGCTACATGTAAGAGAATGAAACTGGACTACTGTCTAGCCCCATACACAAAGGTAAACTCAAGGTGGATCAAAGACCTGAATGTAAGTCATGAAACCATAAAACTCTTAGAAAAAAACATAGGCAATAATCTCTTGGACATAAACATGAGCAACTTCTTCATGAACATATCTCACCGGGCAAGGGAAACAAAAGCAAAAATGAACAAGTGGGACAATATCAAGCTGAAAAGCTTCTGTACAGCAAAGGACACTATCAGTAGAACAAAAAGACATCCTACAGTATGGGAGAATATATTCATAAAAAAGGTATCTGATAAAGGGTTGACATCCAAAATATATAAAGAACTCATGCACCTTAACAAACAGAAAGCAAATAATCCAATTAAGAAATGGGCAGAGGACATGAATAGACACTTCTCCAAAGAAGAAATTCAGATGGCCAACAGGCACATGAAGAGATGCTCCACATCGCTAATCATCAGAGAAATGCAGATTAAAACCACAATGAGATATCACCTCACACCAGTGAGGATGGCCAACATCCAAAACACAAACAACAACAAATGTTGGCGAGGATGTAGAGAAAAGGGAACCCTCCTACACTGCTGGTGGGACTGCCAATTAGTTCAACCATTGTGGAAAGCAGTATGGAGGTTCCTCAAAAAACTCAAAATAGAAATACAATTTGATCCAGGAATTCCACTCCTAGGAATTTACCCTAAAAATGCAGCAGCCCAAATTGAAAAGGACAGATGCACCCCTATGTTTATTGCAGCACTATTTACAATAGCCAAGAAATGGAAGCAACCTATGTGTCCATCAGTAGATGAGTGGATAAAGAAGATGTGGTACATATACACAATGGAATATTATTCAGCCATAAGAAGAAAACAAATCCTACCATTTGCAACAACATGGATGGAGCTAGAGGGTATTATGCTCAGTGAAATAAGCCAAGCCAAAAAAGACAAGTATCATATGATTTCACTCATATGTGGAGTATAAGAACAAAGAAAAAATACTGAAGAAACAAAACAGCAGCAGACTCACAGAACCCAAGAATGGACTAATAGTTACCAAAGGGAAAGGGACTGGGGAAAATGGGAGGGAAGGGAGGGATAAGAGGGAAAAAGGGGCATTACGATTAACAGATGTAATGTTGG
Source organism: Smutsia gigantea (assembly GCA_032199065.1). Lineage (NCBI taxonomy): Eukaryota > Metazoa > Chordata > Mammalia > Pholidota > Manidae > Smutsia > Smutsia gigantea. Next base: position 173,209 of record JAVSCE010001508.1, on the reverse strand, counting down.
GGGGGCACGGGGAGGGCAGTAGAACTCAGAGAAGACAAGTAGTGTTTCTATAGCATCTCACTACGTTGATGGACAGTGACTGTAATGGGGTTGGTGGGGGGGACCTGATGAAGGGGTAGTTTAATAACCGTAATATTGCACATGTAATTGTAGATTAATGATAACAAAATAAATTATATTAAAAAAATTAATATATATATAAAAATAAAAATATAAATCTTAAAAAAAAAAAATAAAACACATTTATGGATTGATGCCAAAAAAAAAACTTGAAAAAAATGAAAGAATACATCTATAATCTCACTAACCTTTAAAACTTTTCTTTCTATATGACACCAATTTTTGCTTAGTTGATATTGTTGGTGAGGAAGAAAATATAAATAAATAAATAAAATATGTGTGCCATTCTTAGATGCTTCCAAAGTATCCTTGACACGTTCTTCCTTATACCTTTGTTTCAACAATGTATGTTATACCTAATGTGTTTGGGAAGCTATTTCTGGGCTCCTGTGCTGAAACTTTCCTAGGGTCCAGGAAAGATATTTGGGAAATTGGGTTTGCAAATTTGGAGGTCATAGCCCTCACATTTTAAAAGGTACATAATTATACCTCTGGAGAGTGACATGTGTTGACATCATTTCGTAAAGATTAAATACTGTAACAGAGGAAGCTTAATAAGAACAATAGTGTAGAGAAAATACAAGTTCCATGGCCAGGATTCTCACATGACCCTGGTCTCCTTGCCCACTGCACACATGCAATGCTAGCAGGCATAGGCTTGTAACTGTGTGGGTAGTAGTTATTATGGACTCTATATAAAGTGCTCTGCCCAGTGCTCTGGGGCTGTGGACCTGAAGGGCTGTGGGGCTGCAGAGATGCAAGGTGGAGGAGAGGCGTTGAGGTAGAGACCAGCTTGCTTCATGCAGACTTGCCCTGAAGTGGACAGGATTCCAGTGCTTAACTTACCACCATGAGAATAAAGCTGGGTATAAACCCTTTTACTCCAAGAATATTCTATCGTTATTTTTAGTCTCACAGAATAAACTTGCCTGGGGCTGAAACCCTCAGGTGGGACATTTAGCATAATTAGACTGAAAAAAAATGGACTAAGCTGCCCTCATTGGAGGGATACTTCAGCAGGCTGCCCCTATGGTTGGGGAGACACTCAGGTACGCACCAATAGGGCATGCGGTCCAAAGTGGCTTGCCTCCTAGAGGAGGGAGCCCCTCCCCCAGGACTGGAGAGAAGTGGAGGTGATGCCTGAGGCAGAGGAGTTGGCCCTCCAGGGAATTCCTTGGAGAAACAGAGTGCCTGCAAGGCAGTGGGAACCATGGGCTGGCTTCTTCTGTGTTAAGAAACGCCATAAAAGAGAAGGATGTACTCCTGCAAGAAGCACAAGAAGAGGCGGCATGAGAACGTGAACTGTGAGGTGCCAGAGAGGAGGTAAAAAATTTGTTGATGACTGAGATGGCATAACGACAAGGTGCTGTGGTGATGGTAAAGGATGTAATGGTAGCTCAAGAAGAGACAGCACAAGAACACAGGCTATGAGGTGCTGCGGAAGTGGCAAGAGCCATGAAGGAGAAGGACACACTTCTGTTAAAAACAAAAGAAGAGGCAGCACAAGAATGCCAGCTGTGCGACATTGAGGTGAAAGTAAGAGAGCTGCGTAAGACTGAGACAGTGTCGCTGCAAGGCACTGTAGAAAAGGTAAAGAGCGTAGCAAAGGAGGCACTCGGAGAAGGGGTGAGAAAGCTGCTGAGAGCCCTAGAAATGGAGGAGCAGCTGGGGTTTGAAGAGTGGGTGGGGGCGAAGATGGTGCCAATGCCAGAGGCACCAGCCCCACCTCTATTGAAAGCCAACCCAGTTGTAGTCAAGCAAATAAAGACACAGCACCCGCGGGTTTCTCCTGGACAGGTGCAGCCCCCTCCCCAAGTCATGAAGCACTCTATGCTCCTCTCACACATGCAGGCAGAGCTGGTAGACTTGGGCCCCCAGGTTCAGCAGAAACTGTCAGAGTCAACATCAGCTTGGCTCCCTTGTCTTTGGGACATAGGGTGGATGGCACCATTCTGTCTGGATCAGAGCCGGGAAAGCTGGTTTCCCTGACAGTTCATCTTGCCTTGTGGCAGCAACTATAAAATGCACATCAGACCCCAGAAAATCACTCCGTCTTGATTGGCTTAGGGCCACATTTACCATTTTACCCTGCTAGAGGGCAGGCATAGGCCAAACTCCAACACATGTTACAGGAGTTAGGCATGAAAAATGCCATTTATAATCTGGAGAATTTGGCCCAGATGAGAAGTCTTTTACTGCAGAGATGATGAATGTGCTGTTTCAAATGGCTCCTCTGTCCCTCTTTTGGCCCCTAGTGGCCATTCTTGCCCCTCACCTAGAGCTGCCTATAAGTGAGGTCACCTGTATGACAGCAGATCTGGGAGAGGCTAAAGTAATTAGAGTACAGAAGGGAATATGGCCCACTATTCAGAGGAAGAGTTTAAAGGACTCCATGAAGGTTATGAGGACCCAAATGTGGGTTGATTTGACAAAGACAGGATCAGACAGAAAGAAATTGGATGAAAACTCAAATAAAATCTCACTGGAACTGTGGCAACAATTAAAGCAGAAGCAGCAGTCTTGGTAGTTAGCTAAAGCAAGGACCAAGAAGTGGAAGCTGGAGACAAAGATCCAAGCCCGGCCTGTGTGCCTACAGAACTTTCTGCTGGCGAGTAAGCCAACGCCATCTGGATCCTCACAGGAAGACAATTGGGATATACAGTTTGACTATACACTTGAAGGGTCAAGGCACTTACTTTAGGGGACTGGATGGGGACCGGAGGCCACATGTTGAAATATCAATTCATTGGTCCCCAGTGAATATACAACATGTCCTGGCTCTGGCGGACACAGGAGCTGAGTCCTCACTGATTTATTGTTTCCCGGGGCCCCTGCTGTTATAGATGGGTACAAGTCTATCATGAAACAAGCCCAAATCCCATTGGGAATAGGGCATCTACCCCCAAAGGAATATACTGTGTGCATGCCTCCCATCCCTGAATACATTTTGGGGCTAGATATCCTGCAGGGCCTATGGTTGCAGACCACTGCAGGTGAGTTCAGACTGAGGATACGTGTGGTGAAGGCAGTTCTGAGGGGACATGCTAAGCACCTGACCATAGCTTTTCTTGTGCCTCAGTGGGTGACTAATACCAAACAATACAAATTGCCTGGAGGACATAAAGAAATTGAAGAAACCCCTCAGGAACTAGACAACGTGGGTATTATAAAGCCCACCCATAGTACTTTTAATTCCCTGGTGTGGCCAGTGAAAAAGCCAGGTGGCTCCTGGCATATGACTGTGGACTACAGAGAACTGAATAAAGTCATACCCCCTCTGCATGCTATCTCCTCTACTATAGGCCTTATGGACACGCTCAGTCATGAACTAGGGACATATTATTATGTAGTAGATCTTGCTGATTCCTTATTTTTCATTGACATAGAATAGAAAAGTCAGGAACAGTTTGCCTTCATGTGGGAAGGATGGCAATGGACTTTCATTGTCCTTTCACAGGGGTACCCCCACAGTCCACCATCTGTCATGGATTTATAGGCCAGGACTTGGCAGCATGGGAGAAAATGTCAACAGTGGAGCTGTACCATTATACTGATGATATCATGCTTACATCTGATTCTCTTCCAGACCTAAAAGGTGCAGCACCTAGAATGCTGCAACAGCTTCAGGAGAAAGGATGGGCTGTGAACAGCACCAAGGTTCAGGGACCTGGTTTGTCTGTCAAATTCTTGGGGTTGTCTGGTTGGGTAAGACTAAAGTTATTTCAGAAAAAGTCATAGATAAAGTCCAGGCCTTCCCTATCCCTACAACTATGGCATTATTACAAGAGTTTTTGGGTCTTTTAGGCTACTGAAGAGTGTTTATCCCACACTTGGCATAAATTATGAAACCTTACATCATATGGTATGAAAGGGTGTCAGGTGGGACACCCTCAGTCATGAACTAGGGACACGTGCATCTGCTTTTACTGCTGCAAAATGGGCAGTCGAGGCTGTGCGGCCTTGAGTGTCAAGGCCCTGTGAGCAGAATGTTCATGCAACCAAAGATGGTTATAGCTGGGGTCTCTGGAAATGGCTCGAATCAACTTTCCAAGTTACTGGATTCCGGTCACAACTCTGGAAAGGAGCATAGGTATGGTACACCTTAATAGAGAAACAACTGGCTGCCATATACACCTTGCTGGCTATGGAGCCCATCACCAGAACAGCCCCAATACAGGTTAGAACCACCTGTCCCATCACAGGGTGGGTAAAAAACTGGACCCAAAAGCCGCAGAGTGGTGTGGTATAGATGCCTACACTGGCCAAGTGGGGTGGGTACCTACAGAAGTGTAGTGCCCTCTCTACTATCCCCTTGAGTGAAGAACTCCAATGCTTGTTAGGGCCAGTGACATATACCAGTGAAAGACAGGAAGAATTTTCTTTAGAGCAAATTAGCAGCAGACAGCCCTTATCAGGAGGGAAGAGCCCCTCTACCCAAGGATGCATGGTACACGGATGGCTCCAGCCGTGGGCAGCCCCTGAAGTGGAGGGCTGTGGCTTTCCATCCTAAGCCTGAGACAATACAGATGGAAGATGGAGAGGGGAAGGGCAGCCAATGGGTGAGTTGTGGGCAGTATGGCTCGTGATCACCCAGAAGCCCTCCCCCATAGTTGTCTGCATGGACAGCTGGGCCATCTATCAAGGCCTGACCCTGTGGCTACCGACATAACACCATGCCAAATGGATGGCTGGTCACTGATCCCTTGGGAGGCAAGAGCTGTGGCAAGACCTATGGGTCTGTGGTCAGACTAACACAGTTACAGTGTACCATGTGACAGGCCATTTGCGCTGGCATCCCCAGGAAACAATGAAGCAGATGAACTGGCCCTGGTGTGCTGGCTAGAAGGAAAGCCTGCCTCTGATGCGGCCCAATGGTTACATCAAAGTCTGCTGCATGAAGAGCAAAAGACAAACATGGGTTGTAGTCTGTTGGTGGGGCCTGTCTTTCACCTTTGAAGAAGTTAGCAGAGCCCATTAGGAGTGCACCGTCTGCTCTAAAAGGGACTTACACCGAGTACCAGAGCCACATGGGACAATGGCTAAGAGGCCGGTGCCCCTCTTCAGGTGGCAGATGGACTACTGGGCCACTGCCCGCATTACAGGGCACTGATGTGCCATGACTTGTGCGGACACGGCTACTGGACTTCTGGTTGCTTTTCCTGCATGTTGCACAGATCAGCAAATGACCAAAAGAGGCCTGGAGTGTCTCTTTGCAGCTTATAGCTAACCACAGGTAATTAACACTGATCAAGGCACCCATTTTACTGGACATGCTCTACAGGAATGAGTGCAACAATTAGGGATAAAGTGGAAGATTCACATACCATATAATCCTACTGGTGTAGGCATGAGAGAGAGGTACAGTGTTTTGTTAAAATATGGCCTTTACATCTTACTACACTGATGAACAGTGACTTCAGTGGGGGCTGGGGGGGACTTGATAATACGGGTGATTGTAGTAACCACATTGTTTTTCATGTGAAACCTTCATAAGAGTGTATATCAATGACACCTTAATAAAAAAAATATGGCCTTTAGTCAGACACAAATAGTCTATGAGGCTGGTCAGTCCGCTTAAGGACAGTGCTATGGTGTTTAAGTGAAAAGCCCTGGGGGGGCCATTGAGTCCCGCAGACATGCTAACACACATTGCTGCCTTCCCTATGCAATTGCAAATACAAACTAAGGAGAAATCTTTGAAGCTAGAGTTTGCCACCAGAATATCTTACTACCAGCACCAACTGCAATAAACCCCAGAGACTCAGTGGACATGGCCTTGGACCTTTTGACACATGGATCAGTAGTGCTTGGCCCTCCTGGCACTTTGGGGGCAAGGCCTGAAGGCCGGTCTCCTACGTATTCCTGGAGTAATGGAAGAATGGCCCCAAAGATCGTGGCAGTGCACCCTAACAGGCTGGAAGGTAAGACCATCTTACTGGGGAGTTTTGTTTTATCATTATAGCCAGTGCGTATACCCCCAGTAGCACTATATATATAGACCCCTCAATAACCCCCACAGGGAAAGGAGTGAAGGAAGATACGGTTACTAGACCTAGATGAGATCCCATTCCTGCCACAGTCCTATCATCCTCTTACATGCATCCTACCTGATAGACAAGATGTTGGTGTCACTGAAACATGTGTCTTATTACCCTTAAGGTTAATTTCCTCTAATGTCTGTGTGGATTGGGCACACACCCTAGCAAAAATTGCTGCTTGCTAGGTGTGCAAGGGAAGTGTGAATTGTGAATTGGGACTGGTTTGAATATACCTGGAATGACCACTTGGTGGCAACTGATCTCCTCAGGTTTGAGGATTATCATAATTTCTGTTGTTACCTGTATCATAATCTTTGTTGTTGTTGTTGTTGTTTTGTAGCTTCTATTGTTATTGTGGAATTTGGTTACAATGTTCCACCCTTCTTGCACAGGGACCATTGTGGGAGATTGAGGGTGTGTAGAATTGTGAGATGAGAATCCTGGAGGAGTGGAGTGTAGAGAAAATGGAAGTTCCATGCCCAGAATTCTCACCTGACCCTGGTTGGCTTGCCCACTGTGCACATGCAATGCTCACAGGTGTAGGCTTGCACACGTGTGGGCTATGTTACTATGGACTCTATATAAAGCGCTCCACCCAGTGCTGCAGGGCTGTGGGGCTGCGGGGCTGTGGGACTATGGGGTGGAGTAGAGGCTCAGAGGCAGAAACCAGCTTGCTGCATGCAGACTTGCCCTGAGGTGGACAAGATTCTAGCGCTTGACCTGCCACCACAAGAATAAAGCTGGATATAAACGCTTTTACCCCAAGAATGACCTGTTGTCATTTTTCTGTCTCACCAAATCCAGAGTGAACTTGTCTGAGGCTGAAACCCTCAAGTGGGACAAGTAGCTAATGTTTACTATTGCTAAATGTGGGCCATGGCCTTTTCTAAGTGGCTTTCACATATTATTTAATACCTATGACCACTTTATGAGGGTACTATTATGTGGATAAAGTGAAGGTTTCTATGGCCAGGATTCTCACCTGGCCCTGGTCAGCTAGCTCACTACACAGGTGTGGGCAATATATTGCTATTGACTCTATATAAAGAGCTCCATCCAGTGCTGTGGGTGACATGGTGGCACGGCTGCAGTGCTGCAGGAGAGCAGAGATGAGACTGGAGTGGTGGCAGCGCTGCGGACAGAGACTGAGACAGCTGCGGGGGCAAAGAGGCCTAGAGGCACAGACCAGCTTGCTGCATGCAGACTTGCTCTGAGTGGAAGGGATTCTAGTGATTGACCTGCCACCGTGGGAATAAAGTTGGGTATAAACCCTTTCACCCTAAGAACATTCCACTGTCATTTTTCGGTCTCACTGAATCCATAGTAAACTTCGCTAGGGCTTAACCCCATTGGCAAGTCATATTATTAGCTGAACTTTTTTTAGAGAAGTTTATAACTTGCCCAAGGTCACCCCACTGTTAAGTTGCAGAGTTGGTGAAACCAGGCAGTTGGCTCTGGAGCCCCAGCTTTTTATCCATTAAACTCCCTTTCATGAAACTACAGCCAGGTGTGCTAAGTACTTGCCAAAGAACCTCAAAGAAGTCACCCTATTTGTTTCCAGCAACGTTCCTCACACGTATTTGGTCATTTTGAATACCAAAGTCCACTTAATCATTCATTCCCTACATTTCCAGGTTTCTTTAAATACCTCTTCATCAGAGAGGCTTCCTTCTTGATTATGCTATCTACACAGTAACCTCCTGACCACTCTCTCACCCACGCCTGGCTGTATTTTTCTTTATATCACTTGTCATTGCCAGACATTCATTTGCTTGTTTGTTGATTATTTTACTGTACACCTGTGTCTATAATATGCTTTAAGGGACTTTTGTCCATTTTGTTTACTGCATTATCCCAGGGATTAGAATGGAGCCTGCACATAGCATGTTCACAAAAATATTTATGTAAATGACTAAATTCCTACAGGTTTTTACTTGTTACACAATCTAATTTTTATCAGTAATATCAGAAACAAAACTTCAAGAAATTTCTACCATCATTTTTAATAAATAATCTCTATTAATTTCAATCTTCCCTTCCAGTCTGTTTATAAGCAGATACAGATATTTCTTTTTACAGGTATGTGCTCACAGAAATTACAATGTGCATTCTGCCTTTTTGATAACATAATTAAATCAGATAAAAAAATCCATTGCTGAAAGACTTTCAACAAACTACACTTTCAGGCTCAGTTTTGTTTTGTTTTTTAAGTAAAAGCAAGTAGTTCAAGGCTTTCCATTGGTACTTTCGAAGTCATTTTTTCCCCACATTTTATATGGCCAGAGATAGAAATTAAAGTTCTAGTCCAGTAGTGCTTAAATACAACAAAGTTCTTGAGATACAAACCATGCTTTCCTTTCAGGTAACCTCTTAGAGCTATCATTAAAAAATTTCCTGGTCACTAAATCTGTTGCATTCCTATACATTAATGATGAACTAGCAGAAAGAGAAATCAGGAAAACAGTTTCATTCACAATTACATCAAAAAGAATAAAATACCTAGGAATAAACCTAACCAAGGAAGTGAAAGACCTATACTCTGAAAACTACAAGACACTCGAGAGAAATTAAAGAAGACACTAATAAACGGAAATTCATCCCATGCTCTTGGGTAGGAAGAATTAATATTGTCAAAATGGCTATCCTGCATAAAGCAATCTACAGATTCAATGCAATCCCTATCAAAATACTGACAGCATTCTTCAATGAACTGGAACAAATAGTTCTAAAATTCATATGGAACCACAAAAGACCCCGAATAGAAAAAGCAATCCTGAGAAGGAAGAATAAAGCAGGGGGGATTATCTCCCCAACTTCAAGCTCTACTACAAAGCCACAGTAATAAAAACAATTTGGTACTGGCACAAGAACAGAACCATAGATCAATGGAACAGACTAGAGAGCCAAGATATAAACCCACACATATATGGCCAATTAATATATGATAAAGGAGCCATGGATATACAATGGGAAAATGACAGCCTCTTCAAGAGCTGGTGTTGGCAAAACCGGACAGCTACATGTAAGAGAATGAAACTGGATTACTGTCTAACTCCAGATACAAAAGTAAACTCAAAATGGATCAAAGATCTGAATGTAAGTCATGAAACCATAAAATTCTTAGAAGAAAAGATAGGCAAAAATCTCTTAAATATAAACATCAGCAATTTTTCCTGAATGCATCTCCTTGGGCAAGGGAAACAAAATAAAAAATGAACAAATGGGACTACATCATGCTAAAAATCTTCTGTACAGCAAAAGACACCATCAGCAGAACAAAAAAGCATCCTACAGTATGGGAGAATACATTCATAAATGACATATCCAATAAGGGTGTTAACATCCAAAATATATAAAGAATTTACATGCCTAAACACCCAAAAAGCAAATAGCCCAACTAAAAAATGGGCAGAGGATATGAACAGACACTTCTCCAAAGAAGAAATTCAGATGGCCAACAGGCACAAGAAAAGATGCTCCACATCACTAATTATCAGGCAAATACAAATTAAAACCACTATGAGATATCACCTCACACCAGTTAGGATGGCCAACATAGAAAAGACTAGGAACAACAAATGCTGGCATGGATGAGGAGAAAGGGGAACCCTCCTACACTGCTGGTGGGAATGTAAACTAGTTCTACCATTGTGGAGCAGTATGTAGGTTCCTCAAAAAACTCAAAATAGAAATACCATTTGACCCATGAACTCCACTCCTAGGAATTTACCCTAAGAATGCAGGAGCCCAGTTTGAAAAAGACATATGCACCCCTATGTTTATCGCAGCACTATTTACAATAGCCAAGAAATGGAAGCAACCTAAGTGTTCATCAGTAGATGAATGGATAAAAAAGATGTGGTATATATACACAATGGAATATTATTCAGCCATAAGAAGAAAACAAATCCTACCATTTGCAACAACATGGATGGAGCTAGAGGGTATTATGCTCAGTGAAATAAGCCAGGCAGAGAAAGACAAGTACCAAATGATTTCACTCATCTGTGGAGCAAAAGAACAAAGCAAAAACTGAAGGAACAAAACAGCAGCAGACTCACAGAAACCAAGAATGGACTAACAGTTACCAAAGGGAAAGGTTTTGGGGAGGGTGGGGGGGAAGGGAGGGGGAAGGGGAATAAGGAGCATTACGATTAGCACACATAACATAGGAGGGGCCACGGGGAAAGCAGGATAGCACAGAGAAGACAAGTAGTGACTCTGTAGTATCTTACTATGCTGACAGACAGTGACTGTAATGGGGTATGTGGTGGGGCCTTGATAATGGGGGGAATCTAGTAACCACAATGTTGTTCATGTGATTGTATATTAATGACACCAAAATTTATAAAACTATGTAAAAAAAAATTTCCTGGTCACTAAAGAAAGCACATTTCAGTGATATGGAATTAGCATTTTATATGCTACAAATTCCTTCACAAAATATTTTTAGCAGTGTTTTGATGAACTCAGAAGTTGAAAAAAATGTCAAATGGAGATTTTCTTTGCGCTGTCATCAATGAGTTGAGAACAGGCCAGTGAAATATAAAATCCAAAAGTAATGCTTAATTGAGAAGAGTTTGTGCTAGAAATTGCATACACTGTCTATTGCTTCCTAGCAGCTTAAACAACATAGATTTATTATCTCACAGTTTCTGTGAGTTGGGAATCCAGGCACAGCTCAGTCTGGTCTGCGTAATGGTCTATCTTAAGGCTGAAATAAAGATGTCAGCCAGGGCTGGGGTCTCATCAGAAAGCTCAACTTTGGATCTGTTTCCAAGCTCAGTTATGTGACTGTTGACAGTATTCAATTTCATCTGGACTCTGGACTGTGGGCCTCAATATGTACATGGCTGTAGGCTGGAGGACACCCTAGTTCATTGTCATGTGGCCCCCCAAGATAAAAACTGTCTTCATCAAAGCTAACATGGGAGAGTATCTGTTAGCAAGATGGAAGTTACATTCTCTTGTAATCACAGAAGTACCATCCCCTCAATGTTAAGATATTATATTCTCAGAGGCAAGTCAATCAAAGAGAGAGGATCATACAGGCCCTGAACACTAGGAGGTTGGGATCACGTGGGGTCATCCTAGAGACTGTCTACCACCAAAGTGTTACCTCAGAATAATACTGTATTGCTGTTAAAGAGACATGCCCACATGAACACCTTCTGACCTTGGCTGTCCACTGTTCCTTCACTGGAGTCAGCACCACCTGGTATTCTCCCACTTCTGCTGAAGCTGCTACTAAACAACCTAAGCCTTCTTTCCTAACAACTTTAGGAAGAGATAAACAAGAAGTAAAGTAGAAACATTTCCTCTTAAATCATTAATTTGAATAAAGACTTGATCAATGATTTAGATGCAGCATCCCTGGGCTTTAGGGCTAAGGGAGAAGGCTAAGGTTGTACATATGATATATTCTGTAAGAGTCTCTCAACTAAGAATCAACACAGCTTTTGCACGTACAACTTCTCCTGTTGCTTGTTAATAAAAGCTCAATTCCAGTCTCATTCTTGCCTGTATTCTAGCGTTGGGAGTACAATTAGACCTGGTAATGTCTCTTTGCATTAATGAGCCTTAATTCATGGTTGTACTTCTAATTGTGTGTCCAGTCTAAGCATAAGAAATTGAGCTTGGCTATTCTAATACTAGCAGCTTTTTCTCTACAAAGATGTCAATGGCAAAGAAATCAAGCTAGGAAAGTTAAAATATTCACGAGAAAGGAAATAAACTGGTTTAGTGTTAAAATAAAGGACATACAGCTGGCATAGAAATGGGTTTCTAATTACAAGAAGCAGTACTGTGTAGTGGTTATGAATAGTCTCTTGAGACAGACTGCCTGGGTATGAACCTGGTTCATACAATTTTGTGTGATCCTGGGCAAATTGCTCAATCTCTCTGTGCCTTGAGTTTCCCCAACTGTAAAACAGAGAAAATAATTTTACTTACCTGACTAATTATTAGGATTAATATTTATAAGGGCCTAAATCAGGGCCTGGCATGCAAGTAAGTGTTATATACATGTTTATTAGGTAACAGAATCTGTTTTAAGCTTTCACTTCATGAGACTTCCAGTTTCTGGCCCAGCACACAGGCAGTGTGGGAATAGTCATTCCTGTCCATACAAAGAGAAGAAAGCTGAACAGACTGAAACCAGCGACTCTTCTTAGGTTCATCACAGAAGTGAGGTCACAGGACCTCTGCCACAGAATTTAGAGAGGCAGACAGGCAGATAAGAGAACTACAACTTACCAGAGTGAAGCTCACATACAGAAACCTCTGCAGGAAGCAGTCTGTGATAGGAAACTCAAGCTGCATGGACTGATTGCTGGAGGCTCAGTATAGGCTAGTTAAAGTTAAAAATGCCAGCTGTGGAGGTGTGGGCGGGCAGGGCCAGAACACTCTGTCCTTAACAAGACATGTCCTCAAGAGAAACTACTTCACAAGAGCCGAAAAGACTAGGGTTTTATCAGAGCCTAAGTGACCTAGGGAAGAGAAAGACTCAACTCCATCTCCCCTTAGCCTCCTAGTCTCACTTAAGGAGGGTGGGATGGGAGACTGAGAGCTACTGTAAAGGTCATGGCTTAGGGGCCCAGGCTCACTAAAAGACTGAAACCAATCATAGGACTACAGAATGCTTCTCCTCTCCCCTACACCTTATCAGCACATCACTAAGGGCCTACGTACCCCAGTTCCTTTTATCCTGTACATGATGTCTGGTTTTCAACAAAAAAAGTTACAAGGCATACTACAAGACAAAAAATATAGTTTGAAGAGACAGAGCAAACATCAGAACCGGTCTCAGCTATGGCAAGGCTGTTGGAATTATCAGACCAGGAATTTAAAATAACTATACTAAGGGCTCTAATGGAAAAAGTAGACAACATGCGAGGACAGAGGAGACAATCTAGGTGACCCTGGATTTGGAGATGACTTTTTAGATAAAATACCTAGAACACAATCCATGACAGAAAAATCAGTAAGTTCCATTTCATTAGAATGAAAAACTTCTGCTCTGTGAAATACACTGTCAACAGAATGAGAAGACAAGCCACAGACTGGGAGAAAATATTGCAAAGGACATATCTATTATCCAAAATATATAAAGAACTCTTAAAATTTAACATTAAGAAAATGTAATTCAATTTAAAAAATGGCAGAAGATCTGAACAGACACCCCACCAAAGATTTACAGATGGCAAATAAGCATATGTATTTATTCAACATGTTGAAATGTATTTATTCAACACGATGAATTGTATTTATTCAACATCATGTCATTAAAAAACTGCAAATTCAAATAACAATAAGATACCACTCTACACCTATTAGAATGGTCAAAATCCAAAATACGGACAACAAATGGTGGTATAGATGTGCAGCAACAAGAAGTTTCATTCATTGTTGGTGAGAATGCAAAATGGTACAGCCACTTTGGAAGACAGCCTGGCAGGTTTCTTACAAAACTGAACATACTCTTACCATAGGATCAGCAAATGTGCTCCTTGGTACACACCCAAGTGAACTGAAAACTGATGTTCACACAAAAACCTGCATATGAATGTTTATAGCAGCTTTATTCATAACTGCCAAAAATAAGAAACCACAGATGTCCTTCAGTAGATGAATGCATAAACAAATTGTGGTACATCCATACAATGGATTATTCAGTAATTAAAAGAAATGAGCTATCAAGCCACAAAAAGTTATGGAAGAAACTTAAATGTATACTGCCAAGTCAAAGAAGCCAATTTGAAAAGGCTACATATTATATATTCCAACTATATGACACTCTGGAAAAGTAAAAACTGTAGAGGCAGTAAAAAGATCAGTGGTTGCCAGGGGTGAGGGAAAGGGGAGAGATGAATAGGTGGAGCACAGGTGATTTTTAGGGCAGTGGAACTCTTTTCTATGACATAGTAATACTGGATATATGTCCTCATATGTTTGTCCAAACTTACAGAATGTACACCCAGAGTGAATCCTAATGTAAACAGTAGACATTGGTTAATACTGACGTGTCAATATTGTTTTACCAACTGTAACAAATGTAGCACACTGATGGAGAAATGTTGATGGTAGGGGAAGCTGCGCGGATGTGGTGGTGGGGTGGGGCAGTATATGGGAACTACATTTCCCCTCACTCTTGCTGTGCTCTTAAAAATGTCTATGAAGTTTTAAAAATCCATGCTGTTAAAATATAGCTCAGGTTTAGATCTCCTATAAGTGAAGAGCAAGCTGGAAATTATTACATGGAAGCATGACTTTGCCGGCACCAACTGCATTGCCTGGCACACAAGAGCTCCATGATTCCCTTTAAGCCTCCACATCACTCTGAGAATCTGTAGGCCCTCAGCAGTGACCCCTGGGGAAGGGGAGTGGATGACACCTGCTAGCACATTTTGCAGAAAACAGACCGGGAATCCCAGAGCTATGGATAAGACCAGGTTTATCACTTTCTTCAAGGAATTTAGATTGGGGCTTCTCTAACTTTAGTGTGTATAAGAATCATGTGCACGGGTTGTTAAAACACAGCAGGGCCCCTTCTGCAGAATTTCTGACTCTGTAGGTCGGGGACCCGAGAATTTGCATTTTCAGCTGACACGCTAGTTGATACTGCCACTGCTGGTCAGTGAATCACATTTAAAAATTGCAAGTATTTTCATGATTTTTGAAGTTGAAGTCTGCTCAGTAGACATTCTGAAATTTATAAAGGAGAAATTTGGGACCAGCAATCTGGCTGAAAGGGACTAAGGAACTTCTCAGAAGGCTGAATTTGTTGGCAAGCACACTGTTTACTTAGAATGAAAGTTCATTTGGATAAATTGGAGTGATGGGGACTATGACAGGGGGCCAAAGCAAACTAGTAGCCTATGTTTTGTTTTGTTCTCAGAGGGTTTTAACAATGTTTGGACCCATTTAGAGAGGGCATGTGCTGTGTGGGTCACTTCCTATTGTCCTACAACTGCCCAGCTTCATTCATTTATAGTCTGTCTGGACTCTGAACTCATTTGACTTTGCAAATCCTAAACCAGATGATCTTTCACCCCATATAGCTTTACAATTATGAGATGTTATCTGTAGGCTTCCCTTTTTGTGCCAGAGAGAGAAAGTTCTACCAACACAGAAGAGAGCCATTGCCACCCAATATTTTCAACTACATATCCACAAATTGCAATGAGGAATTTTCAAGTAAAAATACCTTAATAAGTATTATAACTCTCCAAAACAATATAATTTATGATGAACACAGGCATCTCCCTTTAGGAAAATTTGATATATAAAGCTAAACTAGAGATAGAAATTAATACATAAGTGAATAAATAATACACATAATAGTTTAGGGTTTCCAGATTTAGTAAAAAAAAGAGCAGGATGCTCAGTTACACTTGAATTTCAGATAAACAAGTAATTTTTTAGTATAAGTATGTCCCATGAAGTATTTGGGGCAACTTGGACATACTTTTACTAAATAATTGTTTATCTGAAATTCAGTTGTAAACTCAGCATCTGTATTTTATCTGGCAATCTGTATTGGTTTCCTATTGCTGTTGTAACAAATTATGACAAACTTAATGGCTCAAAGCAACATAAATTTATTATTTTACAGTTCTAGGAGTCAGAAGTCTAAGATGTGTTCACAATGCTACATTCATTTTGGAGGCTCTAGGGGAGAATCCATTTCTTTGCCTTTTCCAGCTTCTAGACACTGCCTACACTCCTTGCTTGGTTCATGGCTCCTTCCTCTACAAAGCCAACAGTAAAAGCATCTCTCTTCTCTGACCTCTGCTTCTGTTATCACATTCTCTTGCTCTCATATTCTCTCTGACTAACTCTACTGCCCCCCTTATAAACACCCTTGTGATTATACTGGGACCACATGGATGCTCTTCCCATGTCAAAATCTTCAATTTAATTGCATCTGCAAAATAATTTTCGCCATGCAAGGTAACACATTTACAGGTTCCTGGGATTAGAATGAAGACATCTTGGGGGGAAGGGAGCATTATTTTGCCTACAACACATCCTGTAATAGTTATTTGAGTTATAAAAAGTTAAACCCACAATAACAATTCTATTATTTTACTTTATTATTTCTAATTCTATTTAAGATATGATTTTATTTGTAAAATTTAATTGACACTGAACTTTTCTGGAACATATTTATTGCTTAGACATTAAGTCATATGATTTCCTACAGACTTTTATCAAAAAGCATGATTCTTCTTTTTACAGATGAGAATAGATCAAAGGACTTTAGTCATGTGCTTGAGAGCCATATGCCTTGTTTTCTTTGGGTTCAGGATTAGGCACTTTACAACACTCCTGAGTGCAGTGGAAATCAAAACAACCTCTGCTTCTCTTCCTCCCTCATGTTGTTGTATTTATGAAAAGTTGAAGACTGACAATTTTTTATTCCTCTAAACATATAGGATAAGCTCAGTAATAATGAGGAATTCACTTATTTGTGGAATCTTAAAAAAAACAAATGAACAAACAAAACAAACCAGAAATAGACTTACAGTCACAGAGAATAGACTGGTGGTTGCCACAGAGGAGAGATAGGGGAAATGGGTGAAATAAGTGAAGGGAAAAGAAAAATTAGTAAGAATTTTTGATATCTTGATCTGGGCGATGGTTACATTAGTGTATATACATGTGAAAATTCATCAAGCTCTACACTAAGATTTGTGCAGTTTAGTGTATGTATCTCAATACAAAATATTTTTTTAAAGAAAAATTCGAATAAATATAGGGACATTTCTAAGGAATGGAGATTCACTTTGGAATGAGTGGAAAGAAATAAATACAAATTTAAAGAAAAAGAGATGACAATTATATATAGATTCCTGAGCACAGCAAATAAGAATGGGAAAGGAAGTTCTTTAACTATTCAGTAGAAACTGGAGAAGAACTTGATAATCTAGGGTTTTTTATTTATAACATGAATAAAAGAAATGGAAGGGAAGTACATACCACACCTGATTTATTAGTGTTCACTGTTGTCTTGGTTCATTCATGCTGCTAACCAAAATACCACAGACCAGGTAGCTTATAAACAATAGAAATATATTTCTCATGGTTCTGTTGGCTGGAAGTCTGAGATCAAGGTGACAGCATGATCAAGTGAGGGCTCTCTTCTGGGCTGCAGACCTCATTGTATCCTCACTTGACAGAAAGGGGTAGGGAGCTCTGTTAGTCTCTTTAATAAGAGCACTAATCCCATTCATGAGGGCTCCACCCTCACCTCCCAAAGTCCTCACCTTCTAACACCACCACCTTTGGGGATTAGAATTTCAACATATCAGTTTGATGGGGGTGAACACAGCATCCAGACCATAGCAATTGCCAAGGCAAAAAATCTTTTCACATATAACTATGTGGTTTCCAGGTTAAGTCTTGAAAAACAACAACAAAACAAATGTCTTTGTTAAAATGTAGTTGAAAGCCAAAATTCCTTCACATGTGTCAGAACAAGAAATGGAAAACAAAACTTTTATTTTATTTACTTTACTTTTTATGATGTTAAAAGCTATTCATATGCTTTATGGTAGATTTGGGAAATTCATATATAAAAAAATTCAAGAAGAGAATTTTCCCAGAATCCCACTACTCAGAGATAACCATCTTAACATTTTACATTTCTTTCCAGGATAATTTCTGGAAAATTGATTTCTATATAGACAATTATGCAGTAGACATATTAATGGTAAATAAAATGAAAACTTCCAATTGTTCCTTTATTCATCCACCCATTAATTTCATTCACCATTTGTGCTATAATAGGCCACTCATCCATTTGTTCACAAGGTTCACTACCAGTCTTAGTGGGTGTTAATAAGACATGGTCATTATACTTTAATAGCAGTATATTCAGTCAGGATTCTTTCAGACACACCTAACAAAAGACCAGCTCAAATGTGTTGGCTCACCAACTGGGAAGTCCAAGAGCTGGTGCAAACTATTTTTACATAAGGGCTCCTCTTCTTTCCCTTATTTCTCAGATCTGTAGGACTTTAACTTCATCTTCAAATATATTGTCTCTATGTGGTGACAAGATGGCCCTGACAATTTCAGACCTGCATGGTGCTTACAGTTGGTAACTTGCATGGTGCTCTAAGAGAAGGAAAGACCTACTCTCTCCCAGAGTTCACATGTCAAGACTGATGGAGGAACTCTGTTGTGTCTGGGTGAATAGTCAATGAGAATAGAGGGATGGGGTCCCATGATTAGTGGGGCCTGGTCACATCCATACCTGATTTTAACATTAAAATCAGAATTGGGAGGGGGAAAAAGACGGCAGTGTGAGAAGCATGGCAGAAACCTCCTCCCAAAATCACATATAACA
The DNA here is from genome assembly GCA_032199065.1 of Smutsia gigantea. Classification (NCBI taxonomy): domain Eukaryota; kingdom Metazoa; phylum Chordata; class Mammalia; order Pholidota; family Manidae; genus Smutsia; species Smutsia gigantea. Next base: position 154,699 of record JAVSCE010001508.1, on the reverse strand, counting down.
CAAAAATACAGCAAATACAATTAAACCTGAAAGAGCAACCCAAAGACTGAAGAACAGACTGCTTACATCTGGAGAAAAGAGAAGACCTCACAGAAAAGGGTAAAGTAGCAAAGCCACGATCCAGTGGGGCCCAAGCCCTTCCCCAACCCCAGTTTACAGGAGGGAGGAAGAGAAATGGAACAGGGAGGGAGTGGAAGCCCAGGACTGCTAAACACCCAACCCTGGAGAACTGCTCTGGGTGCATGAACCCACATTATGTGATGCTCTGGAGATTAAAGGGGTTGGAAAGCAAAGACAGGCAGAATACTTAGAGAGACTGAGATTCCAGCCATGTGTGGAGAATAGGTACGCACAACCGGCTGCTCCGGGACAAAAGAAAGGCAGTCACTTTCAAAGACTTCCCAACACAAAGAGGAGTGCTAAAGGGGCAAAGATTACACAGAGCTTGCTGCTCAGGAGAAAGGACAGGTGGACAAAATAGTCACAGCACACTCAGCCCAGCGGGTTGGGAACTTTCAGGAGCTACAGATGGTCCATCCCGTGGGCTGGCAATGCAGGCCTGAGGCCCAGCACTGCAATACACAGCCTGCCACTCTTTCCTCCTGGCACGTATAGGTCTGCACACCTGCTGCCCCTGTTATTGTGCCAAGCCAGCTGGCAGGCAGCCTTGCATACAGAAGCTACAGGGCCATAACACAGAGGCTCCTCCCTGTGCACTCGGCCCACTGGACCTGGCAGTGGAGGCAGGCACTGCAGCCAGGAAGCAGGAAACAGCTCTTTCCTCCAGGCAGGTACCAGTGCCACTTGTCTGTGACCCCTACTATCCTACAGGTGTTAGGCAGCTCAAGAGAGTAGAGCTTCTGGCACTAGAGGGCGCTGCCTACACAAAGGTAGTATTCCATAGGAATCACTAGAAAAATAAAACAGCAAAAACATTTTGTACAAACAAAAATTCAGAAGCCAGAAAGAGGGCTAAGTGAAACTGAAATCACCAATGTTCTTGATAAAGATTTCAAAATAAAAATCATGAACATGCTCATGGAGCTACAGAAAAATATTCAAGATCTCAGGGAGGACTTCAAGAAAGAGAAACTTTCAAAAATACAGTATCAGAAATGAAACATACAATGGAGGGATTTAAAAGTAGATTAGATGAGGTAGACGAGATGGTAAATGAAATGAAAATTAGAGAACAGGAAAACAAAGAGGGTAAGGTGCAGAAGAAAAAAATATCTCTAGGAATGAAAGAATAATAAGAGAGCTATGCAACTAACCCAAACAGAACAATATTTGCATTACAGGGGTATCGGAAGAAGAAGGGAGAGAAATGGGATAGGAAGTCTCTTTGGGGAAATAATTGCTGAAAACTTCCCCAATCTGGGGAAGGAAGTAATCTCTCATCATAGAAATGCAGATCTCCCAACACAAGGAACCCTAGGAAGACAACACCAAGACATATAATAATTAAAATGGAAAGAATCAAGGACAAGGAGAGAGTATTAAAATCAGTCTGAGAGAGAAAAAAGATCATGTATAAAGGAAAACCTATCAGGCTATCATCAGACTTTTCAGCAGAAACCTTACAGTCAGAAGGGACTAGCATGATATATTTAATTCAATGAAACAGAAGGACCTTGAACTGAGAATACTCTACCCAGCAAGATTATCATTTAATTTGATGCAGGGATTACACAATTTCCAAATAAGCAAAAGTTGAAGGATTTACCTCCCACAAACCATCTCTACAGTGTATTTAAAGGGACTGCTCTCGATGGAAGTGCTCCTAAGGTTAAATAGCTGTCACCAGAGAAAATAAAACCACAGTAAAGGAAGTAGACCAATTAATTACTAACCAAACGCAAAATTAAATCAGCTACCCACAGTCAGTCAAGGGATACACAAAGAGTACAGAATATGACACCTAATATATAAAGACTGGAGGATGAAGAACAAGAAGGGAGAAAAAAACCCTGCAAAAACCTTTAGATTGTGTTTGGAATAGCATAATAAGCAAGTTAAGTAGACTGTTAGATAGTGAGGAAGCTGCCCTTGAACCTTTGGTAGCCACAAATCTAAAATCTCCAACGGCAATAAGTTCATATCTATCAATAATCACCCTGAATGTAAACGGACTGAATGCACCAATCAAAAGACACAGAGTTATAGAATGGATAAAAAAACAAGACCCATCTATATGCTGCCTACAAGAGACTCACTTCAAACCCAAAGACATACACAGACTAAAAGTGAAGGATGGAAAAAGATATTTCATGCAAATAATTCAGAGAAAAAAGCAGAAGAAGCAGTACTTATATCAAAATAGATTTCAAAACAAAGAAAGTAACAAGAGACAAAGAAGGACATTATATAATGATAAAGGTGTCACTCCAACAAGAGGATAGAACCATTAAAAATATCTATGCATCCACTACAGGAGCACCTAATATGTGAAAGAAATACCAACTGAATTAAAAGGGGAAATAGATTGAAATGCATTTATTCTAGGAGACTTCAATACACCACTCACTCCAAAGGACAGATCAACCAGACAGAAAATAAGTAAGGACACAGAGGCACTGAATGATGAATGAGAACAGATGGACCTAACAGACATCTACAGAACACTACACCCAAAAGCAGTGGGATACACATTATTCTCAAGTGTACATAGAATATTTGCCAGAATAGATCACATACTAGGCCATAAAAGAGCCTCAGTAATATAAAAAGATTGAAATTGTGCCATTCAGCTTCTCAGACCACGAAGGTATGAAACTAGAAATAAATTATGCAAAGAAAAAAAAAACTCACAAGCACATGGAGGCTTAACAACATGCTCCTAAATAATCAGTGGACCAATGACCAAATAAAAACAGATCAAGCAATACATGGAGAGAAATGAAAACAACAACTCCACACACCAAAACCTCTGAGATGCAGTGAAGGCAGTTTTAAGAGGAAAGTATATTGCAGTACAGGCCTACCACAAGAAAAAAGAACAATCCCAAATGAACAGTCTAAACTCACAATTAATGAAACTAAAAAACAAAGAACAAATGAAGCTCAAATTCAGTAGAAGGAGGGACATGATAAAGATCAGAGCAGAACTAAATAAAATCGAGAAGTATAAAACAATAGAAAGAATCAATGAAAGCAGGGGCAGATTCTTTGAGAAAATAAGCAAAACAGATAAACCCCTAGCCAGACTTATCAAGAAAAAAAGAGAGTCTACACATGTAAACAGAATCAGAAATGAGAAAGGAAAAATCACTACAGACACAACAGAAATACAAAGAATTATTAGAGAATACTATGAAAAATTATATGCCAACAAACTGGATAACCTAGAAGAAATGGACAACTTTCTAGAAAAATAAAGCCTTCCAAGGCTGACCCAGAAAGTAACAGAAAATCTGAACAGACCAATTACCAACAATGAAATTGAATTGGTAATCAAAAAACTACCTAAGAACAAAATGACTGTACCAGATGGCTTCACCGCTGAATTTTATCAGACATTTAGAGAAGACATAATACCCATTCTCCTTAAAGTTTTCCAAAACATAGAGGAAGAGAGAATACTTCTAAACTCATTCTATGAGGCCAGCATCACTCTAATACCAAAACCGGACAAAGACACTACAAAAAAAGAAAATTACAGACCAATATCCCTGATGAACATAGATGCAAAAATACTCAGCGAAATATTAGAAAACTAAATTAAAAAATACATCAAAAAGATAATCCATCATGATCAAGTGGGATTCATCCCAGGGATGTAATGATGGTACAATATTCAAAAATCCATCAACATCATACATCAACAAAAAGAAGGACAAAAATCGCATGATCATCTCCATAGATGCTGAAAAAGCATTTGACAAAATTCAACATTCATTCATGATAAAAACTCTCAACAAAATGGGTATAGAGGGCAAGTACTTCAACATAATAAAGGCCATGTATGACAAACCCACAGCCAACATCATACTTAACAGCAAAAGCTGAGAGCTTTTCCTTAAGATCAGGAACAAGACAAGGATGCCCACTCTCTCCACTTTTACATAGTACTGGAGGTCCTAGCCACGGCAATCAAACAACACAAAGAAATAAAAGACATCCAGATTGGCAAGGAAGAAGTTAAACTGTCATTGTTTGCAGATGACATGATATTGTACATAAAAAACCCTAAAGAATCCACTCCAAAACTATTAGATCTAAAATCTGAATTCAGCAAAGTTGCGGGATACAAAATTAATACACAGAAATCTGTTGCATTCCTATATACTAATGATGAACTAGCAGAAAGAGAAATCAGGAAAACAATTCCATTCACAACTGCATCAAAAAGAATAGAATACCTAGGAATAAACCTAACCAAGGAGGTGAAAGACCTATACCCTGAAAACTACAAGACACTCATGAGAGAAATTAAAGAAGAAACCACTAAATGGATATACATCCTGTGCTGCATAGGAAGAATTAATATGGTCAAAATGGCCATCCTGCCTAAATCAATCTACAGAGTCAATGCAATGCCTATCAAAATACCAATGGTATTCTTCAATGAACTAAAACAAATAGTTCTGAAATTCACATGGAACCACAAAAGACCCCAAATAGCCAAAACAATCCTGAGAAGGAAGAATAAAGCAGGGGGGATTACGCTCCCCAACTTCAAGCTCTACTACAAAGCCAGAGTAATCAAGATAGTTTGATACTGGCACAGGAACAGACCCATAGGTCAATGGAACAGACTAGAGACTCCAGATGTAAACCCAGGCATATATGGTCAATTAATATATGATAAAGGAGTCATGGATACACAATGGGGAAATGACAGCCTCTTCAACAACTGGTATTGGCAAAACTAGACAGCTACATGTAAGAGAATGAAACTAGATTATTGTCTAACCCCATACAGAAAAGTAAACTCAAATATATCAAAGACCTGAATATAAGTCATGAAACCATAAAACTCTTAGAAGAAAAAATAGGCAAAAATTTCCTGAATATAAACATGAGCAGTTTTTTCCTGAACATATCTCCTTGGGCAAGGGAAACAAAAGCAAAAATGAGCAAATGGGACTACATTGAACTAAAAAGTTTCTATCCAGCAAAGGACACCATCAGCAGTACAAAGAGGCATCCTATAGTATGGGAGAATATACTTGCTTATCCGAAAGGGGTTAACATCCAAAATATATAAAGAACTCACATTCCTCAACATCCAAAAAGCAAATAATCTGATTAAAAAATAGTCAGAGGATCTGAACAGACACTTCTCCAAAGAAGAAATTCGGATGGCCAACAGGCACATGAAAAAATGATCCACATCCCTAATCATCAGGGAAATGCAAATTAAAACCACAATGAGATATCACTTCACACCAGTTAGGATGGCCAACATCCAAAAGAAGGAAAAACAAATGCTGGTGAGGATGTGGAGAAAGGGGAACTCTCCTGCACTGTTGGTCGGAATGTAAATTACTTAAACCATTGTGGAAAGCAATAAGTTTCCTCAAAAAACTAAAAATAGAAATAGCATTTGATCCAGGAATTCCACTCCTAAGAATTTACCCGAAGACAATAAGATCCCTGATTCAAAAAGGCATATGCACCCTATGTTTATCACAGCACTATGTATTATTTAGCCAAGATAGGGAAGCAACCTGATTGTCCATCAGTAGATGAATGGCTAAGGAAGAGGTGGTACATATACACAATGCAATATTATTCAGCCATAAATGAAAACAAATACTACCATTTGCAACAACATGGATGGAGCTGGAGGGTATTATGCTCAATGAAATAAGCCAGGTGGAGAAAGACAAGTATCAAATGATTTCACTAATTTGTGGAGTGTAACAACAAAGCAAAACTGTAGGAACAAAACAGGAGCAGACTCACAGACTCCAAGAAGGGACTAGCAGTTACCAAAGGGAGGGGTGGAGTAGGGTGAGTGGGGAGGGAGGCAGAAGGGAATTAAGAGGCATTATAATTAGCACACACAATACAGGTAGGTCACAGGGAAGGCAGTACAGCACAGAGAAGACAAGTAATGACTCTGTAGCATCTTACTTAGCTGGTGGACAGTGATTGCAAATGGGTGGGGGGAGACTTGATAATATGGGTAAATGTTGAAACCACAATGTTGCTCAGTGAAACCTTCATGAGACTGTATATCAGTGATACCTTAATTAAAAAAAATAAGGTCTAAGATAATAAACAAACAAACAAACAAACAAAACCATACCAGAATCATGTGGGGTCAGGAAAAGGCAATTCTCTAAAAAATAAAAGTGTGGTTTTCAGACAAAGCAACAGATGTTCAATTAAGAGAGGAGAGCATGCTCAAATATTTTGTTGAACACCAGCTTATATTTAGACAGATCACCCAGGTTGATATGCTTGTTCAAATGATTCTTTTTAAAGAGCACAGTGTACATTATGTGAACCTCTTCTCAAACGTCACAAACTTTTCTTCTCCTGAACACATGAAACAAAGGTCCCTTTCATGTTTCAAAAGTTTCTAACTGAAAATAAGGTTGTGAAGTAAATACATTTTATGATGTTATATAAATTTGAGTGGAGATGGGTTGTACACTTTGGATTGACTCCAATAAAAGGCAAATGCTGCAATGTTAAAATTACAACTATATAATAGTGAAAGCGGGAAAGAAGAGTGGAAATTCTGTAAAAGTGGAAGGAAAACAAAGGCAAGGTAACCAAACAGCCATCTCAGAACAGCAATCTGCCATCTGCATTTGGGCAGTTTCACGGTAAGCCTTTGTCAGGCCAAAAAGGAAGAAAGCTCATGTTTCAATAGCTATTATGTCCAAAATATTGTGTTAGATGCTTCCACTCAAGATTACTTAACACAGAGAAATTATTATTTCTCTACTATATTTAAATTATTATTTTCTACTATTATTTCCAACCTAAAGATAGAAGCCAAAACTCAGGATTATTTAACTCACCATTTGAATTGCAGTTTATCTAAAACCAAATCCATTTGAATTGCAGTTTATCTAAAGCCAAAGTCCATTCTTTTTCCACTACCAAGCTTCCTACCAGGGAAGGATGGGCTAATTCAATAAAGTCCTGTTTCATTTCCGAAGGGAAAGAAAAACTACTACATACCAATAAAAGAACCCAAGGATTTAAATGATGAAGTTAGTCAGGAGTTCTGTCATGAAGCTGTACTATACACATGGACTTATGTTGTTATAGAATTTAGATGGCAGTACCTGTAACTATCTCCTTGCCAATTTTGAAAACCAATTAACTCTTTGATCATGAGGACATAATTTTTGTCCACTTTCCTCGTTCTTCACAATTCCTGGCCCCAGATCATGTTGCGCTCATCCTGTCTCAGTTTTGGCTCTTGTTGCTCCTTCTGCTTGAGACACCTTTCGTTTTCCCCAACACTGTGGCTGCTCTTTCTCATCGCTAAGGATTTACTTAACTGAAATGCTACCTCTATAAAGTGACCTCTTCCTGCAACTACTATTAAATCAGCATCCCCATTCTCAGTACTCAGTGTGAAACTGTTTTACTTATTTATTTAGCTTTTTATTGTTTGTATCCCCAACAGAGAATGCAAATTCCTTGAGGGGCAGATCTTGTCCAACCCGTTTCTCCAGCACTTGAATTATTCTTGGTACGTAGGAGGTCTTAATAAATAATGTAAGTAATTTACTGAGTACGTGGATTGCAACCGGTACAAACACAGTACAGACGGGGTGGTAAGAGGCACCAACCACCCCCGCCCCCGCAGCAGAAAATGTGAATATAACCTTTGTCTCTTCCCAAATTTAACCTACAATAGCCTACTATTTACTGGAAGCTTTACTGATAACATAAACAGTTCATTAACACATATTTTGTTATGGGTATTATATACCATATTCTTACAATGAAATAAGCTATAGAAATGAAATGTTTTTCAAATTGTGGCAAATCTCCAAAAATTTTCCCAATATAGTTATCAAAAAATATTCATGAATATGTGGCCCTCTACAGTTCAAATCCTGTTGTTCAAGGATCAACTGTACAATGTGTCACTGGTAGAAAAAAACGTGTGAGAAGAGACAAAAGATGTAAAATGGAACCTGTGTAGGGGTGGCCTATCACTCACTGGTGACAGTGCCTATCACCTCTAAAGGAAATGGAAACAAAAGCATAAGATGTAAACACTTGAATAGTGCTTACTCCATGCCAGGCCCTGTTTTAAGCATTTTGCACGTATTAATTGGTTTTTATCCCTCATAATAAATGGGTTTATCACTCCTATTTTACAAGTGAGTAAAGTTGCACAGTCTAATTGGCCAGGGTCACAGAGAGCCCAAGTGTTTGGAGTTCCTACTAGACACTGCCGCTCCAGAAAAGCCCGGCGGTTGGCAGCACGTACACACTGAGGCTCCTCTATGCTTATAAAAATAAGTATATGAGCCTAACTGGAGAGACTGAAAAGCAGCAAATTTTGTTTCAGCCAGTGACAGCTATGAAACCATTAGCTACAAAGTGAGATCAGTCTCAGTTCTCGTCAACTCTTGTCAACGAGGTTTCACCGTTAACCCGCAACAGCATTCCAGCTCACCGTCTCCACTTCCCCGCCTCTCCATTTAAGCCCGTTCACTCCGGTACATCTCCATTGAATTCGTTCCAAACTGGGTCCCTGCAACTTTCTAGTGACCGAATCCGAGGTTTCTCATCCGTAAAATAGCAATAATACCTGTCTAGCCTACCCCGCTAGAACTGGGGAAAAGGTGATTGAGAACCCTGTAGTGATATTAATATCTATCACTGATGGTTATTTGAGGGCCCTTTTCTCCCCTGCACTTGATGACAAAAGAACCGGACCCCTGTTACCCACTCGGCCCCGAAGCCCCTTTGTTTCTCAGCTAGCTCCGCCCGCGCTGACCTTGCCTTGAGCCTGCGCACTAGTGACGTCCGCCCCGCCAGCCCCACCCGCCCCGCCTTTGCTTTCTCACCTTCAGCCGCCAAGCTTTGATGACGCAAATCTCCTGCGCTGCCAGCGAGCAGTGCGCGCAAGAGGAGGCTCAAGTTCACTTCTCGCCGATTCCTGTGCTGGTGGGTAATTCCGGTGCTGGTGGGTCCCGTGACCCGATAGCATGAAGGAGACACCACTTTCAAACTGCGAGCGCCGCTTCCTACTCCGCGCCATCGAAGAGAAGAAGGTAAATAGCCCCGGGGAACTTCGCGCTGCGTGGAAAGCCAGAAGCTTTCCGGCTTGTACGCACAGACCTGGCCTACGGCCCTCTCAGGCCTCGGCAGCCCCTGGGGAATGGCTTGTGCGTCCCCCATCCCTCAGGGTTTGTTTGGTTCAAGTGTGTTTTCAAGCGACTGTTAGTGCTTCGGCACCTTGTTTCCGCTTTCCTGTGGGGGGTTGGAGCCCACTTTCCTCCAGCAAGGGCCTGGCAAAAAGTACCTGCTCAGTGAGTACTCGTTGAAGGACTAAACGAATGAATGTTGCGCTTACAGCGGCTGGATGGCAGACAAACCTATGATTATAGGAACATCAGGATCTCGTTTGGAACAGATTATGGGTGCTGTATTGTGGAACTTGGGAAAACAAGGTAACAAAGGATTCAAGTTATGTTCAATATGGAGACGTTTAAAAGGAACCTTATTGATTCAGTTTTTTACAAAGCAGCTAATAAGTCTGAACAGTACTTTTTTAGCTGCCAAAAGTAAGTATATTTTCTTTAACGCAAGGTTTTTTGGTTTTATAATCACACTTTGTTTTTAAATATTTTCTGTCATGTATCACAGTTTTTTCTGACCGCTGTAAATCATATGCAACCAGCACTGAATTCGTTTCCTGTACTTCTCATTAAGTCCTACTTTCTTCTTTTTCCTGAGTGTCATGAGAATTATGTTTTTAATAATCATTTGGAAGTTGTGAGGCTATTGGTCAGGTAATGTTGGCAAACCATGCCATATGAAAACTCTTACAAAGTCTCTAGTTTTCATGCCATCTTGTATCAATAAATACTTGTTTTAGAAAAGAGAAGTAGAGGTCATTGATTTTTTAAAAAAAAATCTGTGGCAGTCACTACTGTAATAGCTGTTTTTTTCCTGTCATATCTTTGGGTATGCCAATATGTGCTTTATTTTGTTATGTGTTCTACTAGTATATATAGTTTCATAATACATCATGCTGAGTATGGGGTTATTACTCAGTAAGATAGAAACTAAACTGGTATCTGCTTTAGATTTTTTATTTTTAAATTTAAAAGGATATATATTTAGTTAACACACTGTACTTTATCTTTGCAGAATTCTTGGACAGGTTTCCTGTGAACTTGTTTCTCCAAAACTCAATAGGGCAACAGAAGGTATTCTTTTTTTTAACCTTGAACTCTCTCAGATGGCTGCCCCAACTTTTGAACCCGGAAGGTATTTAAATCTTTTTCTTAAGTTGCTTTAGCTAGAGGAGACCATAACAGCAGCAAGCTATTGTTTTAATGCTTGGTGTTATAGTTCATGACATTAGTTCATTCTTATTTTCATAGGCAGTCAGATCTCTTGGTGAAATTGAACCGACTCTTGGAAAGATGTCTAAGAAATTCGAAGTGTATAGACACTGAATCTCTCTGTGTTGTTGCTGGTGAAAAGGTGGGGAATATGCCCAAAATTCTTAATCTTAGGATGAGTATTGTTGATTCATGTATCCCTGTATTTATGCTTTTATTCTTAGAGCTTCAGTTAATTCAGTTACATACTGGCTCCCTTCACTTCAAATATTTCTGTTACCCACAGAACTTTGTGTCATCTCTTTTTGAAGGGACAAAAAACATTGATGAAAATAGCAACTTGTATTTGTGTAAAAATGTTTATTCAAAGAACTTTTGGTTTTTCATATATTCTCACTTACTACATTATTTGAATTGATAGAAGCAGGTAACTTCCTTTTTTATGGATGAAGAACTGAAGAATGGGTTTAATCTTTCATTTGGATAGGTTTATTGACTTATACAGGGCCATACAGTGAGTTGGTGGTAGTCTAACATTGGAAATCTTACTCTCAATAAATTGTGCTGTGTGATTTTAGAACTTTATTCTTGATGAGGGTATTTTGGTAATTTTTTTGACTCTGGAGAAGTCACTTAGATTTCCACATTCCATATTGAATATGATATTTCCTATTCATATTACTTGTAAGGTTAAGTATTGTAAAGGAAAACCTAGAAGTTTGAGGCTTTTAAGTTAGGAGACAGAATATAAATAAAATCAGTCTTGGAATTAGGGAAGTCTTAGTATTAAGTATAGAATGGTTCTATTTATTTACAGTATATATTTTTTTATCACACGACACATAGAAAGCTGAACTATTGGTATATCAGATGGTCTGGCTTACCATTTTTCTAAATATATTTTTACTGATACAGTAGAAGGAGTAATTGCATGTTTTAGCATCAAGAGAAGAATCTGCATACTGTTACTTTTCCTTATAAATAGCCACTGGATGTGATCAGTTAGAATTTATTTTTGTTTCAATTTGCATTCAGGTTTGGCAAATACGTGTAGACCTGCATTTATTAAATCATGATGGAAATATTATTGATGCTGCCAGCATTGCTGCAATTGTAGCCTTGTGTCACTTCCGAAGACCTGACGTCTCTGTCCACGGAGATGAAGTAACATTGGTAAGCTCCCAAAATACATGATTCTGAGCACAGTGAGATGTCTGGGCTTATGCTGGCAAAGTCCACCAGAAATCCCTGGGAGGCTTGTTAAGCATCCCTTAGAGAAGGATGGGGGTAGGACCTATGAATTTGACCTTCTTACAGGTGTACTGATGCTGCTGGTGCAAGGACCACGTTTTAAAAACGATTCATTATAGTATGTACTTTGCCTCTTGTGCTGAGTGTGTCTATTTCAGTTTATATCAGCTTCAGGCTAAAATAATGAAAATGCACTATAGTGGTAGTTTGAGTCCTGAAGTTGTAAAAGGAAACCTCAGATGCCTAAATTCTCTGAGAAGTTATTCATGATGCTGCTTGCAGGCATTAGACTGGACAGAGACTGAATATTTAGAGGTAGGGACAAAGGTATATTAACAGTACAGCCATGTTCCTTCAGAGAAGGGAGTTGGTATAAGGAAATTAAAAAAAATGAGTGATTAGTAGACAAAAAAAGATAGCCATTAAAAAATACTATAGAGTTATTGTTGTAATGTGAAATGATGTAGTCACCTTGGAAAAGTTTGGCAGTTTCTTGAGAAGTTAAATGTACACTTACACAACCCAGCAATTCCATGCCTTGGCATCTACTCAGGAGGGATGAAAGTATATTTTCACTCAGCAACTTTATGTGAACATTCATAGCTGCATTATTTGTAGTAGCCAAAAACTGGAATAGAAAAACAAAATATGCTAGATCCACACAATGGAATACTATTTAGCAGTAAAAAGGACCAGACTACGTATAGGTACTATAAATATGGATGAAACATGCTAAGTTGAAAGGAGGGAGACACAAAAGACTAAAAATTGTTTGATTCCACTTACATGGAATGCCCAGAGAAGGCTGATTTGTAGAGACAGAAAGTAGATCAGTGGATGTTTGGGGCCGGGAGTGGGAGTGAGAATTCACTGCAAACAAGCTCAAGAGAATTTTGGGAGGTAATGGAAGTGTTAAAAAAAAAAAAAGGATTGTGGTGATAGTTACATAACCATACATTTGATAATAAGTGAATCGTATACTTACAGTAGATTTTATGGTATTTAAATTTTACTTTAATAAAGCTTTTTGACAAAGCTTTTAGGGAACATGAGTGGCAAAGTCATATAGGTAATTATAAAACACTTATTTAGGTACTCACTGAGGATTAGAGGAATTTTATTTTTTATTTTCATATTTAATGTCCAAGGTAGTTTTTTTGTATGTTTTGAACTTAGTGACTATATTATTCAAACTTTTATTTTCAAACAGTATACACCTGAAGAGCGTGATCCTGTACCATTAAGCATCTACCACATGCCCATTTGTGTCAGTTTTGCTTTCTTCCAACAAGGGTAAGTCTTACCCTTGTCATGAGCTAAAGTGATAAATGCAGGTAGGAACTTTTTTGTTCTACTCAAATGTGCCATGGACAAATGAATAAACCCCTTCTCCAGTATTAATGCACTTTACAGTTCTTTCCTTTCTTTGTAAGGGCATTAGTTGGCAAAGAGCTTTCTCAGTAGAGGTGACAAACTCTTCTATAATGAAGAGACTTAATGTTTTTCATTTCACGGGATACTTATAAATTTATGAATTTACTGCCACATGGTAGTGTCTTACCTTTCCTAGAGAAGTACAAGTGTTGAGAGAATTGTGTGCTAGGTTCTACTTTGGGAAAGTGAGGTGAGAATAACTGGATTAATGAAAGGCAGAGGACTTTAGATCGTATTATAGTAGTATATTACATGGAGCAGGTCACAAGGGGAGTGGTTCACAAATGGGAAAAAAATTTCATTTCCCTTAGCTCTCCCGCAGTTTTATCTCAACTCACTGCAAATTCCTCCTACAGTACAAAACCTGAAGTCTTAGGTCCATGCAATGGTGCATTTAAATGAAAGCTTGAACCTTAAATTTCTTTAGAAATAAAGGGAGAAAAAAATATTTTAACAATTTATATATAAGAAATAGAGAAAATCTTTCAACTTCCCATCACTATAGTATTGAATTTCATTAGAAATAGACCAGCACTCTCTAGTAGAAATAGAACATGAGCTATATATGGAATTCAAAATTTTCCAGTATCCCCATTAAAAAGCTAGGTAAAATTAATTTTGATATATCTTATTTTGCCTACCTTAAATATTATTTTAATATGTGATCCGTATCTTAAAAGTTATTCATAAGATATTTTACATTCTTTTATTTTTACTAAGTTGTTGAAATCCACTATTTTATACTTTAGTACATCTCAAATTGAACTAGTTACATTTCAAGGGCTCAGTGATCACATGTAATTAGAGGCTAACATTGGACAGTGCAGAAATAGTATTTTTTTAACGAGCCATTAGCAGAGCCTAGAACTTCAGAGCATAGGACATTAGGGAAGCGTTAAAATTAACCAAATAAATGTTATCTAAGTTTTCATTAATGAGACACAAATAATTTAATCAAGAGATAGCATTAGGTTTATATTATATATTATTTAAATAAGACCAATATGAACTTAATGCAATTTTACTGTAATAACTAGCAATATCCACTTAGCATTCATTTTGTGTCCAAAAGATATAATTCTGTTCTGTCTTTTTCCGCTAAAGTCAGTCATATCCACAGGCTCAGACCTTCATTGTGTTGACTTTATTAATGCCATTATTAATGCAATCTTTTAAAACTATTCATTATCTTAAAATTGGCAAGTATTCAGCCTCAGATTTGTTCTGGTCCATTTAACATTCATTGCAGAACATATTTATTGGTGGATCCCAATGAACGAGAAGAACGTGTAATGGATGGCTTGCTGGTAATTGCCATGAACAAACATCGAGAGATTTGTACCATCCAGTCCAGTGGTGGGATAATGCTGCTAAAAGATCAAGTTAGTGCTTTTATTACTGTTCCATAAAGAACGGGTCTCTTTAGAGGCTTTTGTTTTTTACTAAAATCCAACAATGATATTTTCAGTTGCTTCTAGGATGTGTTAGAATCTGGTTTCAGTGCTATTATGATGTTCTGTTGACTTATAGCTACAAGGTATCCTCCATCCTTCCTTGCTGAAGCATCCATGTACGGTCCTCCAGGTCTAATACTTCTAGATAGAGGAATGCTTTTTTCTTTCTACTGAGGAAAGAGATTCCTGTCCCTATCAAAAAATGCGTGTCAAAAACAGAAATTTGGTAAAAAGATAGTTTTACTCTTAGAATCTGGGTTACATGAGCAGTAGTTCTCAAATCCAGCTACATGTCAGATTCACATGGGGGCTTTTAGAAAGCAGATTGCCATGTAGCATGTAGTACAGAGGCTGCTTTATTTGAAATTCCAGCTCTGCCTTATACTAACTTACCTTCGGCAAATGACTTGGTATCTTTTTGTCCCAGCTTCTTTATCTATAAAATAGGGAATAATATTACTATTGATACCTTGTTATTAGAAGGATATAAGGATAATTAGGTACGGATATATTACGCCGTGTAGTGCATATTAAGTGTGCAGTAAATGTTAGTTTTTACTATTGCCATCATTGTCATTATTACCAGCATCACAAACATAAACACATCCCTGCCTCCAGAGATTGATCCATGAGGTCCCTGAGGCCTGGGAATCTTTGCTTTTTTAAAGCTTCCCAGGGGACACTGCAGCCATGTCTTGAACTGGTGCTGTGGATCACTCACACAGAAAGGAAGTAAGTCAGTGCATCCCTGAGCATATAATGTCTGTCTGGCTTCTTCAGTGGTATCTTTTATATTGTTACAGAAAAAATTTTCAGGTCTGTTCCCTTAACATGATAGTCTTTCACATTTTTTAAAACTCTCACATCTTGCCTTAATTTGTGTTTACATGTATTATTTTTTTATATTTGAAAAAAAATCAGGCTTTAATTATAATGGTAGAAGAACGAATCTTGTGTTTTTAGTTTTGTTACAGGAAGTTATTTGGTTTGTCATCTTTCAGTAACAGAATTCCCTTATTCACTTTTATAAATAGGTTTTGAGATGTAGTAAGATAGCTGGTGTGAAAGTAGCAGAAATTACAGAACTAATACAGAAAGCTCTGGAGAATGACCAGAAAGTTAGGTAAGTTTAATTTTTTTTTAGAACTAAACTGTTTTTGTATAGATTTTTTCGTTAAGGATCTTTTTTGCATAAGGGTAACCATGTAATTTTCACACTTGATATTTCCTCATCTGTTATCTTGTTGAATATAACGATGTTTTTTGTAAGTTGATTGGCCTCTGTTTGTTATATTCCAATTTAAACATAATCTGTATTTAAAAGCTACATTTTTCTTTTAAAAAATTTACATTTTCTTAGGAAAAAATCTAGCAACTCAATGTAATGTAAAGAACATACATGGGTTTATTATCATCTATTTCTTACTTTGTGAAATTATTAAGCAATTTCTGTAACCCAGCACTTTAGTGTCATCTTCTGTATGGGAAGTGATAATGCCTACTTGGTAGGGCTCTTCTGAGAATTAGAGAATAATACACTTTAAGCACTTAGCACATGCCTGGCACATTGTTCAATAAATGGTAATAATAAAAACTTTATTATTTCTGTTGGTGACATTTAGTCAAATAACTCTTATGTTTCTCATACATCAAAAAGATAAAATAGTTAACTTTTTTCTCCCTTCCTGTCTTCTCTCCCATCTGTCATTCCCCTCCCACTTCAAAAATCTCCACACAGGAAAGAAGGTGGAAAGTTTGGTTTTGCAGAGTCTATAGCAAGTCAAAGAATCACAGCATTTAAAATGGAAAAGGCTCCTATTGATACCTCTGATGTAGAGGAGAAAGCAGAAGAAATCATTGCTGAAGCTGAACCTCCTTCAGAAGTGTATCTTTATTGGGTGTTTTTTTTTCAGTAACAAGAAGTTTCATAATAGTTTTGGCATTATTAGGGCTATACATACCAAAATTTGTTTGCTGAAACACTGTACAATTGACCCTTGAACAAGACCGGTTTGAACCATGTGGGTTCATATACACTTGGATTTTTTTCAATAAATACATCATACATCAGAAAGTATTTTGGATTTGTCACAATTTGAAAAAAAAATTTGTTTACTCTGAGAGTACAGTATATAATATATATAAAATACATATACAAAATGTGTTAATTGACTTTATGTTATTGGTAAGGCTTCCATCAACAGTGGCTATTAGTAGTTAAGTTTTGGGGAGTCAAAAATTATTATTGACAAATTATTGACTGTAGTGGGTGAGTGCCCCTTATCCCTGTGTGTTCAAGGGCCAACTGTACTTTGTTAGAGAAAACATTCATGCTACAAGATATTGATGAGTCATATTAAGTCATTGGGATAACATCCACCACCTTGAGCTATGCTGTAGAAACCCAGAATTCTCTATTTTAAGAACCAATTCATAGCATTTCATTTTCCTTTGGAAAATTGTTCTTTAATTTCAAAATCATGGTCAAGCACTTTATACACTTTACATATTGTTCTTAAAATTACTCATCTATTCACCAAATTTATTACAACTAGTATGTTGAGAGCCAGTTTGTCTCTTGATATTTCTCACTAGTGTGTCCATAAAATCTTAACTAAGAGTTTGAATTTTTTCTTTCTCTTTGTTCAGCCATCCATAGTATAGCTATCAGTAAATATTTTTTCATAAGAATTTGAGGCAACTTCAATTTTAAAGGAAGAAAACTTTGATTCTTACCTTTTTCAACACTGCATCAAATAGCAATATTTTTGTTATTCAGTTTTAACTTACTAAGTATTTCTCAACCTGTGCTGTGGACTCCTGGAACTGCCCAAATTGGAGAGGGAATAGAAAACTCCTGGGGTGATCCTGAAGACTCTGACAAGGAAGATGAGGATGAAGGTGGCAGTGCTGAAGCTGTCATTCTCGACAGTGTCAAAATGGACACTGGAGTAGAAGTTTCCAATATTGGAAGCCAAGGTAAGGAATAATTCATGGATTTTATGTAATATATACATATCTATTTCACTTACCTGTTTTAGGTAGCAGTTCTTTTTTTAGAGTAGCAAAATATTTTGTTATTAATTTTAACTACACTCTTCAGGCCAAAATGCTAATAACTTCAGTTATTTTCTAAAAGAATACGCTTTGTGTAGTAGTGGTACTCTTTGGTGTCTGTATGTAGTGGCATTTTTAATTAAAAAATGTTCTGTTCTTTTTGTATATATATCTAGGCCAGTTTTAACGTGATGAATTTTTTAACAATTTCATTCCTGAATGTTGTTTTTTCTTTATAGTTTTAGACTCAAACATAAAAGCCCATGTTACGTTTATTAGAGTAGCGCTGTCCAAAAATAGAACAGAATGTTTAATATCAACACTGTCAAATATAGTAGCCATTAATTAGCCTCATGTAGCCAATTGAGCATTTGAAATGTACCTTGTGACTGAAGAATTATGAATTTTATTTAATTACTATAAAATATTACTACCATATTAGAGCAGTATGAGAACACAGAATTCTAGAATTACCTGGAATACTGGTAAGCCTGTATGTTCCTTGCATTCTGAAAGCTGTATAACTGGAAAAATTGTTTTCAGCTGTGGACATTTTTATGTTTCAGAGAAATTCTTGCTTTTACCCTACTAGAAAATAACCATGAATTTTTTTATGTAGTTAGAAATCATACAAGGATGGATCTAGGAACTAGGCTGGCAGAGAACTAAAGGATGTACTTACTAAACCTGGCTGAGAAAATAGTGAAGAGGATATTGTTTAGTGTGTGATGCACATACCTACCTGACTTTCAAGGAAGGAAATTACTGCTTGTAAACAATACTGAGAGCCTGCTGGGGCTTTTTCTAAGAAAAAAAATATCCATCAACGGGGACCCTTATTCAGCTTTCCCAGTGCTTGTTTCTATTTGGTATTCTTCCAGACCTGTTCCATGTACACTGGACCAGTGAACAACACAGGTTTGAACTGCATGGGTCCACTTATATTGCAGTTTTCAGTAAATATATTGGAACATTTTTGAAGATTTTCAACAATTTGAAGACATTTTTCTCTAAGCTTATTGTAAGAATATAGGATATATTACATATAAAACAAAAAGTATGTGTTAATCAACTGTTACCAGACTTCCAGTCAATAGTAGGCTATTTGCATTTAAGTATTTGGGGAGCATTTAAGTATGTTATATGTGGATTTTGACTAGATGGAGGGTTGGCACCCCAAATCCTGTTGTTCAAGGGTCAGTTTTTTTAATTCACTCCAGCTTTATTTATTTACACCAGTGTAAGCTGCTCAAACACAGGAACTGAATGAATCTTTGGAAGTTTTTCCATGTTATGACATATAGATTAGCTGCATCTTTTTAAATGCTGCATAGAATTCTGTAGAGTTGAAGGTAACTAGTTGGTTTAATCATTTCTTATTAATAAATGTATGTTTTTTTGTGTTACACACTGCTACAGTAAGCATTCTTGGATATGCCTCTTTATATATCTGTGAAATAAATTTTCTAAGATTAATGAGGTTAATAGCTAGACATTTGATGCTGGTCTGAACAGTAGTATTTTCAACTGAACAATGAAGGTGCACCTAAGATAATTGGGAGGATGAGGCAAATGAAGCCTTTCTAAAGTACATGAACAAAGGAAGAAATTAACTGAAAACTCAAAATATGAAGAATTCATACTACCATCTGGGAGGAGTTTATTTCACATTATATATATATCATAACTAGGGCTCAGGAGAAAAATAGGCAAAATAAAGTAACTCGGAGATCCAAGTGGACAGGAGCATATTTCATGTAGTGATAAAGGAAATCAATTCAAAGCAAAAAATGAGACAGTTTTTGTGATTACTCTATTAGGCAATATTAAAAATACCAGCTTTGGTTAAGGGTGTATAAGAAATGGGTTCTTCATATACTATATCTGGAGTTTAAAATAAAACAATATTTCTGGGGGCAGTTGGCTCCTAGGTGTTTTCCTTCTGGTGTTTTAATAGGGAGAAATTTAAAATTTAGATCTTCAAAATTAGCAAATTCTAAGATAAACTGTGGTACCTTCTTTAGAGAAGCACAAACAGTTCAACTGGCATATTGGCTTCAGTTTCCAAATTGGTTATTACATGGATTTTCTTCCCTTTTCTGTTATGTATTAAATGAATATGGAATTAAAGAATTTTTAAGAAAAAAAGAAAAAGTAGATAGGTAAGCCTCCACCCAAAGAGTAGCTTGGGCTGTTTGTTTGGAAATGGAATTTAGAACTGCTGACATAAACCTATATGGAAATTCTCTAAGAGATAACTTATATTGCTTTTTTAACATTTTCTTAAAGATGCCCCTATAGTACTCTCTGACAGTGAAGAAGAAGAAATGATCATTTTAGAACCAGACAAGAATCCAAAGAAAATAAGGTAACAAATCTGTGGTTTATTTCAATGTACACACATACTCAAGACTATTAGAGACTTGCTCTCTGGTTTTACTCTTATCTTACCCTACTGTAAACAAAGACATCCCTTTTTCATTTGAAATCCAGCTTTCCATGGTTTCTTCAACCTGGGATTTGTAAACATTGGGTAGGATGCAATTCTTTAACATTGTTTAGAAGTCTTTCAAGGTTAGAGCATTTTTACTCTCACAGTTGGCAAATGTTACATCCTACTAGAAAAAATTAAGTAAGACCTTCTATTTTGGTGATGGAAAATTTTAACAAGCAAAATGGTTTGAGTCTGGTAAATCATCTGTGGGATCAGCTTCTAGTACTAATACCATTAGTAAACTGTTAATTTACTTTTTTCACAGAACACAATCAATCAGTGAAAAACAAGAAAATGCACCAAGCAAAAAGCCAGTAAGAAAGAGAAAAAAGAAGAGAGCTACTAATTAAAACTCACTAAGTTGTATATTTGTCTATGTAACTGTTAAAAGGATATTTATTCAGTACTAATAAACTTGCGTATTTTTTATTCACAAATCCATTATAAAATCTAGTCACTTTTTAATGTAGATTTTTACACTATGCTTTAGGATAAAACTGGAGAACTCCATAACAGGTTTTAAGTGATTGTCCCTTTGGAAGTGTAAAGGTTGATGAAAAGCATTTTATTGTGTTCAGGGGTTGAAATAATCACAGGATCATCATGTCTGATAGACAGATTTATTCCAAATACCCTAGGTTATGTTCAAGTCAGCAGATTGTTTCAGTTGCTTAGGAAAATGAAAAAGGACTTTTGTTGCTGTTTTTTTTTTTTAATTTCAGGAGAAGCCTTCCCATTCCTCTTATATAGTAAACCAAATTTTTGAGTGAAATTCTGGTCAAATTTTTACCTCAAATTAAATTTGACTTACAAACCAAGTTTTCCAAATCAATTTATTAATTCTTATTCTTATGCTGACAGCTGGCATCATTAATACTTTAACAAAACCACTTAAAATTAGCCAAATATCTAAGATAGTTACATGTACAAAAGATATACAAATTAAAACCATTAAAAAATAGATACCATAATTTGTACTTGACCATAATATCTGTACTCAGAAATGATTTCAAAATTAAAACCTAAGATAAAAACTGTACACCATATACTTTGAGTGATTTACATCTTAGAAAACAAAGGCAGTCTTTCACTGTTACACATTTGGTGTCTCTGGTGGGTTGAGGAGAGAAACACCATGATACCTGTAAATAGGAAAAAAAATCCATCTTTAGTAAACAGTCTTTAGGTGAAGGAGATCATGGACTGATACTTATACTAGGAACTCAAAAAAGCTGTTTCTGTCCATATGAATGAACGATCATAAAATCATTGGTCCCCAGAACAAGCACGTGTGCCCCATCCCCTCACCCCTTTTATGCAGGAAAGCACACAACTACTACTCAAAACAAATGGCCTTCTAAGAGAACAGCTTCTAAGGAGGCTGTGCCTGTTTTGTGAATCCTTTGATAAAGTTAAAATGTCAAGTTCTCTCAACCATGTGATCACCTAGAAAAGCAAGCTTCTTTTATATCTATTCAGGTTAATTCTTACTTTGAACTTTTGTACTTTTCTCTTATTGACTGTTGTGCATGCTGTGGTGCTCTGAGGTAGGTCTGGTGAAGGTCCATGAGACAAGGCTTAAGGCTCTCCAGGGTGTATCCAGTCTTTTGTACTAATGATTCAGGCTACAGAGGAGGGAGTAAAGAACGATTGAGTTTTGTTTTTAGTAACAGACACTAAATACAATGAGTTAGTAGCTGGCGTTAAGCTTGAATTTTCTTAAATTTCAGTATTAACCTCCAACTAACATCTTCCAGTTTTCGTAAGTCATTATTCCATCTCTTTTATGCTGACTTTGATCAATGTTACTACTTTCTTTTAGCGCAACAGGTCTTAGAGCCCTAATTCTTTAAGCACACCTTTTAAATGTAAGTAATAACTAAGCTTTCTACCTAGCAAGCATACACTATTAAACAGGTAAGGCACTTTTAAACAATGTAGTTGAAGTTTTCTAGGTCAGTACATGGAGACAACCATCAGTTGTATAGGACAATTACTTACCTGGCACAAGTATTAAAGTCACAGGGTAGATATGGGCAAAGACATCATAATACATACCCAGCTTTGTCCTGTGATTGTGTAGAGTGCTAAATGAAAGGCTGCTCCAGCAATAATTGATGGCAAATACTTCAGGTAGGGGTCAGCATCTATCAAACTTAACTCTCCCAAAAACTGGAAAAAGGTAAATAAATATTATGATCACAAGAGCTATAGAATTCAGATCTCAATACCTTGCCTTCTGACCAAATATTTTCCTGTTTTCAAGACAGGCTCTATAGCAACCATGGGAAAAAATTTCCATAGCTTAATCTCTAGACATATCCAGTATCTTAGTGCTTTGATCCCCTCTCATCCTGCATTTTTCCTCTCAACTTGACGAACAACTTTTCTGGCTACCATTTCTCAAGACTAAATCCTCATACCACTACCTTAGTGCTTTCACAATTTATATTATCTTTTGCCAGTAGCAGGCTTTCTTCCATACTATATTATTCTTCCCCCAAAACAGTAAGCCCCTGACCAAAGCTGTATAATGAAACTGGGACTTGCCCTTAATTGTGACCTAAGAATCTTCATTCAACAAAATGAAAAGAACTTACCATTGCTAAACTTTCGACTTTGCAGTTTGCAGAATGCTGGTGAAGAAAGTATTGGGTAAGAAACTGATTGACTGTTGGTGCAGCTAAGTCAAAAGCAAGGACTTTCAAAACTAGGTGCTCCATTCTCAGAACTTGTTTCTTGGTATAAGTATCATCTGTAATGTACACAAACTCTGCTACTTCTGGGGGGTATATTTCTTCAAACTTTCTACAATGAGAAAAGTTTTAAGTAATCAGTCATTTTAAGAGAAGTTTGTTTATCCCAGTCTGAACTCCCTTTAGTAAATACACAGAATGAATCCAGAACCTACACTCTCCACCCACTGCCTGTTGTTATTAATACCTGACCATTTCTAGCAGAGACTGGGTAAACACAATTGAAAGACCCAAAGAAATAAAGGCTTTTTGAAACATTTTCCCCAGTGCAGTCAAAGGAAGTAAGTGAGAGATAGACTTCCCAAGATGGGAACAATGCCAGAGCTCGCCAAGTAACTGAAAATACAGGAAACTTTCTTAGAGAAATAAATGTTTATGTTTTAGTTTTAAATTTAGTTTTGGCTTAATAGGGAAAAGATAAGATTTTGCTTATATGCAAGAAAACTTTTTAATGGAAGGAACCACATGTTTCAACTTCGTAATCTCGTCCTACTGTATTGAAATGTAGCCAGTCCCCATGTTCATTCAAGAAGGTACACTGGAATCTAGATCTGGGAAAATTAATTTCCTAAATTAGACAACAGTTTCATACATACTGCCACCCCTAAAGTAGTCACTGACTCTGCTTTGCACAGAATGTTAAAATGTCACATGGTCAAAAATTAAAATTCCTTCCCTACACAGAAAGGTACTGATTGCTCTTAATCCAACAAACCAAGTTGGACTTACGAGGCTAACAGCATAGCAGCAGTGCCCACAAGCTGAAGTTTTCCTCTCAATACAGACATCGATGAAAGGAACCTATCAATGTAGTTCACAGCCAAATGCAGGGTCTCATTCTGTAGTTTATATTCTTCTCCTACTTCAACTAACCAGTCCACAAGGATAGCCCTCATACTGTTAGTGATGTCTGGCTGTTTCTTCATGTAACCCACTTTAGGCTTACATTTAACCTGTTGAGAAAGTTACTTAGTACAGTGTTAAAACTGCAATCAGATTATTCTATCAATAAAGTTGCTACATGCCAGAAACATTATGTATAGCATTAGGGTAAATCACTAGCAGTTAAAACACTTAAAAATATTATCCACTCAATTTTGTCACATTGAATAATAATATAAAGCATAGATTCAGAGAGCCTTTACCTCCATTTCTCTAAGGTACGTGTGAATATCCTCATGGTAGTCTGGTACTTCATTAACACTTATTGGCTTTTCATCTTCCAATACAATTGACATGTCCAAAGTATGTGGTGACTCTGGGGGAATTCAAAGGTATAATTAAGTTTATTGTTTAATTTTCTATTTAAGTTAATAGCTGAAAGTGATTGTTCTTGTGAGGAGTCCCACACTACTGAAGCATTTATTTCACCTTAAAAAGGGCTTCTCATGACAAAGTACATACACTATTTTACTCTGGTTTTAGTACTTCTCTCCACTTAGATTTGGAATGATTTTAAATAACAAGAAAAAATACTGACAGGCCACTAACAGGAAAATAATTTTGAGGATCATTAAGTATCATTTTCTATGAGATTGGAGCAGATGGCATGGTGGTTCTGTAAGCACAGTTAAAATCCAAGCTTTGAGATAATATCTAGGACTTTCTCTAAGAAAGTTTGCACTTGCAAATCCCAAAGTCTGACATATTCAAAGCACAATCAAAACATTAACTAGAAGCAGAGCTAACAAGTATGTTAATGAGAAAATTAGGTTTGTTATGGGCAGTTCAAATAAACACTGCAACAACTGATTCATTTTTTAGTACTTTCAATTATCTTTTGAGGTAAAGAATATCATACATTATTCTTTTCACTTCAAGGTTCAGTTTGAGGTTAAAATTTATTGCAAGTTTTCATTTTAAGAAAGGACTTTCCTGCTACCCCCAGACCATCCCTCAAGAACAGAACTAAAAGTAAACAAGATTAGATTTAGTGAACTAAATCTCCAGTGAGAACCCAATAGCCCTATCATAAGAAAACTGCACAAACTTTAGGGAGAGCTGTTTATGGCAGCTTTATTTATGTGGTTGAGTGCAAACAACCATGGTTCAACTATTAACTCACAGGAGGACAATGTTCCTCTCTGATATCAGATAATCACTCAGACTGGTTTTATAGACACAAAACTTTAAAGCTGGAAGAGATGTTGGATATCACAAGATTTAAAGCTGCATCCTCAAAATGCACTCTTTATAAAGTGGTATGTACAAACTGATTCTTATGAATACAAATGAAATTTATTCTCCCAACCAAGCAAACATTTCCAAGGTGAGATTAAAATAAGTATTTGAGATCTAATTAAATTGATGTGATTGGTAGAGTATGGGAAGGAGCACCCGATTAGGATTTGGGTCCTTTTGTAGGTCACTAGGTCATGTATTAGCTGTGAGGTCTAAAGTCACACACTTTCTAAACTTGTTAAACTGAATTCATTATATAGTAAGGATCATGTAAGATAATGTCTTTAAATTCAAAATATCATTAATCTAACCTATTTAATAACTGATTACATTGATTTGATTCAGATTGTTCTTTAAAACTTACCAAAACTACCATCCATTGGATAATCAAGAGGTACCAGTGGTTTTCTTGCTCCAGGTAAAGTAATGGCTGAATTAAAAGCTAGGACATCTTCACATTCAGTTTTCATAGATTCACCTGGCCTCTTTTGAGGCTCTTCTGCTTCATCTACGTGAATGGTAAATGTAGGCTGTTTACTGTTTCCTTTCCAAGGAGGAACAGTGACATGCTCATCATTTGTTGGAAGATCTTTAAGAGGTGCAACCTAAAAAGAAATGAATAACTGGCTTTGAGCCTATTACATGGAGTATTGCTTTCTTCTCATTTTGGGTCTCAGCCTCTGCTTTTACTCCCAAATACTCTATCACGGAAGATTAGACTTTGTGGGACAAAACCCAGGCAACGAAGTTTGAGCAGCAGAAGAAAGAAGGGATGTTCCAATTTGTCACAGGCATTCCTACAAAGGTTATAAGAACAGTCATACTAAGTGGAATTATGCAAAACTAATTAAGGCCACAAGATGGATGGAGTGGCAAGGTGAAAGATGATAAGTTTAGGAAAAGTGGCAAAAGGTGTTGGTTCACTACTTTCACCCCAGGGTGGAGCAACAGAGCAAATCCGGTAAAATGGCGGAATTTAGCAAAAGCAAAGTATTTTCACCTCCTTTCTTAAAGTAGAGGTAATCTCTTAACCATATGGGAGGAGGCAGAGGGTTGGCGGTCCTACTTAAGTGCCTGGGGTTTAAAAGCGGAAATAAAGGCGCGGAGGCAGGCAAAGGCTACACTCCGGTTGTAAGGCTCGGTTCGCATCATCTATGGAAAAATACTCCCAATAGACAGCAGACAGGCAGTATTAATGCACAATGCTGGCGGGGAGAGTAATGGGAGAAACTATCAGTGGCTTCCCACACACCTGAAAATCAGGGATCAAGAAGACTCCAGACCCAGGCCTTCCTAAAAAAACCCAGAGAACCGGCTCTCGCCACTATCGTCTGCCTGATAAATTCATACAAAACTCCCGCTCGGCCCACCCTCTGGCAGGTATCTCATTCATCCCATTACCCGGCGCGTCTTGGGCCTCTGCTGCGGCGCTTGAACCCGCGGGTTCCCCGCCTTCAATACCGCTAGTCCCGCCCGGGTCCGGGGCTCCTGGACGGCCACCGCCTTCTCGGGGTTGATGTTCTCCTGGTCCTCTTGGAGCGCCGCATCCTGCAATGTTAGCAGCGCCGAGCCTGCCTCGCGGGCCGCAGAGCTGCCCAACATCACTGCTCCTGGGGGCGCGGCGGGATCAGCCGGCGGCGCCAAGCAGCGTGCACTCCGTCCCGCCGAGGAATGCTCCAGCCGTAGCCGCCCGCCGCAGCCCGAGCCAGCCTGCCCCCCCGCCCCCTCGGGATCGAGTAGGTCCGAGGAGGTTGTGAAAGGCCCAAGTAGGTACTGCCAGGCGTAAAGGGTCAGTGACGCCCCCGAGATGAAGCTAGCAGCCCGCCGGAGCGACGGCTGTTCATGCAGTTCAAGTATCCCGCGACTATTGAAATCGGCCAATGAAAAGGGCCGGTGCTTTTGACGTCACTCAAGGCGACACGGTCGCAGGCTAGTGAAAGCGGCAGCGAAGGCCACCGAACAGGGGCGGGGCGGAGAAACGTCGCACTGCGGCGGGAGGGAAAACGCCTGCGTCGCGGGCGGGGAGGCGGGGTCTGAGTTCACGGTGACTTCACTAGGCGGTTCCTCGGCTCAGGCCAAGGGAGGTCTCTAGGGTAAACTGGGCTAAACTTTATCAGTTATTAGTGGGCCGCCCCATCCTTCAGTCCTGGGAACCTCGGCTTGAGTGACATGTTCCCCAAGGTCTAAAATGTCACTCAGCCACTTTACTGGCCTGGTAGTCTTATCAACTTAGTTTTCTTATCGGTTAATTGGGAGTAATAATATTTACACGTTATACGGTTGTTGTTAAGATTAAATAAGTCATTTATTACACAGCAGGTGATACTAAAGTGGTATGTCATCTTACCATTTAGATGTTTCTTCAGGCTCATGCTTATTTTTTCTAATGAGGATGCAATCAAGGAGCACCTTGAACTACTGCTGATATACATAACAGAGCAATGTACTACAAGAAATTCAACTATAGTCATTAATTTTTATCTATTTTTCCCCAAACTATGGCAGCCAACAAAAAGCATCCAGTGAAATTCTAGTGACTTAGATATAATTATGTGTTCTATTTAGAAATGAGGTTTGTTTAAATAAAAATATGACCGTATTAAAATAAAACTCTTAGTAATATGTGCCTTATAACAAATTTTCACATTTAATATACAAAAAGCTTGTACATCACTATTAAATATAAGGGTATATAATTAAGCATTACTGTTTTCTGACAAGTTCATGAGTGTGCTCTTCTTAAAAACATAACTAGCTTATTTTCCACTATAATCTTTATACCATTTAAAACAATGTTTAAATACAATATTCCCCTGAATATGAATAATATGAATTAAGATTAATGAACAAAACTTCTGTAGTTTTAAGGTCATATTTTCCTACATATATGATAAAAAGGAAATGAGTGGATACTAGTGCAGGAAAATCTAAGAGGCCATCACTATTTTTTTATTACTCGACACAGTACACTTGTATAGCTTTACAGGTCACAGAACATCAAATTAAGATGCCCCTAATCTGCATAAACTCTGTTCATTTCCCTGGCCACAATTTACAGTACCAAGCCAACTCAAGCCTACCACAAAATAAACATGGGACACAAAACATTACCTAGCAAGAGCAAAATATGTTGCAAGTCAATCTCAACTCCTGTAAAAAATAACTGGTATGTTATTTCCACTGGTTGACAGCATACACAGTAATCAGGACACAAACCAAGCACCAGAACTTGGGTTCTGATCCCAGGTTTACAAAGTAATAGCATGTCCTCTTAATCACTTAATCTCACTAAGAATCAGTTTTCTTAAATGCTTTGACAAAATAGAAACAAATATATATTGTGAAGATTAAATGAAGTTATGTATATAAAAACATTTTGAAAACTGTAAAGGAGTTTACATATGTGTGTGTGTGCATAGCCTGTTAAATATTTGAATATATTATTTTCCAAATACTATTTCTCAACTTAAAAGTTAAAATATCCACTTCCGAAAAATTCATTAAAATGCCTTGTAATCATTCTACTTGTTTTAAAAATAAAAATTCTCTTAATTTAACAAAAGTTCCATTTCCCAAAAGAAAGAGGCATTACTAAAAAAAGCCGTATCTCGATATTTTTTGATAATATTAAAAATCACTTGAAATAAAAGTTTATAAAGTTAGCTTGTAATTATGTTTTAGTATTCTTCATTTAAACAGACAACTTCTTTGGAACTTTACCTTGTTTATATTTCATGCAGCATCAAAGAAAGCAATCAATGCATTTTGGTCATAACTGTCCAGAATCTCCAGTAAAAGAGGTACTTTGGTTTTCACATTGGTGCCTTTGAATTTGAACTTATCTATGAAAAGATCGGTGATCATGCCTATAAAGAAAATGTTTATTTGATGTCATTAATTAATTCTAATTGAATGTTCTAATATTTAATGAAAATGAGTGACTGCTTGAGAATAGACTTCTGTTTCTTGAGAAAAGGACTGATGTTTTAAAAAATATTTTGGGATTTTAAGGCAAGTTTCAAAATATAAATCATTTGGCTAATAAACCTCCTAACAATAGGTGATAGGCCATTAATTCAGACAAATCAACTGCTGGCCAGTTTTGAACTGCTATTGTTATATTTAAAATCACAAGCGGTGTATTTTTCCTAAGGTGACCAATTTGACATAGGGGACACAGATTCTGTTCCTAACAGCTTTATTTGAATTAAAATATTCCATCTATATGTGGATCATTCTTGAGATTTGACTTGAAGGCAAATATTCCTAGGTTCAAAGATCTGGGTAAATAATTTCACATTTGAGTTTCCTTATATGTAAAATGGGAATAATTTAAGCTGTAAATTCTTTATCCAAAACCCATGATATAAGATTTGTTTCAGAACTTTCCATATTTTAGTAAGATAAATAAAATATATAATATTTGGCATAATACCCAAGGGCAGTGAGCATCTGGTAACAAAACATAGCAATGCTTCTGCAACAAAATACATGGATAAATATTCACATGAAATGGAAGAAAACAGACTATAAATAACTTCAAGCTAGTTTGAGATTTTTGTCATTAAATTGATTCAGATCAAGTCAGATTTGTTGTCAACTGATTTATGAAAAAAAGCTTCGGTTTTCAAAGATTTCTGGATTTTTGAACTGGTGATGAGATGGTTCTGTACCACCTATCTTCTAAGTTGTTAGAATAAAAGATTATGTGTTGCTATATAGTAATTAAGATATTAGATATTATTGTTATAGTTTGTGAGCAAGTCCCTGGTGTAAGTCAGAAATTCATTAGGTAGCTTAAGGATCAATATGGATTAATGATACCAACTGACTCTATACAAGACTTGGCATAGTGAAAACAGCATGCATTTTGGGCTCAGAAGGTTCTGATAAAGGCTTTGCCACTAACCACCTGTGTTGACAACAAATTCTTTAGTCTCAGATTTTAGTGAAAAATGGAGATAACACCCTCTACTTTGCAGAGCTATTTTAAGGATTAAATATCCCAACCAATTATGAAGATGTTATAAATAAATAGGTGTGCTATGCATAATCAATCTTACAGCAAAAAAAATGTTTTTAAGCTGTTTCTTCTTCCTTCTTTTTCTCCCCTCATGTTCCCCTTATTCTT
This sequence comes from Smutsia gigantea, assembly GCA_032199065.1. Lineage (NCBI taxonomy): Eukaryota > Metazoa > Chordata > Mammalia > Pholidota > Manidae > Smutsia > Smutsia gigantea. The sequence continues at coordinate 124,439 of JAVSCE010001508.1, read as the reverse complement.
GCTTTTTCAATACAATTTGTGACAAACCTAACTTCTCACCACCAAAGCAAACAAGTTTTAAACTAAAATTTGACACAGCACATATATATCACTCATTAAATTTTGCCTAAGCAGCATTAAATTCTGCATTTTGATATTTCATAACAAAATTAGAAAATTACTTATGTGAAATGGGGCCTAAAGTTCAATGTTTCATAGTTTATATTCATGTCACACAAGATTTCTTCATATATATAGATAAATTTATTACATTACACTTGTCTCAATTTTTGTTTTCATTTTATCAAGTAAAAATATTAAAACTTGACAAAATATTCTGTGCAATAAATTGGTTGTCACTGGTTCATGACTGCCGTAATCTTTGCCTATCACCTCCTTCCCATCTTCTCTCACATGATCTTTTGCAAATAGCTAGCAGAAAAGAAAAATGGCAAGCTATCCTGGAATGGTCCACTAACCATAGAGTCTTTCAAGATGTGCAGGTTGCTTTTTATATTCTTCCTGTAGGTGATCTGCTTCTTCAAGAATACAGCGATATTCTGGTATCAGAAAGTTTGTATTTCCCTCATGAACCTGCAATTCCTTATTTAAAATTAAAAAATAGAAGCATCTTAGTCTTCAAAATTCAATCCAGTGTAACTTTAAAGTTTTTACAATTTTAGAAATCCCATCACAATAATATAATGATCATGAGTCCATGATACATATACTTACCTTTAAAGCGTCGATTAACTGCACTTTCTTAGCCAGAAGTAACTGGTACTCCAGCTTTGGGTGGATTAGCTTTAAAGTGTGTTTGACTGATACTTCATTTATCTCTAGAAGGAGTTAATAAGCCACACATAATTAGGTAAGTCACCTTGATCAAAAACATTCTTAATGTAACAATAACAGCAAAAAAAAAAACCCAAAAAGAATTATTCATTTTTCTTCCTTACCATATGATATGTTGAGGTTAATTTTCTTTTTTGTAGCTTCTTTAGAGAGCACATCTTTTAGTATGGATATAGTAGAAATGTTGTCAGACTTAAAAACTCCTTCTCCTTTTCTATAAAATTAACATTTTTTTTTAAAGAACAACTTTAGATGGAAATACAGGAACTATGTCCAGCAAATACATATTTTATGACTGGTACCTAGTGTTTAAATATCATTTGATTTTGGATTCCTTTGTAAGCATATTTCATTATTAATATAAAACATATTTAAATATGCAACCTTTTACTATTAATTCAAGTTCCCAACATACTTATAAAACTACAAAATGTTAGATATATGCCTTCTAAAGATAGGAGAATTTATATAAGTCCATCATTGAAAACAACTTTTTTCTTCATTTTCACTATTTCCAATAGCTAACCCTTTATGTATATAAAATGCATTCAGAATTACTTACATATAAGCATGTTTTTCTTTTATGTAATCACATAAATTACAGCATGACTACATCTTCAAAAGAAAGCTGACATTAAAACTAAATGTAACATCTCTATTATTCCACATCTAGCATCTACTGCCACCTTTTATGGTCACAGAATCTTTCTTTTTCTTCAGGGTATCACTCCTCTCTCATTCTTCAATCCATGTAGTTTCACTGCACTAACCTCAGCCCCACTTCTGGGACTTCAGGAGGAAGCATTTAGCAGTGCATTCCAAATCCCTGATCACAGTGAATCATGGCTTGACAATGATGCTTAGTCCTAGGACCTTTACTGAAACTAAGTGGGGAAAAGTGGCTCTGTGGTAGCTGAAAAGACATATAGATGGAGTGCTGGTGGCTACTATGAAACTACATAGGAAAGCCAAGAAAAGACAAAAACAGAGTTGAGCAATGGAAAGGAATAAAGTCTTGATGATATCAGTTAAGACATTGATCCAGTTGTGCCTGAGACAGACCACTGCTAGACTTTTAAGTTCTATGAGCTGATAAATTCCTTTATTTGTTTAAGGCTGCTTGCATTTGGCTTCTCTTTATGATGACCTAAAGTTTCCTAATTAATATATACCATCTTTCATGTATTCAATGTTGCATTTTTATTTGTTTTTTACACACACAAATAATTTATAATGACTAGCCATAGGCAAATTCTAGTTCTTTTTTCTAAACGGATGAACATATATACTTACCATTTTGATCTCAGTTGTGTTTTAGAAATCATGAGATTTTCACCAGTCTTTAATTTTAACTGATGACATTTAATATTAAACACACAGTAGTTGGCACTGTGGAATGACTCTTAGGATTCATCTTTTTCAATTAAGTAAGTACTATTATTTTCATTCCTCAGAAAAGAAAACTGAAGTTCAAAGAATTAAGTGTTCAAGCTAGGTCAAATAGCTGGTGAAGTCACAGAGTCAAGATTCAAACCTGTATTCAAATATGTATGTCTGCCTCCAAAGCACACACTTCTTTACTTTCTCCATATTTATGTATTTTACTCAGACACCCAAGAAGCATCTACTGAGCATCACTATGTTCAAAGCGTTTATTAGGTACTTGGAGGAAACAAAGACAATTAGGAAATATACTCTACCCGTGAGGAGCTTACTGTCTAATTTACAAAGACAAGATTACAGAAAAATTATTTTATATATATATGTGTGTGTGTGTGTGTGTGTATGTATGTATTTATATGTTATGAATATATAATATAAAAATATTATATATCTCAAACAAATAAGAATAAAATGCTATAGGAACAGAGAAGAAAATCAAGAAAGAACCAAGGAATCAAAAATGTAGCTATTGAGTTGGGCCTTCTGAAGCATAAGTAGAGTTTTGACTGTTAAGGAAAGAATATTTAAGGACACAGAATGGTAAAGAGCAAAGGTAAGCTACTATAAAAATATACAGTATGTTGGGGGCATGTTGAATCGTCTGCTATGATTAAAGCGTGAGGTTCACTGTGGTACTTCACAACAGGAGTCATTATTATAGGTTTAGACACAAACAAGATTCCCTTGGAGGGTAAAGTCAAATACTTCCATAGAACTGATGCTAAAACCAGTTAGATTTCTGGAAAGCTCTTGGTCCCAAAGGCTGCATTCTCAGGTAAAATTTTGTGTTCATGGTTTCCAGAACGCAGCATAGTAAAGTCTCAACTAGAAAGCAGGAAGTAGAATACCTCAATAATACCTCAAATTGAGGGAAAGAACCCTTAGGAGAAAGACAGGAGAGGATATGAAGGCCCCTCCCCTCCAAACAAATTAAAAAACAAAAGATCAAACAAACAAAAACAACCTGAAGATGTGAGAGAGAATGAGAATGCAAAGACCCTGAAGAAGTATGAGGGTACAAGCTCAAAGAGCAGATGTAGAGAAATTAGCCTTACCCAGGAAGTAGGTCATTTTACCTTCTGAGATAAGAACAAAGGAGAAGGAAAACTGAGCTTCTACTGTGTTCAGAAATAGAAATTGTGGCAGCCTATGTGAGATGACTGGGAAGTGACAGTAAACGGGGAAGAAGTACACTGGGGGTTTGAGAAGAGTGTAAAGAACATAATGGCTGCCACCTCCTAACATGATAACTTCAAAAGCCTGCATGTTCTAAGCTCTGAAATTGAGCCATTTCTTATATTTTTGTATTAAGAAATTCAATTGGAAATTTTATTGGAATTAGGATGTTTGAATCAATTGGGAAATACTGCCTTAACATGTTTATAATGTCTTCATATGGATGACAGTAGAATCTATTACTCCACTTAATCAAGTCTTTTGTGTCAATAAAATTTTAAAGTTTTCTTCATGTAAGTTCTGTATATTTCTACTAAAGAATGTTCCTATGTATTTTATTTGGATATTTTGCTATTGTTATTGCTACTCTGAAAGGGTCTTCTTAAACTATTTTCTAACTGGTTATTGTTGGGAAAGAAAAGGTACTGATCTTTCATATTCATCTTTAATAATTTTTAAAAACCTAGTAATTCCACTTCTTTTTCAATAGATTCTCTTGAACAGGATAGGTTTTCAATCACATTATTTGCATATTATTCCTGCCTTAAGACAAACAAAAATTTAGCAGCTCCGTTATTATAAAATACTTGTAAAGCTCTATTTACCTATAGGTACTTTCAAGTTGTGTATCCAGGAAGGTGTTCTGAAAGTAAAATGTCACACATTCTCCAGCTGGAGGTTTTTCAGGAATTTCAGGTAGGCAAAAAACTACCCAGGAGTGAACTTCAGCAAAACTGAACTGGCCTGTTAAAGTCAGTGTATTCATGGGTCTGTAATTTAATAACAGAGATACACATTTGTGTATGGGAATACATGGAGGGATTACATGTACACAACACATTAACAAACAGAACTGTGTAACAACAGCTTAACAAATATAGCTGTCCATTTAAATTTTCTCAGATTAATCTTATCCATCACATAAATGAACACTTCAATTTCATGAAAAAAAAATGCTTACCTATACCTAGGCTTTTAATATTCAGTCAAGTGACATAGCTTGTTTTCAAGCTATTTTTTTTTCTAGAGTATATGCTTTAAAAATAAAATTCAGTTTATTCAGGTAGATTTCATTTTTTAAAGTTCATCTAGTATTTCTCATATAAACTAAAAAACATACTTACACAATAATCTCCTTAGGAAAGAATCAGCATAATATGAAGGTCAAGAATTGGACTTTCAAGTAAGAGACATGGATTTGAAATGTTGCTTATTATTTACTAGCTGTGTACCATTGGACAAGTTAGGGAATAATACCTTCTATCTTACGGGGATATGGAATAATACTTTCGATGTTGCAAAATCACACATACACACTCACACACAAACACATGCAAGGTTGTAAAATAAATAAATTTAAAATAAGTCAAATGGAAAATTACAAAGGGTTAAAGAAATGCAAAGTTAATGGATTTAAAGGTTCAGAAAGAATTTTAAGAGGATACTGAATTAAGAAACTTAAGAATTAGAAGGGACTTTTGAGATTATCCAGACCAACCCTTCTCATTTGCAGATGCAAAAACTAAAACCCAGAGAGATTACTTATCCAAAGTCACATAGAAACAGATATAAGATCATGATCTGAGTCTCTTGATTCCCAGTTTGCTGTTCTTTCCAGCACACCATGCTACTCCCATTAACAACTTAGACTTTTAAACAGGAAGACACCCAAAAAGAATCTATTCTCTTTAATGTTTTCTAAAAAATCTTCCTTAAGAATATATCTCCTTACACCTTATTTAAACTACATATCTTTAAAATTACAAGTTACAATAGGAAAAAACATGGGCTTTGGCCTCAAATCATAGCTGTTTCTTACATCATCAGGCTACTTACTTTTCAAAGCCTCTATTTCTCATTTGTAAAATGGAGACATTACTATCTTGTCTTGCTGAATGACTTAAATGATAATGCCTAAGCATCTAGCACATTGCACGGCCCAGGGAAAATATTCAATAATTGTTCATTTCTATCCTTTCTCTTTCATTTAAGCCCATGGTCTCTCACTTTCAGGAAAGAAAAATGAAAAACTGCAAACAGGAGGATGGTCAAACTGGAATGTAAGCTAGAAATAACAGGACTATCACCACCAACTGTTCTACCAGTATTCTATGAAGGGAAATAGAAAGGAAATTAAATGTTTGAAGCTAAAAAAATAAGGTCCTGTTCACAGAGAACTCAAATGCTGAACAGTATTTGCTCAGGATGGGTGTGTGAGAGAACTCTTACTGTACTAATCTCAGAATGGTAATAATACATGAGAAAGATAGGAAAGTCCAACTTAAACCAGCCTCTAAAAGAAGACAAAGATTTTCCTATGTATTAGAAAGATTAGTCCACAGCATTTAAATATTTAAGTTTTTAAATATGCAAATAGCTACTAGAATTTACACTAGCAAGTTTATCTGCACCATATAATATACTAAAAATGAACTGTTCCCTTCTTGGTCTTACCTGTCATGATCAATATAGTGAGTTCTTTGATGGAGTGAAAGGGGTTTAATAAGGTACTGGCGGACCTGACAGGTTTTGGGTTGAATCCTCGGAGTCACATATGCTTGAAGTGTGCCATACTGGCCTTCGATTGAGCGAACCTGATTCAACACAAGAGGAAAGAAAATAAGAATATTCTAGCAACATAAATGTTATCTCCAAAATGTTCAACACAAGTAATCAAGTACTTAGGCCTTAATCACTTCTGTAATGTTTTGAAGGAAATAATGACATTCTATCAATTACTTTTTACCACCAGAGTAAACAAAAATTTAAAAATATTTTGTCAATCAACACAGACTGAGAAGTGACTGGTGGTAACCATGGGGGAGGGGAGGAACTGGGGTAGGTGGGGGGCAAGGGTGAGGGGGATGAATGGGCACAAAAATTCTCAATTATAATACAAGTTGGTCACAGGATGGTAGGACAGCATGGAGAATATAGCCAATGATTCTGTAACATCTTCCTATGTTGACAGATAGCAACTGCACCAGTGGGGGTGAGGATTTAGTAATATGGGTGACTGTTGAACCACTGTGTTGCATATGTGAAACAGTCACCAGTATTGGATTGTACATCAATGATACTTCAAGAAGAAAAAAAGATCTAGCAGTCAAAAGCAAAATTAATCCATCTATAAGAGTTTTCCTAACCACATATTTTTAGGTGAGTTGTTTATATTTAGCATTAGCAATGCTATGCCTTTCCAAAAGATACACATTGTCACATACTGCCCTACCACACCTAAAAGCACAAGTGTGTAATATATTTTATAAGAGTCACATCAAAAATGGTGAAAATTTAGACATTTTTGTTGGAGGGATAAATAAGTTCTCTGAATAACTGAAATTTATATGGAATAATTCATTTTCTCAGAAATGAGGTTGTTATAGCATAGAGCTGTTGTTATAAAAAATCTATCAATAGAAAAAATGTTTCCAAGAACGTATTTGACTGTATATGAAAACAGAGAAGCATACTCAATATAATTATGACATATTTGAATTAGAAAATTCTTCTGAGCTACTTTGAATAGAGCTGGTTAGATATCCTACCAGAATTCAAAACACTTAACAGAAAGTAATAATTCATTAAAGTGTGAAGACTTAATTTTAGAAGAGCTGGAAAGCTATCCAGCTTCTCTTGCCTAGCCCCCTTTCAGAGACTTTGTTGGAATTCATGGGATGAACTGTAGTACTTCTTGCATTACGAAGGTTAGCGTTCCTAATTTAAGTTAACATTTTAACTCACACTTTTCCTGGCATGTGAGGGGGGGAAAAAAAAATCAATGTTTTACCTAAGTGGGAGACATAAATAAAAGCTTAAAGCAAGATTTTTAAAAAATTTCACTCTGCAAATATTGGTCTGAATGAGAGGAGAACATAGAGAAAAAGATAAAGAATAAAAATATTGAAAGAAAAATTTAAAATATATCTGATAAACTGATACTTTAAACGGTTTCTTTTTAAAGAGTAAGCTTATATTGGCCCATAGTATTTTCCACAATAAAAAGTCAAAATGCTTTTTCTGATTACATAAAAATTCATATTCATTATTAAAAAATCCAAGCAGTAAAGAAAAATTAGGATGAATACACAAGTCACCTTAAGTCCTACCACCCAGAGATGATCAGTACTGCTATTTTGGAGGTCATCCTCTTATGTATCTCTTATGCAGATATACAAAAACAAACGCATAATTTCACATAAATAAATTCTATTTATATCATTGACATCTTTGTTTTTATTTCTAACACCCATATTTTCCCACTTATCTGTGCCTCTCCTAATGCCATCATGTCCCTCCTACTCCCATCCCACATATGCCTCCCCCCATTGTATAACTATCATACCAGACAAGCAAGTATGTTCCATTTCATACCTGTTAATATTTACATCATTATAAACTATATATCCATATATACGTATTTTATCTGCATTTTGTGTTTTTCATGCAATTTGCTCCATATTAGCAGGACTAGATCCCCGGGTCTTTATCACAACTGCATAATATTCCATGGAATGGATTAAAATACTATTTACTCATCCATTGAGTACTCACTTTGATCCTACTTTTCTGCCTCTACAAACAATGCTGCAGTTAATTATATATATATATATACCCACTGGTGTGTGCAATACTATGACTGTATTGCTATCAAATAGATCCTTCCAAAGGGCACTATTGCCTATGTTTCCAAAGTAGCTATAACAATTTTTATTTCCTTCAGCTATGATTAAGACATCCTTTTCCTTATCACTGCCACTTGGTGATACTGTTCTTCAAATTTTTTGCGTATTTATTGGATAAGCAGAAACTTTTTTCTTATTTTAATTTAATTTGGGTTTCCCTAACTAATAATAAGGTCGAACATTTTCCTTTAATATTTGTTAGCTATTTTGATTTATTCTTCTGTGAACTGCCTATCCATAACCTTTGCCTATTTTCCTTATTGAAAAGTCTTTATAACAACTTTCTTCTTTTTTTTAAAAACTAGGTACTTCATTCATCTGAATTTATTTATATATGGCATAAGATAAAAATCCACTCAATTTTCTTCCAGATGGATACCAGTTGTGCCAACACCAAGTTTTAAAGAAACAGTAATTGAATAGAATTTTCACTACATAAAAATGTCATGCACTAAGTTTCCATAAATGTGTGCTGGCCTCTATTCCTAGATTATTTTGTTGCATGGCCTTTTTTGTAGCCCTCATAAATACCCTACATTATTTTTATTATACTAGTTTATTTTGCCATATGGCAAGATAAGTTCCACCTTTTCTTCTTTTTCATAGTTTTTTGGCTCTTTTCAGACATTCATACTTTCCTCAGAACTTAAAAATTATTGTATCCAATTAAAAAAAGAACATAACTTTTTAATATTTTTTAGGCCTACTTCCTAATTTATTGGCACAATCTTGAGCAATAAAAATATAATTTAAAATATTTAATTAGGTTACATAAAATATGCTTATGTATATTCCTTTAGAGATCAATTTATCCCAGTTTTTAATTTTTCTTTCAAAACACATTAAAGGGGTTTTAAGTATACTAAAATAAATTGCTCAGAGAAAAAATTACATTTAACTGGGACTTCCTTAACTAGTGTGAGAAAATTATTGTGTAACAGCATTACTCTTGAAAAAAATATACTTTGAATCTCAGAACATCAGCAACACCAGGAAAAAATTTACAGTCCTTAATTTTAGATCATCAGTGTGTCAAATAAATTTTTAAAAATCTATATACTATAAATTATATAGTTGTGTGCTATAGTTAGTATTTAATTGTAAAAATGAAGATGTTAATAAAACTGCTAAAGAAAACATTAAGAAGTTTTCTCTAGAATAGATGGTAATTAGTGACATCACTAGACACAGTAAGAAAAATTCAAATAGTAGGAAAATAAAGGGCAAATGCTCAGGTACTTCAATAAGCAAATTACCTTATTTGGACCATGACTGGATCAAAGACACATAAAAACAAAAATCAGTGAAATAAAACACTAAATACATGATGACATCAAGGAATTACTGTTAATTTTTCCTGGGTATGATAATATTATGGTTATGTTTAAAAAAAGAATTTCTATATTTCAGACACATGTATGTACTGAAATATTTATACATGAAATTATAAAATACATTTGTCTCAAGATACTTTGGAATGCACAGTGACATTATAAACAAGATTGCCATGAGCTGATCTTTGCTGAAGCTGCGGTCATTATTTTCACAAGTATGAAACTTTCCATAATGGAAAATTAGGAAAAAAAAGTCCTACTTACAGGAAATTTAGGATTGGTAATTGTAGAGCTGATTGGTAGAGTGCCAATCATAGAGATAGAGGTTTGGGCTGAATTAAAATCTAATAGGTCATTCAAAAGTCATGACTCCAAAATGACACATTTCAGGAAGAAATTTAATGCAAAGAAATGATATCATATATTGTAAGATATACCAAGGAAAAAAGTAAGTTCAAACTTTCAAGTAATGGTAATTTCAAACATTTTACCTTGAGCTCCAGCCTTGTGGTATTTGCCTGGCACCGGTAAGTAGCAAGAAGAAAGTTGTCATTCGACTGGAAAGAATATAAAGTTGAAGAAAAAGATGAATCCATGTTTTTAACAATAAAAACCACATGAAAAATTATATGGTAATAACTAAGCTTTTTCTTATCTCTACAAACAACCCTGTACAGTAAGTTTTACTAAGTAAGTTTTAAGACATGAAGAAACTGAGGCATGAGGGTTAGGTAAACTTCCCACAAGCTAGTAAGTAATGAATTTGCAATTCAAATTCATATCTTTAAGACTCTAAGCTCATGTTCTTTCCATCTAGATTCTCTCCAATAACACTTTTTAATTGTTCTTTTAAAAATTTAACTGACAATGCAGACTCCTAATGTTTATATTATAAAGACATAAACATCAATGTTTGATGTTGAATATCCTTGATTTTCACAAATACTTATAGAGAACTGAGAAATGTACATTCAATGTAATCACAGTAAATAGCACAGTGCCTGGCACACTGCAGGCATTCAATATATGTTTGTGGAATTAAATTGGAGATTACTCAAAAAACTACCCAAGAATAAAACCCCAGGACCAGATGGATTCACCACTGAATTTTATCAGACATTTAGAGAAGACATAATACCCACTCTCCTTAAAGTTTTCCAAAAAATAGAGGGGGAGGGAATACTTCCAAACTCATTCTATGAAGCCAGCATCACTCTAATACCAAAACCAAGCAAAGACACCCCAAAAAAAGAAAATTACAGACCAATATCCCTGATGAACACAGATACAAAAATACTCAACAGAATATTAGCAAACCGAAGTCAAAAATACATCAAGAGGATCATATACCATGATCAAGTGGGATTCATCCCAGGGATGCAAGGATGATACAACATTTGAAAATCCATCAACATCATCCACCACATCAACAAAAAGAACAAAAACCACATGATCATTTTCATAGACACTGAAAAAGCATTCAACAAAATTCAACATCTATTCATAATAAAAACTCTCAAGAAAATGGGTATAGAGGGCAAGTACCTCAACATAATACAGGCCATATACGACAAACCGACAGTCAACATCATACTTAACAGTTAGAAGCTGAAAGCTTTTCCTCTAAGATCAGGAAAAAGACATGGATGCCCACTCTCCCCACTTCTATTCAACATAGTACCGAAGGTCCTAGCCCTGGCAATCAGACAACACAAAGAAATAAAAGGCATCCAGATTGGTAAGGAAGAAGTCAAACTGTTATTGTTTGCAGATGACATGATATTGTACATAAAAAACCCTAAACACTCCACTCCAAAACTACTAGAACTAATATTTGAGTTCAGCAAAGTTGCAGGATACAAAATGAATACACAGAAATCTGTTGCATTCCTAAACACTAACGATGAACTAGCAGAAAGAGAAATCAGGAAAACAATTCCATTCACAATTGCATCAAAAAGAATAAAATACCAAGGAATAAACCTAACCAAGGAAGTGAAAGACCTATACCCTGAAAACTACAAGACACTCCTAAGAGAAATTAAAGAGGATACTAATAAATGGAAATTCATCCCATGCTCTTGGGTAGGAAGAATTAATATTGTTAAAATGGCCATCCTGCCTAAAGCAATCTACAGATTCAATGCAATCCCTATCAAATTACCAACAGCATTCTTCAACAAACTGGAACAAATACTTCTAAAATTCATATGGAATGACAAAAGACCCGGAATAGCCAGAGCAATCCTGAGAAGGAAGAATAAAGCAGGGGGGGATCTCGCTTCCCAACTTCAAGCTCTACTACAAAGCCACAGTAATCAAGACAATTTGGTTCTGGCACAAGAACAGACCCATAGACCAGTGGAACAGAATGGGGAGTCCAGATATTAATTCAAGCATATATGGTCAATTAATATATGATAAAGGACCCATTGATATACAATGGGGAAATGACAGCCTCTTCAACAGCTGGTGTTGGCAAAACTGGACAGCTACAAGTAAGAGAATGAAACTGGATTACGGTCTGACTCCATACACAAAAGTAAACTCGAAATGGATCAAAGACCTGAATGTAAGTCATGAAACCATAAAACTATTAGAAGAAAATATAGGTAAAACGCTCCTGAATATAAACACGAGCAACATCTTCATGAACATATCTCCACGGACAAGGGAAGCAAAAGCAAAAATGAACAAATGGGACTATATCAAACTAAAAAGCTTCTGTACAGCAAAGGACAACATAAGTAGAACAAAAAAGCATCCTACAGTATGGGAGAATACATTCATAAATGACATATCCGATAAGGAGTTGACATCCAAAATATACAAAGAGCTCATACACCTCAACAAACAAAAAGGAAATAACCCAATTAAAAAATGGGCATAGGATCTGAACAGACACTTCTCCAAAGAAGAAATTCACATGGCCAACAGGCACATGAAAAGATGCTCCACATCGTTAATCATCAGAGAAATGCAAATTAAATCCACCATGAGATATCACCTCACACCAGTTAGGATGGCCAACATCCAAAAGACAAACAACAACAAATGTCGGCGAGAATGTGGAGAAAGGGGAACCCTCCTATACTGCTGGTGTGAATGTAAATTAGTTCAACCGTTGTGGAAAGCAGTATGGAGGTTCCTCAAAAAACTCAAAATAGAAATACCATTTGACCCAGGAATTCCACTACTAGGAATTTACCCTAAGAATGCATCAGCCCAGTTTGAAAAAGACATATGCACCCCTAAGTTTATCGCAGCACTACTTACAATAGCGAAGAAATGGAAGCAACCTAAGTGTCCATCAGTAGATGAATGGATAAAGAAGAGGTGGTACATATACACAGTGGAATATTATTGAGCCATAAGAAGAAAACAAATCCTACCATTTGCAACAACATGGATGGAGCTAGAGGGTATTATGTTCAGTGAAATAAGCCAAGCGGAGAAAGACAAGTACCAAATGATTTCACTCATCTGTGGAGTATAAGAACAAAGAAAAAACTGAAGGAACAAAACAGCAGCAGACTCACAGAACCCAAGAATGGACTAACAGTTACCAAAGGGAAAGGGACTAGGGAGGATGGGTGAGAAGGGAGGGATAATGGGCAAAAGGGGCATTATGATTAGCACACATAATGTAGGGGGGGGCATGGGGAAGGCAGTATAGCGCAGAGAAGACAAGTAGTGATTCTATAGCATCTTACTACGTTGATGGACAGTACTGTAATGGGGTATGTGGTGGGGACTTGATAATGGAGGGAATCTAGTAACCACAATGCTGTTTATGTAAGTGTATACTAATGATACCAAAAAAATTATTAATAAATAAAGAAATTAAATAATAAATAAATAATTGGAGGTTACTTCTTGAATTATAACTTCTTGAATGTTAAACTATTAAAAATAAAAAAATATATCTTTGTGCATGAATTGCAAAAACAAAGCAACATGAAGTATTTGATAAACAATTTTCATATACTTCCATTCCTTGTTTTTAATAAATAAGAGAATAAATAGAAAGGATGCTAATATCAAAAAGAAAATTTAGACATTTTAATTTCAAATCATTTAAAATTCAGTTACAATAGAGTGTCAATCAACTTAAAAATAAATATACTTTTATGTGATTAAAAACAAATGTTCTGTACTTAAGTATTCATGGATAAAATGATAAGAGATTAAAAGAGATAAAGTGTCAGGAATTAGGTTTGGGATGAAGGGGGGAAGAGGATGAAGAGCATAAAACAAAACTGGCCATATGTTTAAGCTTGTGATGAATACATGGAAAGTATTTTCACTAGTCTTTTTACTTTTGTATATACTTGAAATATCTATAATGAGGTTTTTAAAAAAGGTATTATTCTAGAAAATAGGTTTTAAGTTACTATAAAATACTCATTTCAAAAAACCCTCCAGTGATATAATTAAAATAGGTTAATCTTCCATAGGAACTTAGGAATTAAAGATTTTAAGTGTATATTAACATAATTTTTGAAATGATCATAAAAATGTAGGCCCTAAAAAAAAATGTAGGCCCTAATCTTTTATGTTTTATTCTCAAACAGAATGACAAGCCATATATGGTAACATAATACAATTGTTATAAAATGTCTCAGCAATAAAAAAGCTTTACTATGAAATTATATTGAAAATTATTTCCTAACATAGCTACCAACTTTATTCTTTATCTACTGTTTTTTATTTTTCTCTTCTTTATATGTATAACTACCTGCCAACCTCAGGCAGCACATCCTGCTCTGGCTTGCCTTCTCCAGGGCAGTTACTCCAGACCTTATCTTTACCCTAATTTCTCTTCAGGAGCCACACCAAACTCTGAGATTGCTAGTCTGCTAGTACTAAGCAGAAAAAAATTATATACTAAGCATGTCCAAAAGCTCTGATACTACCTATTCCCAGGTACTTTGCACATAGTAAGTGTTCAATAAACATCTGCTGACTGAAGGTTAAGTAAGATTCAAGAAACCCAAAAAAGTTTGGAAGGGCAGGCAGAAAGAACAGATTAAATGTGTTCAAATGTAGGAATGTGTGAAAAGAGACAGCATCTTCAAGAAATTTTTGTAACTTCAGTTTGGCAGAAATAATGTACATGGGAGGGAAGGTAGCAGCTGGTGAGAGATAAATTGGAGATGTAATCAAGATTTGAAACATGTAAAGTTTTTATGCCACAATGAGGAATCTAGACTTACATGCGGCAGGAAATAATCTTTAAAGGTTTTGAGAAAAGAAACGACATAGTGATGCTTGTATTTAAGGAAAATCTGTCACGTGGCAGTGCACAGCAGAGCCTGGAGGTAGGAGAATACTGGAGGCAGAGAGAATACTGGAGGCAGAGAGAATACTGGAGGCAGAGAGAATACTAGAGGTGAGAGAATACTGGAGGCAGAGAGAATACTGGAGGCAGAGAGAATACTGGAGGCAGAGAGAATACTGGAGGTGAGAGAATACTGGAGGTGAGAGAATACTGGAGGCAGAGAGAATACTGGAGGTGAGAGAATACTGGAGGCAGAGAGAATACTGGAGGTGAGAGAATACTGGAGGAAGAGAGAAAACAATACTGGCGGTGAGAGAATACTGGAGGCAGAGAGAATACTGGAGGTGAGAGAATACTGGAGGCAGAGAGAATATTGGAGGTGAGAAAATACTGGAGGCAGAGAGAATACTGGAGGTGAGAGAATACTGGAGGCAGAGAGAATACTGGAGGTGAGAGAATACTGGAGGCAGAGAGAATACTGGAGGTGAGAGAATACTGGAGGCAGAGAGAATACTGGAGGTGAGAGAATACTGGAGGAAGAGAGAAAACAATACTGGCGGTGAGAGAATACTGGAGGCAGAGAGAATACTGGAGGTGAGAGAATACTGGAGGCAGAGAGAATATTGGAGGAAGAGAGAAAACAATACTGGAGGTGAGAGAATACTGGAGGCAGAGAGAATACTGGAGGTGAGAGAATACTGGAGGCAGAGAGAATATTGGAGGTGAGAAAATACTGGAGGCAGAGAGAATACTGGAGGTGAGAGAATACTGGAGGCAGAGAGAATACTGGAGGTGAGAGAATACTGGGGGCAGAGAGAATACTGGAGGTGAGAGAATACTGGAGGCAGAGAGAATACTGGAGGTGAGAGAATACTGGAGGCAGAGAGAATACTGGAGGTGAGAGAATACTGGAGGCAGAGAGAATACTGGAGGTGAGAAAATACTGGAGGCAGAAAACTGGTAGACAAATAGTTCAAGCAAGCATGATGAAGGCCTTGAAAGTTAAGAGACGTGGAAAGGAAGCAGAGTAGAGGTATAGGAGCCAGGGGCAAAGAATTGGCAGAAACTAGTGACTGACTGGATTTAACAGATCAGAGAAAGGAAGAACTCTTAGTACTGGATTATCTGAGGATAAAGAGAGCAGAGGCAGCTTTTGAGGGAAAGCTTATGAAAGGGAAGATTGAAGGAGCATAATACCCTAGTAATATTTATAGGGTTTATTCAAAATGACGTAATAGAAATGAAAGCATTTGAAGAATTTTTTATATTTTTTACTCACCTCAGAATCACAGCTGCTAAAGCTGACAACAGCAGAATTTTTATCCACATCAAGCAAATCTATTGGAACATCACTCTATGGTCAATATTCAAAAAAATAAAGGTTCAGATGGAAAACTAAACATTTTCCACAAAACATTTTCTAAAGGTTCTCTTTATAGTTTATGTTCATTTTTAAGTTGAGAGTATGAATCCTCTTAACTTACATTTCATAATATGTACTCCTAGAAAATAAATATAATAAAGAATAAAGGCTATATCATAATGACCTTTTTTTCTAGTTTGGATTACCAGAGATCATAGAATATCATCTCTTACCACCCCTTTAAAAGTATCACCTTCCTATTTTTGTCAGTGCTAAAAATGTTACCATAGGATGCAAATAATCATATGGCCATTCTGATTACATCCATTCATTTTTCATCTATTTTAATTTCACCTGTAACACAGAAAGGTGATTTTTAGTCTCCTTTGGAGATGTTTCTAGGACAATGCTGCCACATTGTGTTCTCTGTGAATGGTGCTCCTATAGTTATTTGATGCAGCAGCCCTTGAGCTGGCTAGCATTACTTAAGAGAGAGTTCGGCCTTTAAATTTAATAATTTGATCTCTCCCTCATATCTTTTGAAACCTTGTCTTCTTCCTCATCAATATTGTTTTCTCATTTTCTGATGGGTTTTCCATCTTTTACTTTTTTTCCATTTGTCCTATCTTCACTTTTCACTCCCTGAATATCTTCCAATTTAAAGAAAAGTAATCAAATATATTGATGGATGGAGTTATACATTATTATGTCCTTGAATTTGATCCTTTGGGATTATGTGCTTTGCCTACTTACATACCTAGAAACCGGTGGCTAATGAGCAAGCTGTACTCTAAGTCATCATTGTAGTATTTGGAAACTTACAAAAAGTTCTAATAAGGGTATTAAAGTTTTCTAAGTCGAATCTATGTTGAGTAAGAAAGGTTAGCCTTTCTTGTTCTCAATGTCCTCTCTGACTCTTTGAAACATAAGTTCATCAGTCTTTTATTTAATAGGTATAAGATTAAAAGAAAGCAAAGATATAATTAGATAATCTATGAGCAAACTGATTGTCTAATGGAAGATTAAGATAAACCTTTAAGATTACTATCTAAATACAACATTTAAAAGACATTTAAAATTACTGTCTGAAACTAAAAGTGTTCAGTAATAATTAGTGCATATGACTGGTTTGCAAAAAATCCAGCCATAGAACAAAGGAATTAGACATTCAGCTTACCTGTATTAAGACATTATCTATTGCTGTCTGAACCTCTAAGATAAGACTATAGCTGGCATCATCTTTATTTAATGTGAACTTGTCATTTACACCAAATGAAGGTACTGCTGATTTTGCTTTGCTTGATTGAGAAGACTGTTGATATTTCTCTCTCTCCTGTAGTACCTTATACTGCAAATGTTCTAACTCATTCCTAGAGGAAAATGTAAACAATTCTGTCACCCGTAAGTATAAACATTTGAAGTCCTTGGATTGTCTATAAAAATTTGAGGTATTTACTTCTGCAAAATGGATTTTTACTGGTTGGACTAGAACTATATAGGAGCAAAATTTTTGCTTCCATGACTGACCAAATGATTCCACATTATTTATTTCCAACCTAAAAATTAAAACATCTGCTCAGTTCCATACCAGTAATATTAATAAAGAATTGTTAGTATCAAGGCTGGTTGCAAATAATCAATTCTAATCTATGGATCTGGTTACAGTTTCATATCAGAAGAGAAACTGATTATACTGGGGCAGAGAAAGTTTAACACTAGGTTTTATGAGAACAAAACATGTGAAGCCAGTAAACATGTACCTTTCAGTAAGATATTAGGGGAGATAGAAAAAATAAGGAGGAGGCTGCAGAGTATTAACATTTTTGGGACCACAAGGATAATCATGAGCCACTGGTACAAGTGTTGGAGAGGATTCTACTGAGATAGAACTGTACAGATAAGAGGAAAGGGTATATGCAAATGAAGCAAATAGTAACTGAGGCAGAACAACATGAGGCTTAGCTAGACCCAACTTAGGGGGAAAAGTCTAGGGAGGAATCTGTGTAATAAGCAAAGGAAAAGATTCATTCATTGCAAAAGTATTTACAGGTGTCCCATATGTACCTATGTTCCAGGTGCTGAATGACAAAACAGACTAAAGCTTCTCATGACCTTATATTCCAGTGGAATGAGGAATGGGTACACTTTGTTATAAGTATGAGGTATTGTACTGACGATGTGAGACAGCAGTCATTAACTCTACTTGGTATCCTTGTTGCATGAATATTAGAGCTTGTTCTCCAGGGGGGCTTTGGGGAACTGGCCATTGGTAGGCTTGTGAAGTAGCATTTTGCTGCCTTAAAAAATTCTGTGGCCCTCATTAACATCCAAAATATATAAAGAGCTCATACACCTCAACACCCAAAACACAAACAACCCGATTAAAAATGGGCAGAGGATCTGAACAGACACTTCTCCAAAGAAGAAATTCAGA
This sequence comes from Smutsia gigantea, assembly GCA_032199065.1. NCBI lineage: Eukaryota > Metazoa > Chordata > Mammalia > Pholidota > Manidae > Smutsia > Smutsia gigantea. Next base: position 105,889 of record JAVSCE010001508.1, on the reverse strand, counting down.
TGGCCAACAGGCACATGAAAAGATGCTCCACACAGCTAATTATCAGAGAAATGCAAATTAAAACCACAATGAGACATGACGGCATACCAGTTAGGATGGCCAACATCCAAAAGACAAGAAACAACAAATGCTGGTGAGGATGTGGAGAAAGGGGGACCCTCCTATACTGCTGGTGGGAATATAAATTAGTTCAACCATTGTGGAAAGCAATATGGAGTTTCCTCAAAAAATCTAAAACAGAGATACAATTTGACCTAGAAATTCCATTCCTAGGAATTTACCCAAAGAAGATCCCTGGTTCAAAAAGACATATGCACCCCTATGTTTATCACAGCACTATTTACAATAGCCAAGATATGAAAGCAACCTAAGTGTCCATCAGTAGATGAATGGATAAAGAAGATATGGTACATATACACAATGGAGTATTATCCAGCCATAGAAAGAAAACAAATCCTACCATTTGCAACAAAATGGATGGAGCTAGAGAGTATTATGCTCAGTGAAATAAGCCAAGTGGAGAAAGACAAGTACCAAATGATTTCCCTCATTTGTGGAGTATAACCAAAAAGCAAAACTGAAGGAAAAAAACAGCAGCAGACTCACAGACTCCAAGAAGGCACTAGTGTTTACCAAAGGGAAGGGGTTGGGGAGGGTGCGTGGGGAGGGAGGGAGAAGGGGATTAAGGGGCATTATAATTAGCACACACAATATAGGCAGGTCATGGGGAAGGCCGTATAACCTCTTACTATGCTGATGGACAGTTATTGCAATGGGGTGGAGGGGGGACTGGATAAAATGGATGAATGTTGTAACTAGAGATGCTCACATGTAACCTTCATAAGATTGTATATCAATGATACCTTAATTAAAAAAAAAATTCTGTGGCCCTCATATGTCACCAAAAAAGATTATCTGTCACTCTCCCAAGAGGTTGGCCAGGATTGAAGTAGGGAGGGCAATCATTAAAAGTTTCAGGCAACTACCACTTTTTCACTGTATAAAGGAATTTTCCTTGAGGCTGGGGTCCCTTTTCACAGGATTTGTCACATTGAACAGGCCACAAAAGCTATCACTATGTCTAAGGAAGTTAACATTATTAATTTTTAGTAAGAAAACTTATAAGCTGAAGTTACAGATTCAGAAGGGTCCATAGGAGCAGTAAGCATTAGAGTTTATGAGGAATAGAGCCATCTGTGTTGGTTCTTTCTGATGTTTGTGAAAAACAAAAGAGAACACTAATCTATAACTACACAAATGAAAAAATAGAATTCTTGAATTAAGAAAGTCAATATAGAATAAAGCACACAAAAAGTATATTTCTAACTTTAAATAAAATATTAATCAGCACTTACTGCTAATTTTCTTAAACTGATAAACTTTCATTTTAGAGGTGATTAATTAATTGTATAATTCCTTATAATAAAATATTTATAATAAAAACCACACACTTCATGAAATGAAAAAAAAGGCAAACAAAAAATCCAAAATTACCGTAAAGAAGAAATCTTATTCTGCATCTCATGATTAATTTTTAGTTCTTCTCCTGGTCCACTTTCCTTATAAATAGGCTCTGTTGTCAGACCTGTAACCCAGCCTGAAGAGATGAATTACAATCACGCACAACTAAGTGCTGTTAGTGTTCAAAAAAATCCCAATAAACATGCCCCTTTGTCCACCAACCTCACTTAGTCCTAGGACTTACTCCTCTTTAAAAAAACAAAACAACACAAAGCAGAAAGCAAAAGAAATCAAGCTGGAAAGTAAGCAAATCATAAATTACTTAAGCATTTTGTGATACTGTTTTTGTTTTTGCTCAAAAACTATAAAACTATGATTAAAGAAATCTTTCACTTCTTAATTTAGTTTTAGTTTTCAAACATGAAGTCAACACATTCAAACAAATGAAAAAACAGCTAATGAATAAGAACTGTCTTTCAAAAATTATTTTCATGGCAAGTTATCCTCTTGTATGACTATTTTGAGAATGCAAAAATGACCAACTCAAAAGCAGGCAAGTTTCTGTAAGAAATGTACATGGTAATGAAATATAAATTTCAGTAAATATTTCTTTATAATCCATAGAATATCACTTAATTCTCAAAGATACTAGAGACATGCCAAGCACTCTTAAAAAGTATTGTCCAAATATTAACTGTTTTATAATACCCACTCCTTCCCTCCTTATTTTTTAATCAGTAAAGCTTTTAATGTTACAGGGTGTCTTACTAATAAACTTTCTAAAAAAAAGCAGTCCTCAAAGGTACTTTATTAATTATTTTATATTAATGGTCTTTCTCCAACTGTGTATTAACTATGTATTACCATTTACCTTACCTGAATATGTGGATACCACGATTTCATCATAGCCATCCTTCCCTACACAACCACCCTGGATAGATGTGACACTTTCAGATAACATCTAAAATAAATTTAAGATCAAGCACTTCATTAATAGCTAAAAATTTCACAGAAATATTAAAATAAGTCACAAAATTTATTTTCCTGTCTCCAGATATTCAACATATATTTATTAAATACTTATTATGTCCAAGCACTGAGACTGGAAAGGTAAAAATCCTGCACAAATGGCAGAAAATTCCAGTTTTTAAAATTCAGGGAAAGAAGATTGAAAATGACTCATATATTTGTATCACTCAGCCACAGCTGTTGTCTAAGGGGAAAAATAGTTTGTTTATGTAAAGTTAAAAAATGCATAAGTAAAACTCTCAATATATTTTATCTATTATCTGAATTTCATATACTACCTCTCATGTGTTTTCTCTAAATAGTTTTCTTAGATGAATAGAGATGATGATAGCCTATAAGGAACCTTTAGGGAATTTGCTGCTATGGAGAGAAACTAAGTTTTTCAGATGGGTTCCTGGTTTTTATCTCTTTTAAACAATACTTCCCAAATTTGTCTGACAATAACCACCTGAGTGAGTCAACTACAAATCTGTATTTTATACAAGCACTCTAGGTCAGTGGCTTTCAAGCTATTTGGAAAGCAAGCAATAAATTTTATATTGCAAACTGGTATACATTCATAAACAGCAACAGATAAAAGGTTTGTGTCATACTCTGATATGTTCTATTCTTTTCTATTTCATTCAAAAAAATGCATTGGTTTTGATTGGTAGTCTGAAAAACTCTGCTAGGTAATTCTTATTAGCCAAGGCTGAGAACCATTGTTTTAATAGAGAAAGTGGAAGGAATGGACGCATTAAAAATGCCAGTTCTCTTCATCCTCTCTGAAGAAGAAAAACCTCCTGAGATATTCTGCAATCAGTCTGTTTCAGCTATCCCTGAGGCTAATTACCTGAGAGATTCACGTAACCCAAGTCAATTGTAAGTTTGCATAAAGTTAGGTTCACAGGTGCATTTTTAGTAAATGTCCCACTTTCATTAATCTCACATTCATTATAAGTTTCAGACTCTTTTCTTCAAGTTCCCACTATAGTAATTCTGAAAAAAAAAAAACTATGCATCCACCTGTACATTTTTAAGCTGACTTTTAGATTTTCCAACACAACTTTAAATAGTTAAAGAGCATGTAATTTCTGGAAGTTTTAAAGATTATCATTTTAGAATAAAACTGTCACATCATATAATCATACCCAATGAATCTAAATACCAGTACAAATGTATACACACATCAATGATTTAAAAAATGGGAAAACAAATCCTTTAATAGTGGGAAATTTAACATTGTTCCTTTTTCTCCTGGAATGTTTATTTTCATTCTACTCCTCCCACTTAACATTTATCTTAATGTAATGTACCCATATACCTGAAATTCTTTTATGCAACCAAGAAAAGATCAATTGAAATTTTTCAGTGATCAAAAAGATCTAAGCATTAGAGGAGTTTCTATCATTATAGTTACTGGTATTACATAATTGATCAAAACAAATATGTAAGTTTTAGTAAATGATCACAAAAGCAAATTCTTTAGGAAATGTATCTCGTGATATGAATGGGACTTTTTTCTTCCAAATTATTCTTGCACCACAAATGAATATTATTTAGATATTGCTAGAGTAAGACTCAGTTGAACACCAGTTCAATTCCTAATTCTTTCATTTTTAAAGATAGGAGCACTAATCAACCTTAGTCACCAAAGATGCTGATGAGAATAAAAGAAATTTTGTTGTAGAAACTTCACTGAACTATTAAAATGTCTTCTAAGTTATATATATAAAATCACCAACTGATCCACCATCAAAAATGTTTTTTAATGTTACAATATCTGACAGTCCAGACTGTCAGATCAGAGGATTTCTCTTGCTTAGGAAAACAACAGAGACAGTGACACCAGGAATCTGAGATGAGGCAGCGTATGCAACCTTAACATGACTGTAAAGCAATACTTCTGTCATCTGACAAACAGATGAAAGAGTAGGAAGACAGAATTTCTTAATGCCACACCTTGCAGAGGAGGAAATGTTATGTTATTACTGGGGTTCAGAATAGAATTAAAAGAGAAGATTTGGAGTCTAAACAGGAAAGTTGATGAGAATAAAACAGAAGATCATTAACAAAGGATTATTATATTTTTTAAGCCTATTATTTGCATCATTAGCAAGATGACTTTTTATACCAAAGTTAAGAACAAATATGAAATACAGAATAAGTCATATAATGTTTTTATCCACATATTATCTACATAATATTTATTATGTATGCAAGAAAATATCTGTATTTGCTGATCAGGAGTTAATGCTGGGACTGGGAGGTACCACTATTAGAGAAATTAGACAAAGAAAAGTTGTTATTTTGTGGCTTTTTATTTTTTCCAGCTTTGATGCAGCAGGCAGGGTGGGAAAATCCTGGACTGGAGAACACAGCTTCATAAAAATGAAATTCATTTTATACCAGAATACTTCTCCATGTGACTTTGTACCTTGAGATAAACAAGCCTGATTACATTTAAAATTTGTGAACTAAAAATTACTCTTATCTAGTATTTCTTCTTAGGTGGTTAAAAGTGAAATTGCTACTTTTCTGTCTTGGCTTAAGGGTAATTTTGATATTGTCTTAACAATATGAAGTTTATTCCTAAAATCTTACTACTTTAAAACAACACAGTCTCATTTATTTTATCCAAACATATAAATGTTACTCCTGTAATCTATTATGCATTATAAAAACTAAGGCAAAATATTTAATATTTTTATCTACAATATTTAGGAACCAATAAAGAAGTAATTTTTATTCCACTGGAAAGCAACAGTCCATTATTCAGACATAAGAGTAGTCTGGAGAAGATTTTGATAACATCAGAGCAGCAATATTTTAAGTCAAACCCAAGACTTTAGTATTTCATTTAATAAAACCCCAAACCATCACACTCATATCTATAATTATTTGATGAAAAATCAGTATATATAGTCTTTTTTTAATGAACTTACCTGATCAAATCGTAGAACAGGCTCATTTACATTATCAAAACTATACACTTCCACCATTCCATCATCTCTCCCAACAAGTAAATCTTTAACCCCATCACCCACAATATCAAAGCTGTCCACACATAAAATACCTTTAAAGAAGATATAAGTGAAAGTTACTAATAAAATTGATATTATAGCCAAGTATATACCAAGTAAGAATGAAAAAACATATATATATCAAATCAGAATGGAAAAACATAAAAACTTTGAATGGAATCAGGTGTCCTTCTCTGTTTCATCCACATTCATCCATTTCCAAGGCATTAAATATAATCTATATGGCAATGGCCCCTAAGATTTTATCTCCAGCTTTGGCCTCTCCCTAGAACTCTAGACTCATTTATCCAAGCTCTCATTTATCATTATTCAGCATCTCCTCTGAGACATCCATTTGCATCTCAAACTTTCCATGCCTCAAACAAAACTCTTTATTCTCTTCTTTATCACACCCCATCAATAATGCTCCTTCCTCAGTCACCCCTCATCTCAGTGATACCACCCATTTGCTCTGGTCAAATATATATACTGCATCTCTTATTCACCCATTAGCAAATTCTATCAGCTCTATCTCCAAAATATATGACTCCTCTCCATTCCCAACCACCATTAGCCTAGTCAAGTCTACTAGTATCCTTACAGTAACTTCTAAGAACGATTAACACTGTTCTTGTTATGATAAACTCTAAGAACTATAACAATGACTTCCAAACTGATCTCCATGCTACCAATTTTGACTTGTTTCTCCCAAATTCATTCTCCATGGACTGTGTTTTGTTTTGTTAAATCAGATCATGTCGGAGATTCAAGATGACGGCATGAGAGGTGACACAGAGAACGCCTCCCAAAACCACAAATAATAAAAAATTACAGTTAATTAATACATCTAACCCTAAAACAGCAACAAGAAAGAAGGCTGAACCAGACTGCATACAGACCTCATGAACAGACCAGACCTCACGAAACAGGGTAACGTAGGAAAGCCTTAATCTGGCGGGACCCAGGCCCTTCCCCCGCAAAGTTCAATGGTGGGAGGAAGAGAAACAGAGTGGGGAGGGGGTGGAACCTTAGGACTACTAAGCACCTAGCCCTGGAGATCTGCTTTGTGAGCGGAAGCCTATATTGTGTGGTGCTCTGGACATTGGGGAGCTCGGACAGGCAGAGTGCTTGGGAGACTGACATTCTGGCCATTTGTGGAGGGGAGGATCCACATCCAGCCGCTCTGTGTCAGAGGAGGGGCGGATGGTCTGAGCGGTTTGCTATCAGTGGGAGGGCTGCAGAAGAGGCAGGGATTGTATGGAGCTTGCTACACGGGAGAAGGGAGAAATGGACAAGGTTGTCTGGGTGCACTCTGCCCAGCTGGTTGGGAACTTTCAGGAGCTTCAGGTGCTCCACCCCCCTGGCTGACTACTCAGCTCCAACGCCCCCCACTGGGACAAGCAGCCTGCTGCAGCTTCCTCCTAGCCTGCCAGCAATGGTTCGCAAACGCACTCATTGTGCTGGCGTTACGCCAGCCAGAGGGAGGCCCCGCCTAGAACAGCTAGAGATGCAAAGCACAGAGGATTACACCTGTGTGCTTGGCCCACTGGCTCTGACACTGAAGACAGGCACCACAGATGGGAATCAGGAAACAGATCTTTCCTACCCGCAGGTACCAACTCCATTTCCAAACAACCCCCAACTTCATTCTAGGGGCTGAGGAGCTCTAGGGGCTAAGAAGCTCCAGAGACTGGAGTTTATGCGCACTAGTGGGCACCACACAGAAATATGTAACATCAAAAGAACATGGCTCAGACCAAAATCTCATAAACCCCAGAAAAAGGGCCAAATGAAACTGAACTCACCCATCTTCCTGAAAGAGAGTTCAAAATAAAAATTATAAACATGCTTATGATGGTACAGAAAAATATTCAAGAACTCAGGAACGAAGTTAAGTCTGAGATTCAATCATTAAGAAATTCCATATCTGAAATGAAACATACAATAGAGGGATTTGAAAGTAGATTAGATGGAGTAGAAGAGACGGTAAATGGAATACAAATTAAAGAAGAGGAATCCAAAGAAGCTGAGGCACAGAGAGAAAAAAGAATCTGTAAGAATGAAAGAATATTGAGAGAACTGTGTGACCAATCAAAACGGAACAATATTTGCATTATAGGGGTACCAGAAGAAGACGAGAGAGAAAAAGGGATAGAGAGTGTCATTGAGGAGGTAATTGCTGAAAAATTCCCCAATCTGCAGAAGGAGATAAGACTCTCAAGCTATGGAGGTGCACAGATCTCCCAACACAAGGGACCCAAGGAAGACAACATCAAGACATATAATAATTAAAATGGCAAAGATCAAGGATAAAGACAGACTTTTAAAAGCAGCTAGAGAGAGAAAAAAGATCATATGCAAAGGAAAACCCATCAGGCTATCATCAGACTTCTCAACAGAAACCTTACAGGCCAAAAGGGAGTGGCATGATATATTTAATACAATGAAGCAGAAGGGCCTGGAACCAAGAATACTTTACCCGGCAAGGTTATCATTTAAATTTGAAGGAGGGATTAAACAATTTCCAGATAAGCAAAAGCTGAGAGTATTTACCTCCCACAAACCAGCCCTACAGTGCATTTTGGAAGGACTTCTATAGATGTCCTTAGGAAGTATACCTAAAGTTAAGTAGTTGTCACACAAGGACTAGACAAAGAGTACAGAATATATGATTCATAACATATAAACAATGGAGGAGGAAGAAAAAGGAGGGGAAAAAAAAGAAGCTTTATGTTGTGTATAAAATAACATTGGAAGTGAGCTAAATTAGATAGTAAGGGAATTACCCTTGAACCGTTGGTAACCACGAATCTAAAGCCGGCAATGGCAATAAGTATACCTATCAATAATCACCTTAAATTTAAATGGTCTAAATGCACCAACCAAAAGACATAGAGTCACTGAATGGATAAAAAACAAGACCCATCTATATGCTGCCTATAAGAGACTCACATCAAACCCAAAGACATACACAGACTGAAAGTAAAGGGATGGAAAAAGATATTTCATGCAAATAATAGGGAGAAAAAAGCAGGAGTTGCAGTACGTGTAACAGACAAAATAGACCTCAAAACAAAGAAAGTCACAAGAGACAAAGAAGAACATTACATAATGATAAAAGGGTCAGTTCAACAAGAGGATATAACTATTATAAATATCTATGCACCCAACACAGGATCACCTACATATGAGAAACAAATACTAACAAAATTAAAGGGGGAAATAAAATGCAATGCATTCATTTTAGGAGACTTCAACACGCCACTCACTCCAAAGGACAGATCAACCAGACAGAAAGTAAATAAAGAGACAGAAGCACTGAACACATATTGGAACAGATGGACATAATGGACATCTACAGAATACTCCATCCAAAAGCAACAGGATACACATTCTTCTCAAGTGCACATGGAACATTTTCAAAAATACATCATATACTAGGCCACAAAAAGAACCTCAGTAAATTTAAAAGATTGAAATTGTACCAACCAGCTTCTCAGACCACAAAGGCATGAAACTAGAAATAAATTACACAAAGAAAATGAAAAAGCCCACAAACACATGGAGGCTTAACAACATGCTCCTAAATAACCAATGGCTCAATGACCAAATAAAAACAGAGATCAAGCAATATATGGAGACAAATGACAACAATAATTCAACACCACAAAATCTGTGGGATGCAGCGAAGGCCATGGTAAGAGTGAAATATATTTCAATATAGGCCTACCTCAGGAAAGAAGAACTATCCCAAATGAACAGTCTAAACTCACAATTAAGGAAACTACAAATGGAAGAACAAATGAGGCCCAAAGACAGTAGAAGGAGGGACATAATAAAGATAAGAGCAGAAATAAATAAAACTGAGAGGAATAAAACAATAGAAAGGAACAATAAAAGCAGGAGCTGGTGCTTTGAGAAAATAAACAAATAGATAAACTCCTAACCAGACTTATCAAGATAAAAGAGTGTCTACACACACAAAAAGAATCAGAAATGAGAAAGGAAAAAATACAACCTTCCAAGGCTGACCCAGGAAGAAACAGAAAATCTGAATGGACCAATTACCAGCAAGAAATTAAATTGGTAATCAAAAAACTACCTAAGATCAAAATTCCAGGGCCTAATGATTCCATGGCTGAATTTTATCAAACATTTAGTGAAGACCTAATACCCATCCTCCTCAAAGTTTTCCAAAAAGTAGAAGAGGAGGGAATACTCCCAAACTTATTCTACGAGACTAAGATCACTCTCATACCAAAATCAGGCAAAGATACCACACAAAAAAAATTACAGACCAATATCCCTGATGAACATAGACACAAAAATACTCAACAAAATATTAGCAAACCGAATTCAAAAATTCATCAAAAAGATCATCCATCATGATCAAGTGGGATTCATCCCAGGGATGCAAGGATGGTACAACATTTGAAAATCCATCAACATCATCCACTACATCAACAAAAAGAAGGACAAAACCACATGATCACCTCCATAGATGCTGAAAAAGCATAGGACAAAATTCAACATCCATTATGATAAAAACCCTCAACAAAATGGGTATAGAGGCCAAGTACCTCAACATAATAAAGGCCATATAGGACAAACCCACAGTCAATATTATAGTTAACAGCGAGAAGCTGAAGGCTTTTCCTTTAAGATTGGGAACAAGACAAGGATGCCCACTCTCCCCACTTTTATTCAACATAGTTCTGGAGGTCCTAGCCACAGCAATCAGAAAACACTAAGAAATAAAAAGCATATAGATTAGTAGGAAGAAGTCAAACTGTCCCTGTTTGCAGATGACATGATATTGTACATAAAAAACCCTAATCTGAATTCAGCAAAGTTCGGGATGCAATATTAATACACAGAAATCTGTTGCATTCCTATACACTAATGGTGAACTAGCAGACAGAGAAATCAGGAAAACAATTCCATTCACAATCGCATCAAAAAGAATAAAATACCTAGAATAAACGTAACCAAGGAAGTGAAAGACCTATACCCTGAAAACTACAAGACACTCTTAAGAGAAATTAAACAGGACACTAATAAATGGAAATTCATCCCATGCTCCTGGCTAGGAAGAATTAATATTGTCAAAATGGCCATCGTGCCTAAAGCAATCGACAGATTCAATGCAATCCCTATCAAAATACCTACGCATTCTTCAATGAACTAGAGCAAACAGTTCTAAAATTCATATGGAATGAAAAAAGACCCCGAATAGCCAAAAGAATCCTGAGAAGGAAGAATAAAGCAGGGGGAATTACACTCCCTGACTTCAAGCTCTACTACAAAGCTATAGTAATCAAGATAATTTGGTACTGGCACAAGAACAGACCCATAGACCAGTGGAACAGAATAGAGCACCCAGATATAAACCCAAGCATATATGGTCAATTAATATATGATAAAGGAGCCATTGATATACAATGGGGACATGACAGCCTCTTCAACAGCTGGTGTTGGCAAAACTGGACAGCTACATGTAAGAGAATGAAGCTGGATTACTGTCTAACCCCAAACACAAAAGTAAACTCAAAATGGATCACAGACCTGAATGTAAGTCATGAAACCATAAAACTCTTAGAAAAAAATATAAGCAAAAATCTCTTGGACATAAACATGAGCAACTTCTTCATGAACGTATCTCCTCGGGTAAGGGAAACAAAAGCAAAAATCAACAAGTGGGACTATATCAAACTAAAAAGCTTCTGTACAGCAAAGGACACCATCAGTAGAACAAAAAGACATCCTATGGTATGGGAGAATATATTCGTAAATGACACATCCAATAAGGGGTTGACATCCAAACTATATAAAGAGCTCACACACCTCCACAAACAAAAAGCAAATAAGCCAATTAAAAAATGGGCAGAGGAGTTGTACAGACACTTCTCCAAAGAAGAAATTCAGATGGCCAACAGGCACATGACAAGATGCTCCACATCGTTAATCATCAGAGAAATGCAAATTAAAACCACAATGAGATTATCACGTCACACCAGTTAGGATGGCCAACATCCAAAAGACAAACAACAACAAATGTTGGCCAGGATGTGTAGAAAGAGGAACCCTCCTACACTGCTGGTGTGAATGTAAACTAGTTCAGCCATTGTGGAAAGCAGTATGGAGGTTCCTTAAAAAACTCAAAATAGAAATACCATTTGACCAGGAATTCCACTCATAGGAATTTGCCCTAAGAATGCATCAGCCCAGTTTGAAAAAGACAGATGCACCCCTATGTTTATCGCAGCACTATTTACAATAGTCAAGAAATGGAAGCAACCAAAGTGTCCATCAGTAGATTATGGATAAAGAAGAAGTGGTACATATACACACTGGAATATTATTCAGCCATAAGAAGAAAACAAATCCTACCATTTGCAACAACATGGATGGAGCTAGAGGGTATTATGGTCAGGCAAATAAGCCAGGCGGAGAAAGACAAGTATCAAATGATTTCACTCAACTGTGGAGTATAAGAACAAAGAAAAAACTGAAGGAACAAAGCAGCAGCAGACTCAAAGAACCCAAGAATGGACTAACAGTTACCAAAGGGAAAGGGACTCAGGAGGAGGAGTGGAAACTGGGGGGAAGGGGGGAAAAGGGGCATTATGATTAGCACACATAATGCAGTGGCAGGGGGGGACACGGGAAAGGCAGTATTTACAGAGAAGACAAGTAGTGATTGTATAGCATCTTACTACGCTGATGGACAGTGACTGTAACGGGGTATGTGGGGGGGACTTGATAATAGGGGGTCTAGTAACCATAACGTTGTTCAAATGATTGTACATGAATGATAGCAAAATAAAAAAAATTTTTTTTTAAAGCATATCATGTCATACTTCTATTTACAATTCTCCAATGACTTCCCACTGCACTTAGATTAAAATTCAAATCCCTCCCTTTCCAAGGCTCATAAGGACCTACACTGTCCTACCCTACCTCTCTGACTTCTTCTCATGCCATACTAATGAATTTAGCTGCACTGGTCTTCCCACTGCTTCTCAAATGAATCCAGTTTACCTCTACCTCAAGTTTTCTCCCTTATTTCTTCCTCTTTATGGGACATTCTTTCCCCCAAGATCTTCTATTAACTCCTTTTCTTATCAGTCAGATCTCAGCTCACCTCAAATTTCACCTCGTATACACCTTCCATGACCATACCATCCAATCTAAAAGTAACCCTCCCCTTTCTACCCATGACTCCCTAACACATTACCCTGTTTTATTTTTTTTAGGTGGCTAGTTCAAGGACTTTATTTATTCATTCATTTATCCTGTGTCTTCCCTAACAAATAAGTATTTGTGAAAGTATAAATGAATATATGAATAAACATGTGGTACCTATAAATAGCCACCTCATTACGCACCAAGTCAGATATAAATTCCCCTTAGAAAGGTATAGATTCCTTAGAAAATAGGAATATTCTCTAAGCCCACTGTACTTCTTCCTTGTCTCACACCAAGTTCTTCCAAATTCCAATTAATTCCCTATATCAAACAATGGAAAATAGATTTGATCATAGAATTATATTACAGAAGGATATTAGCCCATAAAAGCCTGTCTACCCTAAATTACTATTAGCATTTCTTACTTTAAAAAGTTATGCCAAAAGCATGACAGACCTGGTACATAAACAAATAGTAAACAAATCTGAGGTGGCTCTGTGAATTTTAAGTCTGCTATACACTATGAACAAGTAAAATAGAATAAACTAAAAATTTAGGATATTTTATTCAATAAAGTGAAATTTCAAAATCTAAACTACATCAAAAACATACCTCCCCTCTTTTTCTCATTTCGAATTTCCCACTTGTGTATTGGTTTGGATGTAGTAATCTGAATAAGTCCAAGTTTTCCGTCTGATGTTCCAAACAAAAGGTCTTCTCCAGAGTCACCTAGTTATAATTAAAATCAGCATATTATCTCACAACTCATATCTCTATAATTTTAATATGTTCACATTAATTTACTTTCATGTAAAAAATCTTATTTAAAAGTTATAAAAAGACAAAAAACTTCTTTTGGGAGGATGGTTATAGAGTCACAAAATTTTATAACTGTAAGAGATAAGACCCTTCCTCATCATCTAATTTTAAGAAGAGGAAACTGCAAAGTTCAAAAATAGCTCATTCTGTAATTACTGGCAAGTTATCAGAAGACCACTGTCTCAATTCTACTTCATGTTCTTTTTCAATTTCCCATCTTCATGTAACATATGGTTAAATGATTAAAAACCTGAAAAATCTAGGCTTAAATAACATACTGCACTCCCTTGTTTGATCACGCAAAATGAAATCCTATTACCGCCATTTCCATTGTGCAGTTGTAAAACAGTAGGTGGGCCAGGAACTTCAATTTCATATAGCACATCAGATCCCTGAAGAAGAACAAGTATTTTAAAACTAAAACAGAATACAAGTTTAAAGTGGTATAGGCACTCATAGATAATAACAGTCATATAAGAACTCTAGAATAAAAGTGCTGAAAAAAATTTGGTTAATATTAACTTGCATTCATTAAGAATTTTGCATAGGTTAACTCATTTTAAAATAAAATATATGCAAAATGGGAAGACTAAGGAGAGAAATATTTAAACATTTTAAATACTTTGCTTGGAAACTTGACACTGGTAAATTTTCCTTTCAAAACTTTTAGAAGCAGGTTGTTTCCTATGTTCGCTCTAGCTCAAGGGCTTTAACTTAGAGCACATTCAAACACTTAAACACTCAAAGATACTTCCCAAGGAAAATTGTGGCCTTGCCTTTGGGTATTTCTAAAGCCCATTCCAACAAGAGGCAGAACTACTTAAAATCACATTGAAAAATTTCTATGCTGAATTTATTCAATGAAAAAAAATTTGCAAAATTATAGTGAATATGGTATACTATTATATAAAAGAGCCATATGCTTTCTATTTTATTTAAAACATTAAAAAATTCACATGTATCTACATATAACTACATAAACACAAAAGAATACACACAAAGCTTTTGAAAAAAAAGGCTACCTCTGGGTGAACGGATAGCCAAAAAGGCAGATGGGGAGTCAGGAAGAGATATGTAAGGCAGAAGAAAGATATCAATTTTTTACTTCTATAAATCCTTGGTGGTTTTTTTTCTGTAATAAGCATATGGATCTCTTTTTGTTAAACAAAGAAGAATCCCAGAATTCAGCCATATCAATTTCAAAATGACTGTAAGCCAGCTTTTGTTAAAAGCCTTATTCAAACAACTCATATTTGAATAAGTATGCACAGGGTACGGGAGAAATTGATCATTCATGCCTTTAGAATGAACCATGGACATTAATCTAATTCCCCATAGGAGCAAAAGACTTCATAGAACCACTGGATTTTTACTTCTATAAAAGGGCTGATGCCAAAAAATGGTCATCTAGATATGAAATTCTGAACAGTTGAAATAGCCTGTGGTGGCACAGAATAAACAGCTAGATTTTTTTGTTTAGTTGCACTCTCATCAGCCTATATTTCTGATCCAATTAATCCACCTGTTATATGTTATTTAAACATTATCTTATGGGTCCTGGCATGTGTGTGTGCCTTTTGAGTATTTTAATGAAAGTCACTTTCAATAACACATAGTTGTAACTATTATTACTAAAACAATGGCCTTAAGCAGGTGTGTTAGCCAATCATGGTTTTTAATAGAAACATAAGGGCATTAAAATGATTTCTCCCTCTTTCATTTATTTACTTATCCAAAAAATTTTTACTTATTTACTTATATGAGAGCTTATTCCGTTCTTCATATTACCATAAATGCTGAATAATGGCAAATGATACAATCTAGACCTCAACTATGCCTTGTTAAAGCTTAATTCTCTCTCCTCAATGCAATTTCCTCTTTTATTTGATTTTTTGGGAGAAAGGAGGGTGATGTAGGAAGAGTTTTAAAAAAAGCTGGAGAGGATTAAAGATGGCAGGGTGAACACAACCACCCATGATAAAAATTCAAATGAAATGGACCTCATGAATCTGCCTGAAGAGGACTTCAAAATAAAAATCATTAACATCCTCATGGAGGTACAGAAAAATATTCAAGAACTCAGGGATGAATTCCGGTCAGAGATCCAATCATTATGGAACACAGTATCACAAATGAAACATACAATAGAAAGTTTTAAAAGCAGATTAGTTATGGTGGAGAAGACGAAAAATGAAATAGAAATTAGAGAACAGGAATACAAAGAAGGTGAGGCACAGAGAGAAAAAAAGATCTCTAGGAATGAAAGAATATTGAGAGAACTGTGTGACCAATCGAACAGAACAATATTTGCATTATGGGGGTACCAGAAGAAAAAGAGAGAGAAAAAGGGATAGAAAGTGTCTTTGAGGAGGTAATTGCTGAAAACTTCCCCAGTCTGGAGGAGGAGATAGTATCTCAGGCCATGGAGGTGCACAGATCTCCCACCACAAGAGACCAAAGGAAGATAACACCAAGACATATAGTAATTAAAATTGCAAAGATCAACAATAAGGACAGACTATTAAAATCAGCCAGAGAGAGAAATAAGATCACATACAAAGGAAAGCCCATCAGGCTATCATCAGACTTCTCAGCAGAAACCTTAAAGGCCAGAAAGGAGTGGCATGATGTATTTAATGCAATGAAGCAGAAGGGCCTCAAACCAAGAATACTTTATCTGGCAAGGTTATCATTTAAATTTGAAAGAGGGATTAAATAATTTCCAGATAAACAAAAGGTGAGAAAATTTAACTCCCACAAACCATGTCAACACAGTATTTTCATGATCAAGTGGGATTCATTTCAGGGATGCAAGGATGGTACAACATTCAAAAATCCATCAATATCATCCACCACACCAACAAAAAGAAGGACAAAAACCACATGATCATCTTCATAAATGCTGAAAAGCATATGACAAAATTCAACACCCATTCATGACAAAACTCTCAACAAAATGGTTATAGAGGGCAAGTACCTCAACATAATAAAGGCCATATATGACAAACCCACAGCCAACATTGTACTTACAGTGAGAAATTGAAAGCTTTTCCTTTAACATTGGGAACAAGACAAGGATGCCCACTCTCCCCACTTCTATTCAACATAGTACTGGAGGTCCTAGCCACGGCAATCAGACAACACAAATAAATAAAAGGCATGCAGACTGGCAAGGAAGAAGATAAACTGTCCCTTTTTGTAGATGATATGATATTGTACATAAAAAACCCTAAAGAGTTCACTCCAAAACTATTAGATCTAATATCTGAATTCAGCAAAGTTGCAGGATACAAAATGAATATGCAGAAATCTGTGGCATTCCTGTACACTAACAATGAACTTGCAGAAAGAGAAATCAGGAAAACAATTCCATTCACAATCGCATCCAAAAGAATAAAATACCTAGGAATAAACCTAACCAAGGAAGTTAAAAACCTATATCCTGAAAACTACAAGACACTCATGAGAGAAATTAAAGAAGATACCAATAAATAGAAACACATCCCATGCTCATGGATAGGATGAATTAATATTGTCAAAATGGCCACCCTGCCTAAAGCAATCTACAGATGTAATCCAATTCCTATCAAAATCCCAACAGCATTCTTCAATGAACTAGAGCAAATTGTTTTAAAATTCATATGGAACCACAAAAGACCCCAAATAGCAAAAGCAATCATGATAATGAAGAATAAAGCTGGGGGGATTATGCTTCCCAATTTCAAGCTCTACTACAAAGCCGCAGTAATCAAGACAATTTGGTACTGGCACAAGGACAGACCCACAGACCAATGCGACAGACTAGAGAGCCCTGATACAAACCCAACCATATATGGTCAATTAATATACAATAAAGGAGCCATAGACATACAATGGGGAAATGACAGCCTCTTCAACAACTGGTGTTGGCAAAACTGGACAGCTACATACAAGAGCATGAAACTGCATTACTGTTTAACCCCATACACAAAAGTAAACTCAAAACAGACCAAAGACATGAATGTAAGTCATGAAACCATAAAACTCTTAGAAGACAACATAGGCAAAAATCCCCTGAATATAAGCATGAGCAACTTCTTCCTGAGTGCATCTCCTCGCGTAACGGAAACAAAATCAAAAATGAACACATGGGACTACATCAAACTAAAAAGCTTCTGTATGGCAAAGGATGCCATTAACAGAACAAAAAGGCATCCTACAGGATGGGAGAATATATTTGTAAATGATATATCTGACAAGGGGTTAACATCCAAAATATATAAAGAACTCATACACCTCAACAGCCAAAAAGCAAAAACACGATTAAAAAATGGGCAGAGGATATGAAGAGACAATTCTCCAAAGAAGAAATTCAGATGGCCAACAGGCACATGAAAAGATGCTCCACATTGCTAATCATCAGGGAAATGCAAATTAAAACCACAATGAGATATCACCTCACACCAGTAAGGATGGCCACCATCCAAAAGACTAAGAACAACAAATGCTGGCGAAGATGCAAAGAAAGGGGTACCCTCCTATACTGCTGGTGGGAATGTAAGCTAGTTCAACCACTGTGGAAAGCAATATGGAAGTTCCTCAAAAAACTCAAAATAGAAATACCATTTGACCCAGGAATCCCACTCAGGAATTTACCCTAAGAATGCAGCTGCCCAGTTTGAAAAAGACATATGCACCCTTATGTTTATCACAGCACCATTTACAATAGCCAAGAAATGGAAGCAACCTAAGTGCCCATCAGTAGATGAATGGATAAAAAAGATGTGGTACATATACACAATGGAATATTATTCAGCCATAAGAAAACAAATCCTACCATTTGCAACAACATGGATGGAGCTAGAGGGTATTATGCTTAGTGAAATAAGCCAAGCAGAAAAAGACAAATATCAAATGATCTCACTCATATGTGGAGTATAAGAAAAAAGAAAAAAACTGAAGGAACAAAACAGCTGCAAACTCACAGAACCCAAGAACAGACTAATAGTTACCAAAGGGAAAGGAACTGAGAAGGATGGGTGGGAAGGGAGGGACAAGGGGGAAAAGGGGCAGTACAATTAGCAGACGTAAAGTTGAGGGGGCACAGGGAGGGCTGTACAACTCAGAGAAGACAAGTAATGATTCTATATCATCTCACTACGCTGATGGACAGTGACTGTAATGGGGTAGGTGGGGGGGACCTGATGAAGGGGGTAGTTTAATAATCGTAATATTGCACATGTACCTGTAGATTAATGATACCAAAATAAATTATATATATAAAAAATAATAAAAAAAAATAAAAATAGAAATACCATTTGGCCTGCGATTCCCACTCCTTGGAATTTACCCAACGAATACAAATTCTCAGATTCAAAAGCACCGCTATGTTTATTGCAGCACTATTTACAATAGCCAAGATATGGAAGCAACCTAAGTGTCCATCAGTAGATGAATGGATAAAGAAGATGTGGTACATATACACAATGGAATATTATTCAGCCATAAGAAAGAAACAAATCCTACTATTTGCAACAACATGGATGGAGCTGGAGGATATTATGCTCAGTGAAATAAGGTAGGCAGAGAAAGACAAGAGCCAAATGATTACCCTCATTTGTGGAGTACAACAACACAGCAAAATTGAAGGAACAAAATAGCAGCAGACTCACAGACTCCATGAAGGGACTAGTGGTTACCAAAGGGGAAGCATCTGGGAAGGCAGGTTGGGAAGTGGGGAGAAGGGGATTGAGAAGGGGTACTTTTTTAGTACACATGGTGTGGGGGGTCATGGGGAAAACAGTAGCACAGAGAAGGCAAACTGTGAAGCTGCGGCATCTTACTACACTGATGGACAGTGACTGCATTGGGGTATGGGTGTGGACTTGATAATACGGGTAAAAGTAGTCACCACATTGTTTCTTCATGTGAAACCTTCATTAAGAGTGTATATCAATAATACCTTTATAAAAAATTTAAAAAAAAAAGAGCTGGAAAGGGCTCTCTGTAACAAAGACACTTCATTCCAATTGTACTAGTTCAGCATTATGAATGGGGAAAGCATGCATTTTTCTGTATGTGCCTCTCTAAAAACTTGCCAAAGATCTCAATTATCTGCCTCAAGTAAAAAACAAAAGTTTATCAGTTAAAATGTTAAATAATTTTTCCCATGAATAATTTTACATAGGACATTTAAAGTGGTAGTAATTAATCACTAAGTCATTTTCTCAAGTAAACATTGTTCATCAATATTTACCTAAACATTTTTCATCAATATTAACATTACAAAAAAGTATAAAAATGCAAATAACAGAAACCTGTAAAACTCTGAGTACTCTGTCCTGGCAGGCCAATACCGGTGTAATACGAGGTAATCTTTCTACTGGAAGGCAGATGACATCATTGATTTTGTCCCCAGAAAGGTAATAATGTTGATCCTTGCAGTCACAATAATGGTTATAGATGTAACTTGCACTTAGAAAGAGGTCAGAACCAGATATGTGCCTGAGAACATCAAAAATAATTTAAGATACCCATATTTTAAGAAATAAGCATCGGAAACTCCTGATTTTTTTCAGAGATTAAAATAAAAGTTCATTTTTGTTCACTATCATTTTATCACAGACTTTAAGAATTTTTTTTCACTTCTACCATTTAATTTCTAGCCTTTTTGTCTTATACTGATTTTGAAAGCTGTAAAGGAAGCTCTTAAGGGCTCAGACTTCTCAAAAAACTGAGCTCAGAAAAACTGAAAACAAAGATAACAGTAATTTAATTGTCTATATCTGAGAAAAATTAGTATGCCAAAAAATAGCCTTTTTGAAAGTTTACTATGTGCCAAGCACTGTCCTAAGTGATTTACATATATTAGCTAAATTCTCATAAACGCTACAAACTAGGCACCATTATTATCCCTTTTTTGCAGGGGAATAATGTTACGTAACCTGCCCAATAGCAGATAACTAGTAGACAGTAGAGTGGATTGCAATTAGGTAGTTTTTAGCTCTAGAGTTAACTTTCCTTCTACTAAACTAAATTGCTTATAAAAGGCTATTTGAAGTGAATCTACTTTAAATGATAAGCAATGGGAAAAATGATTTCACTAAAGTTTCATCTTAAAAAAATGAAAACATTCATTTCAAATTACATTTAACAAAATTTAGGCAATAATCATAACAGTGTTATAATTCTTAGATTGAATCAAGTTTTCAATGGGGAAGCTCAGATTTTTTTAAATTATATACTAGTGTATTAATTATCCTTTACTTCCAAATTGCTATCACCATGTGATCATAAAAAAATTTTATTTGAAGGTTTCTCCTATTTCTCCATCTCTAAACTCTTATTTAAAAATTTTTTTGATACTAAAATTACTTTTTATGAGTCTCTGATTTTCTCCTCAATTATTAAGAGGCTTCACTTTGTGGCTTTATATATGATTTCAGCAATCCTCATTAGTATCATTTTTAACAGCCTAATGAAATTCTGTATCTTTTTCAAGATCTGAAATTTTATTTTGAAATACATCCATGTTACACCTGCATTATACTGTCCAAAGTACTACTTGGCAATCACTATTGTGGTCAAGAGTGGGGATAAATGGAAGCATTAAGCAGGGAAAGATGAGTGAGTGATAACCAGCTTATAAGTGGTCAGTTTCCCTATTGCATAGTCTCAAGATATAACCTATACAACCTTCTAAATGTGGAGAATCAGATAATAAATTTTCAGAAATTAAGTAAAGGACCTTTCGATCCCCCTCTGCCACTCCAGTAAAAACATTTCAGAAACTAGCTAAAGAGATTTTTGGATGGGAAACCCCTATCTTCCTCACATCTGTCCACATACCTTTCTGAATATGGATATGTCCTAATAACTTATTACTTTGATTTTAGTATTCAACATTATCATTGGCCATGCCTATCTTCTTCAAAAGCATCTTATAAGTATTGTATTTGAAACCACTGAAATTACTTCCACTTGCCATTGTTTAATTCTTATTGAATCTCATCGAGGCAAAGTTTTATAGCCCAGATCAGGAGGGCACGTGCTGTGCATTATACACAGTTATACAGGATAACTGTGCACTACAAAGACTTGGGACAGAATCAGTAGTTTTCAAACCAAGGTCTGGCTGCTTATACAACTTGGCTGCATCAGACTCAAATGAAGAACTTTTTTTATTTTAAACTACTCCTAATAATTTTGGTTCTGCAGGTATGAGGTAGGACAAAAAATGGTTGTTTTAAGCTTCTGAGGGATTGTCCTAAGTAGCAGGCTTTAGGAACAGTAAGTTAGATGAACTTTAAAGCCCTTTCCAGCCCCCAACAATTAAAAACTAAAATTTTAAATGCAAAATTTCACATATCAGAAAGCCTTTAAGGGAGCTATTTTTCACTTAGAATTTTACCTGATTCACCTGAAATTATACCTTATTGGTAGTCACCAACCTTGATGGCCAGGCTTTTAACAAAATGATGCTACCTCAAAACCAGAACTATTAGAGACAGCAAAGAAACAGGAAGGTAAATATTGGGGAATTTACTTTTTTTCCTTTATAGTTTCATCATGAATTATAAATGAACCAACTAGTCAAAAACAAATGTAAAAATACTGTGTCTTAAAAAGAAAACATTTCAATGAGTTTTGTATTGATTCTATGTCAATTAATTTCTGACTAAAAAAGTACCTTTAGTCAATTTTATTTCCCAGAAGATTAAGATATGGCACTCTATGTTTGTCACCTATCCAAAATATTATAAATATATATGTAAAAATAAAAAAGAATAAACTTACATAGCTTTAATGCTTTCAGTGAGGTTTGTTTCAAAAGAGAGGAACTGTTTTCCTCTCTTTGTGAAGCCTCTAATCTCAGATCCTGCAGCAATAAAAATTTTCTCTTGGGGTGTGTTAAGAACCCCTCCAAGTTCCAATCTTCCAATCTTCTGCCCTGGTAAGGTCTTAAACACTGTCTGCAAAAATCATTGGGGGAAAATAATTAAGCACACAAATTTACTGTAAGCATTTCCTTTACTATAAAAAATTCTGTGATTTTAAACTTACAAAATACTATAGTTCTATTATATAGAAACACCTGTAGAACAAATGTATCTGCTTCAGTGGGTCTTTTGTTTTCTTGCTACATATCTTCAAAGTTTGGAATATTTATTACCACACATATTTCAACATTACCATTGAAACCTAAACTCTTGCACCTCAAAGTGGGTTCACTAAGCAGCAGCATTAATATCACTGACCTTATTAAAAATGCAGAATCTCAGGCCCAACACTGAATGAAATCTGGATTTTAACAAGAGTCCCCAACTGGTCCCAATGGACAAGCTTTTGCACTTCTGATCACCTTATAAAAACTAATTTCTCTTGCTTTCTTTACAATTTTTATAAATTTTACTAGTATAAATTAAGAACTTACTGAAAACCTGAATGTATAACCTAGTATCTCTATTTAACTGGGAACATCATTTTCATTATTTCTTTCTTTTTGGTTATTTTCCATTTTATTATTGGCACATTTCTTCCCTTCCCCTCCAATGACTTTATACAGAGAATAAAATATCTGGGAGGAGATATAATAATGGAAACATTATGCTTCTGATACTTTTCACCATGTTCATCTTTTTGTAATTTTCATTCAGTGTAAAATGAAAGTAAGAGTTCACATCTCAGACCTATCACTTGTAAACTATGATTTGTGTATATGATGATGCAATAATCACTTCCTTGATTATGTTACAATAAGTGGCAAAGGTGATGGAACAGTCACTTCCACACTGTATTATGTTATATAAGACTCCATCTTAGCAGATGGACAGATTTTCCTGCTGAACTGAAGAAGGTCAACATGTTGTGAGAGGGCCTGTGATGGACGGGACTATGAGGGACGGAATTGTGGAATGCCTCAAGACGTTGAGGGCAGGCCCTGGCTGACAAACAGCAAGCACTAAAATGGAGACATCAGCAAGGAATTGAATTCTGTCAACAACCATTTGAGCTAGGAAAAGGACCCTGAGCTCGAGAAAGTAATACAGCCTGGCTTGCATCTATATTGCAGCCAGGTAATACTTTGAGCATGGACACATGACCCACAGAAAGTGCAAAATAATCAGTATGTGTTGTTTTAAGGTCCTCAATTTGAGGTAATTTGTTACACAGCATAGAAAACTAATACATTACCCGAAGCTGTCAAAGGTTGTTTTTTGGCTAGCTAGCATGTGACTATTGCGCAGCCTGAAGCCTCATTCTTCATACAACTACCACCCTCACAACCCACTTTTCATTGTTTTAGAAAATTTTTACCTAGGAATATTCAATAAGTAGTGCATTTCTCTTTCAGAAAATCCTTTTTTCCCCTAAAAAAAAAAGCTATACATACCACTACTTCTTCTTTCTTCATGCCAAAGCACATAACTACCCCATTGTGATCGCCAATAACCACCTGTAACAGATTGAAGAAAACCTAAAATTACTATTATTAGGCCCTATTAGCTTATATGGGGAGAACAAGGTTCTCAATTTATAAATTCTCATTTTAAAAGTAGAGATCAGAAAATCCAGGAAAGAGCCCCCACAAAATATATTATTTCAAAGAATTTAAGAAAGGACAAAGAGAAGGCTATGGAGAGCTGTTGCAGAAGTAATTAATCATATATTCTATTCCTATAATGAAAATAGAATAAGAGACTAGGGACAAAAATGGCAGGAAGGTAGTTTTTTTTCTTAACTGGAGCAAAGAACATTCTAAGATTAATTTTTAAAATGGATTATCAAATAAGGTCATGAATGATCTATTGATATTTTAAAAACCTTTTTAATGGGAAAATTTTAACATGTGCAAAAGTAGACAGAATATTATAATGATTCCCAAGTATCCATCACTCAGCTTCGTCCATCACATGTGGTCAATGGATTATTTTGAAATAAATATAATCAAACAGATTAAAGATATGGATACAGATTAGAAAAACAATTACCTTTGATCTGATACATATGCACATGTGTATATATGTGTGCATGTATGTATGTGAAGGGGTGTGTGTGTGTGTGTGTAATGCATATGAACAATTAAGTCATTCATCCCAATTAAAATATAAATGTTCTTTTCAAGCACACAGGGACACTAGGAAATTTATCATATATTATGACATAAAACTAATCTTAAATATCAAAAAGTTGACATTTCATAGACCATGTTCTTAGGCTTCTGAATCTTAACATTCTGGGAGGGATCACAAACCCCTTTTGTGCATATGATGAAAGATGTGGAGTTTTCCCCAGAACAATGAACATTCACAAATAATTATGCACACATTTTCAGGAGATTTATGAATCTCTGGTATTGGCAGAAATTTTTTTCCTAAGAAAGAATATGTAGGAATAGTTAAGGTTTTGAATTTTCTGACAACATACTATTCCAATAATTTCTAAAAACAATAGTCTATTACAGAGATTCCCAAAGTGTGGTTCCTGGACTCTTGAGGTCAATGAGAACCTTTTAAAAAAGTTTCCCACTAGGAAACAGATTTTAGGAAATTTGCCAGGTCAAACTCTTTCCAAATAAGTCTTTATTTCCTTTTCAACTAGGTTAATACTTGCAGTGATGGTGCAGATGCAATGGTGGGTAAAGTTGCTGGTGTCTGTCAAGAAACAACAACTACAGCAAACTACACCAGTAGTTATTATAATCTTCACCACCACTGGAGAATAAAGAAAAAAATCCAGTGTCATGGAAGACTGTCCTTGATGAAGTAACAAAAATGATTACTCTTATTACATTTTGACACTTGAGTACCTCCTTTTAATATTTAGTGTGAGAACGTAGGAAGTATGAATAAAGCACTTTTCTTGCATACTAAATGGTACCTGTATAATTGAGTTATGAGTTGAATTATCCACTTTTTTCAAGGAACACCATTTTTAAGAATGAAAGAACTGACTAGTAATAACAAGTTGTTAACACTTGGGTGTCTGGTAGACATTTTTTTTAAATGAAGGAAGTGAACTTGTCGTTTCAACTGAGAGTATTTGCTTCCAATGGTAACATTTGAGCTTTCAAGTGAAAATCACCATTTTGGAAGACTTGTATCTGCCACTGTGAGCTTGACAGCTTAACAACTTTTCTGATGAGATCAACAATGATATTAATAAATGTTACTTGATATTCTGTAAGAAAATGGGTCAAAATTTAGAAGATCTTTATAAGTCGATGAACCAATAATCTCAAATGAACCATTGTAGGATGGTATAAAACCATGCATGGGTAAAAGATTCATTCAAAGTACAAGACAGAACAACGGGATACCAAAGTATGAAAAGCTAATCAATATGGTTTCAGATTCCACACTGCAACTAATGTATAAGAAAATACTACTTGTCAAGTTTAGTATCAAATATGAAGAACCATAATTATCAGGAAAGGCTATTTAAATACTCCTATTTACAATCACGTTTCTATGTGAGCTGAATTTTTATACACTTCAACTAAAACAACATACCACAACAGGCAATGTAGACAAGAGACATGAGAAGCCAAGTGCCTTTGCTTATGCAAAGCTAAAGAATTTGCAAAAATATAACACAATGCCACAATTCTCACTAAATTTTTTTTGTTTTTGAAAAGTTATTTTTTGTTAAAATATTATTTATATAAATACGATAGGTGTATTTTTAAAAATAAAGTATTTCAAGAGATACAAGATGGCGGCATGAGAGGTGACATGGAGAACTCCTCCCAAAACCACAAATAGTACAAAAATACAGTTAATTAATACAACTAACCCTAAAACAGCAACAAGAAAGAAGGCTGAACCAGACAGACTGCATACAGACCTCACAAACAGCAGACCTCACGAAACAGGGTAACGTACGAAAGCCTTAATCGGGCAGGACCCAAGCCTGTCCACCACTCCAGCTCACCAGCAGGAGGAAGAGAAAGAGAGCGGGGAGAAGGTGGAATCCTGGGACTGCTGAACACCTAGCCCTGTAGACGTGCTTTGTGAGCAGATGCCTATATTGTGTGGTGCGCTGAAGGATGGAGAGCTGGGACAGGCAGAGTGCTTGAGACACAGATTCCGGCCGTTTGTGCAGGAGGGGATCCACACACAGCCGCTCTGTGTCAGAGGAAGGGCAGGCAGTCTGAGAGGCTTCCTAGCAGTGAGAGGGCTGCTGAAGCAGTGGGGATTGCACAGAGCTTGCTGCACGGGAGAAGGGAGAGCTGGACAAGGTTGTCTGGGGGCACTCTGCCCAGCTGGTTGGGAACTTTGAGGAGCTTCAGGTGCTACATCCCCCTGGCTGCCTACTCAGCTTGGAGGCCCCCACTGTGACACACAGCCTGCCTAGCCTTCCTACTGGCCTGCAGGCACCTGCTCACAAACCAGCAGTCACTGCACTGGCATCAGGCCAAAAGAGGGAGGCCCCACCTAGAACAGCTTGAGATGCAAAGCACAGAGGCTTACATGTGTGTGCTTGGCCCACTGGCTCTGACACTGGAGACAGGCACCACAGATGGGCATCAGGAAACAGATCTTTCCTCCCTGCTAGGCACCAGGCTCTGCTCACCTACGACCCCCAACCTCACTCTAGGGGCTGAGGAGCTCCAGAGACTGGAGATTGTGCATACTAGTGGGCACCACACAGAAAGAGGAAACGTCAAAACAACATGGTTCAGACCAAAATCTTACAAACCCCAGAAAAAGGGCCAGATGAAACTGAACTCACCAATCTTCCTGAAAGAGAGTTCAAAATAAAAATTATGAACATGCTTATGGAGGTACAGAAAAATATTCAAGAACTCAGGAACGAATTTAAGTCAGAGATTCAATCATTAAGAAATTCCATATCTGAAATGAAGCATACAATGGAGGGATTTAAAAGCAGATTAGATGTAGTAGAAAAGACTGTAAATGAAATAGAAATTAGAGAAGAGGAATACAAAGAGGCTGAGGCACAGAGAGAAAAAAGAATCTGTAAGAATGAAAGAATATTGAGAGAACTGTGTGACCAATCAAAACGGAACAATATTTGCATAATAAGGGTACCAGAAGAAAAAGAGAGAAAAAAAGGGATAGAAAGAATTATTGAGGAGGTAATTGCTGAAAAGTTCCCCAATCTGGGGAAGGAGATAGTCTCTCAAGCCATGGAGGTGCACAGATATCGCAACACAAGGGACCCAAGGAAGACAACACCAAGACACATAATAATTAAAATGGCAAAGACCAAGGATAAAGACAGACTTTTAAAAGCAGCTAGAGAGAGAAAAAAGATCACATACAAAGGAAAACCCATCAGGCTATCATCAGACTTCTAAACAGAAACCTTACAGATGAGAAGGTAGTGGCATGATATATTTCTTGCAATGAATCAGAAGGGCCTGGAACCAAGAATACTCTACCCGGCAAGGTTATGATCTAAATTTGAAGGAAGGATTAAACAATTTTCAGATAAGCAAAAGCTGAGAGAATTTACCTCCCACAAACCAACTCTACAGTGCATTTTGGAGGGACTCCTATAGATGGAAGTATTCCTAAGGCTAAATAGATGTCACCCAAGGGCTAGACAAAGAGTACAGAATATGATACATAACATACAAATAATGGAGAAGGAAGAAAAAGGAGGAAAAAAAAAGAAGCTTTAGGTTGTGTATGTAACAGCATAGGAACTGAATTAAATTAGACTGTTAGATAGTAAGGGAATTACCTTTGGTAAACACGAATCTAAAGCCTGCAATGGCAATAAGTACATACCTATCGATAATCACCCTAAATGGAAATTGTCTGAATGCACCAATCAAAAGATACAGAGTTCATGAATGGATAAAAAAACAAGACCCATCTACATGCTGCCTACAAGAGACTCACTACAAACCCAAAGACATGCACAGACTGAAAGTAAAGTGATGGAAAAGATACCTCATGCAACTAATAGTGAGAAAAAAGCAGGAGTTGCAGCACTTGTACCAGACAAAATAGACTTCAAAACAGAGTCACAAGAGACAAAGAAGGACATTACATAATGATAAAAGGGTCAGTCCAACAAGAGGATATAACTATTATAAATATCTATGCACCCAACACAGGATCACCTACATATGTGAAACAAATACAAACAGAATTAAAGGGGGAAATAGAATGCAATGCATTCATTTTAGGAGACATCAACACACCACTCACTCTAAAGGACAGATCAACCAGACAGAAAATAAATAGAGACAGAGGCACTAAACAACATATTAGAACAGATGGACCTAACAGACATCTACAGAATACTCCATCCAAAAGCAACAGGATACACATTCTTCTCAAGTGCACATGGAACATTTTCAAGAATAGATCATATACTAGGCCACAAAAAGAACCTCAGTAAATTAAAAAGATTGAAACTGTACCAACCAGCTTCTCAGATCACAAGGTATGAAAATAGAAATAAATTACACAAAGAAAACAAAAAAGCCCACAAACACATAGAGGCTTAATAACATGCTCCTAAATAATCAATGGCTCAATGACCAAATAAAAACAGATGAAGCAATATATGGAGACAAATGACAACAATAATTCAACACCACAAAACCTGTGGGACGCAGTGAAGGCTGTGCTAACAGGGAAATATATTTCAATACAGGCCTACCTCAGGAAAGAAGAACAATCTGAAATTAACAGTCTAAACTCACAATTAATGAAACTACAAATGGAAGAACAAACGAGGCCCAAAGTCAGTAGAAGGAGGGACATAATAAAGATTAAAGCAGAAATAAATAAAATTGAGAAGAATAAAACAATAGAAAGAATCAATGAAAGCAGAAGCTGGTTCTTTGAGAAATGAACAAAATAGATAAACCCCTAGCCACACATACCAAGAAAAAAAAGAGAGTCTACATGCATAAACAGAATCAGAAATGAGAAAGGAAAAATCACTACGGACGCCACAGAAATGCAAAGAATCATGAGAGAATACTATGAAAAATTATATGGTAACAAACTTGATAACCTAGGAGAACTGGACAACTTACTAGAAAAATGAAACCTTCCAAGGCTGACCAAGGAAGAAACAGAAAATCTGAATAGACCAATTACCAGCAAAGATATTGAATTGGTTATCAAAAAACTACCTAAGAATGAAATTCCTGTACGAGATGGTTTCACTGCTGAATTATATGAAACATTTAGTGAAGACCTAATACCCACCCTCCTAAAAGTTTTCCAAAAAGTAGAAGAGGAGGGAATACTCCCAAACTCACTCTACGAGGCCAACATCACTCTAATATCAAAGCCAGGCAAAGACACCACAAAAAAAGAAAATTACAGACCAATATCCCTGACGAACATAGATGAAAAAATACTCAACAAAATATTAGCAAACCGAATTCAAAAATACATCAAAAAGATCATCCATCATGATCAAGTGGGATTCATCCCAGGGATGCAAGGATGGTACAACATTCGAAAATCCATCAACATCATCCACTACATCAACAAAAAGAAGGACAAAAACCACATGATCATCTCCATAGATGCTAAAAAAGCATTCAACAAAATTCAATATCCATTCATGATAAAACTCTCAAGAAAATGGGTATACAGGGCAAGTACCTCAACATCATAAAGGCCATATATGACAAACCCATAGCCAACATTATACTTAACAATGAGAAGCTGAAGGCTTTTCCTTTAACATTGGGAACAAGACAAGGATGCCCACTCTCACCACTTTTATTCAACATAGTTCTGGAGGTCCTAGCCACAGCAATCAGAAAACACTAAGAAATAAAAGGCATCCAGATTGGCAAGGAAGAAGTCAAACTATCCCTGTTTGCAGATGACATGATAGTGTACATAAAAACCCCTAAAGGATCCACTCCAAAACTACTAGAACTAATATCTGAATTCAGCAAAGTTGCACGATACAAAATTAATATGCAGAAATCTCTTGCAATCCTATACACTAAAGGTGAATAGCAGAAAGAGAAATCAGGAAAACAATTCCATTCACAACTGCATCGAAAAGAATAAAATACCTAGGAATAAACCTAACCAAGGAAGTGAAAGACCTATATCCTGAACACTACAAGACACACTTAAGAGAAATTAAACAGGACACTAATAAATAAAAATTCATCCCTTGCTCTTGGCTAGGAAGAATTAATATTGTCAAAATGGCCACCCTGCCTAAAGCAATCTACAGATTCATTGTAATCCCTATCAAAATACCATCAACATTCTTCAATGAACAAGAGCAAAAAGTTCTAAAATTCATATGGAATGACAAAAAACCCTGAATAGCCAAAGCAATCCTGAAAAGGAGGAATAAAACAGGGGGAATTATGCTCCCTGACTTCAAGCTCTACTACAAAGCTATAGTAATCAAGATAATTTGGTACTGGCACAAGAACAGACCCATAGACCAGTGGAACAGAATAGAGAGCCCAGATATTAACTCAAGCATATATGGTCAATTAATATATGATAAAGGAGCCATGGATATACAATGGGGAAACGACAGCCTCTTCTACAGCTGGCGTTGGGAAAACTGGACAGCTACATGTAAGAGAATGAAACTGGATTACTGTCTAACCCCATACACAAAAGTAAACTCCAAATGGATCAAAGACTTGAATGTAAGTCATGAAACCATAAAACTCTTAAAAAAATATAGGCAAAAATCTCTTGGACATAAACATGAGCAACTTTTTCATGAACATACCTCCCCAGGCAAGGGAAACAAAAGCAAAAATCAACAAGTGGGGCTATATCAAACTAAAAGCTTCTGTATAGCAAAGGACACCACCAGTAGAATAAAGAGACATCCTACAGTATGGGAGAATATATTCATAAAAGACATATCCAATAAGGCGTCGACATCCAAAATATATAAATAACTCATGCACTTCAACAAACAGAAAGCAAATAATCCAATTAAAAAATGGGCAGAGGATCTGAACAGACACTTCTCCAAAGAAGAAATTCAAATGGCCAACAGGCACATTAAAAGATGCTCCACATTGCTAATCATCAGAGAAATGCAGATTAAAACCACAATGCAATATCACATCACACCAGTTATGATGGCCAACATCCAAAAGACAAACAACAACAAATATTGGCCAGGATGTATAGAAAGGGGAACCCTCCTACACTGCTGGTGGGAATGTAAACTAGTTCAACCATTGTGGAAAGCAGTATGGAGGTTCCTCAAAAAACTCAAAATAGAAATACCATTTGACCCAGGAATTCCACTCATAGGAATTTGCCCTAAGAATGCATCAGCCCAGTTTGAAAAAGACAGATGCACCCCTATGTTTATCGCAGCACTATTTACAATAGTCAAGAAATGGAAGCAACCAAAGTGTCCATCAGTAGATGATGGATAAAGAAGAAGTGGTACATATACACACTGGAATATTATTCAGCCATAAGAAGAAAACAAATCCTACCATTTGCAACAACATGGATGGAGCTAGAGGGTATTATGGTCAGTGAAATAAGCCAGGCGGAGAAAGACAACTGTCATATGATTTCACTCATCTGTGGAGTATAAGAACAAAGGAAAAACTGAAGGTACAAAACAGCAGCAGACTCACAGAACCCAAGAATGTACTATCAGTTACCAAAGGGAAAAGGACTGGGGAGGATGGGTGGGAAGGGAGGGATAAAGGGGGAAAAGGGGCATTATGATTAGCACATGTAATGCAGTGGCGGAAGGCAGTATTTATAGAGAAGACAAGTAATGATTCTATAGCATCTTACTACGCTCATGCACAATGACTGTAGTGGAGTATGTGGGGGGGACATCATAATAGGGGGTATAGTAACCATAATGATGTTCAAGTGATTGTACATTAACAATACCAAAAAAAATGTTAAAAAAATAAAATAAAATAAAGTATCTCAGACCTTTCTCAGTTTGTTTTAATACAGTAAATATTACTATAAAACTACATAAACAAAAGTTCTTTGGGATCATCAATAATTTTTAAGAATGTAAAAGCATTCTGTGACCAAAAAGGTTGAGAAGTGCTGATACAGTACATGGAATACATAAATTTCAGTCTTAAATCTGCTGATTTACCTTTATAAAATGTTAACATATCAGGATACTGTATTCATTTTGCAGATACTATATAGTCTACTAATCTAATAAGAAATTATAATTGTGGAAATCATAGGATCAATATTTCTTTTTATTTTTTAAAGCAATAAACAGGTTTTAAACTTTATTTCTCCCTTTGACTGATTACGGTTTTCAGAGGTATGCCCTGGGATTTCCTCTCCCCGGACTTATAGACTCAAAACCCAGTGAAGCATTCATAGCACCAGTTGTCTCTGTTTTACAGATGAAGACATTTACTGAAAGGGTAAATGAGTTCCCAGGCGGGTCACGAAGTTTGTTAGTAACAGAATCAAGAGTAGAACCACAGCTCTAACATCTATACATCTCCTTTTGGATTGGTTTAATATCCTCATAATGGTGGTCAGTGATTAGGGCCTCTGATGTGGATTATCAGAACCTTCCACTGTAGGTATTAGGGATCTACAAGATTGGATAAGGGTCAGGAATAATTTACACTCAAAAGTGAGCATTTCAGCTAGGTACACATATCTTTGGTAGTGAAGAATGGATGTGAGTGGAGAAAGGTATAATGAACAAGGATGGAAATACAATATTCACTAAAAGGGAAGGTGAAAAAACAGGTAATAACAATGGTTTTTAAAATACTTATATAATTCTTCCTATGGGTCAAGCAATGTCTCAAGTACTTTACATAGATCAACTCATTTAATTTTCGTGACATATGAAATAGCTGCTATTCCTCCATTCTACAGATCAGGCAATTTAGACACAAACTGTCTTACAAATTATCGTATTTACTTCATCTTGGGTCAACTGCTGCTTCATCAAATGTTGCACCTTTGTTCCTTATGTATGTTTCTACCCTTATTTCTGCTATTTTAGTCACTAGAACACCAGGAGACTATTTCCATGAAGGAAATTTCAGTTCTTCATTTCTTCATTCCTTCAATATACACTCTGTGGTTACGATGTTCTTGTATGTACTGGCTATTTCGAAGCCAGGGACAATTAAGTTTCTATTAAGTTACACTTTGCATCTCCCAAGGCTCCATACATACATCTCTCTCATTTTCCTATTCCAGATCACTGGTCCCAAATTCAGATGTGCTGTCTTCTGACTGCAGAAGTGAGGTGACGAAAGAACTTAACAATAAAGAAGCTGAAAACACAATCCCCCATCTTTGGAGATTGTGAGTTACATGTTTTTTCTCAAGGCTCCATGTGGCAGCTTCACTCCCTCATCTTCCAGGCTCAGGCATTGATGAGGGGGGTTCTTGTTCACAAAGCAGAAGAATGAGCTCCACAAACACTCAAGTTAGGAGAGCAAGGTACAGGTTTTTATTTAGAGATAATGTGAAAGGACAGAGCTCCTGGCTCACGCCAGGAGGGTACAAGAGTCCGGGATGGTGCGTTGTCCAGGGGTTTTTATAGGCAGTTGAGGATTTTTCGAGAACATGTAAAAAAGCTTAGGGGTGTGGACTTGTTAAGTAGTCCCTTAATATTTAGAATTAACTTAACCCAAGCAATTTCCTGCTCTGATGATTTCTCCCTGAGATACCAGCATCTTGGTCTGGGGGCATATGAAACAAGGCCACCTGCTCAGCCCCTAAGGTGGGCTGAGGTATTGTTTGCTAAAGAGTAAGTTAAGAATTTCTAACGTCTTAACTTCTTGGGTATTAAAATGCAATCTTATCTTTAAGGTGGAATCCTTCTTGCCTTTTACTGTGTTGTTTATGGCTGGGCCAGCATGCTAAATTAGTTTGCCCAGTTTGCAAAATCACTCCATCAGATTTAAAGGAGGAAAGACAGCACATAGGTCTGGGCCTTTTAGCATGTTACAGTGAATCTTACACATGATTATAAATGATTAGCATAATATAAACATGTGCTACTCTTCTTTATCTGGGGAATATTAACTGATTTCACTCAAGAATGACTCTAGAGCTGAATGTTTAACACAGAGTTTTGGTAGGGGGTTTCCTTGCATGTAGTCACATTGCTCTGACTGCAAATATCCTGCCTTGCTTTTTCCGGAGGCCCTCCCCCTACTCTGACTGCACCCAGGGTCCCTGTCTCAGCATGACTTGTTTTAGTTTTCTTCCAAGTGAGCTTTCGTGTGGCGGTGAAGAGCGTGAAAAGGTTTCTCAGGACGTGAGCTGTCGCTATGTCAGAGAACGCTCGCCGGGGAAAGCAGGCGTTTTCTGTTTTCTTTAACTTCGTCTCAGCGGCCCAGAGGGTCTAGGCACTTGCGGGTCGCCAAGAAGCAAGAGCCGGGGGACACCGGAGGCGCTATGGCACCGGGTGGCGGGCGGACGCCGCGAGCCTACCTGGGCCCGCCCCCCACGCGCGCAGCCAGCCCGCCCGCAGCCCTCTCGCCCTTCCCCAGCCTGGCGCTGCTGCAGGATCAATATTTCTATAAAAATATGTTTAGTTAAATTGAAAATTCAACATCAAAATATTTAATTACTCTAAAAATATGATAAATTTTTTAAAAAGCATTTTCTCTATATCCTGTGTTTTATGTTTCTATTTTCATATACAGAATCTGGAACACACGAGTACACACACTGAATTATTACCAGGAAAATGGAAAATGGTTTTGAACAAGTTTGCTTATACTACTTACTAATTGTATATAAAAATAACGTGCAATAAAATTGTAAATGTCCCTTGATAGTCGCACCTCTTTTCAAATGAGAGTAAGTTCATTTTCATTTTAATATTAACATTTGTAAAAGAGTAACTTCTCAGTAAAGAAGGAAATACAGAACTCTTCTCTGTCAGAGCTAGATATGGAGAAATCAAGTATGTCTACAGTACCTTTTGTGTAGCCCTTTGTCTCGAGGCAGGAAGTAGTCTCAT
The DNA here is from genome assembly GCA_032199065.1 of Smutsia gigantea. NCBI lineage: Eukaryota > Metazoa > Chordata > Mammalia > Pholidota > Manidae > Smutsia > Smutsia gigantea. Next base: position 70,466 of record JAVSCE010001508.1, on the reverse strand, counting down.
AGTCTTCTGAGAGGTCACGCCCACCTAAAGAAACACCTAATGAATGTTTTCCCATACACTTATTTGAAGTTACTACATCTGCACATTCAGATCACAGTGAGCCATATTTTTTATTGCAATTAATTAGTGATATTATTAATCAGCAATGAACTTATTTTCTAATGAAATATGCCACAAAAGTCAAAACATGGGAAACAACCAAAAATTTATGCTATGAAACTGTCAACGCAAAAATAATGTGACATTTCTGGTAAGCTACTTTACAAAAAAACTTTAGAGAAGCCTTCCATTAAAAACTTCATATGATTGTTAAGGAGTTTATTTGTAAAGTGTTTAAAATTTTTGGAAATAGGTTACAGTTATATTAAAAATGCAACATGTAAGAGTTTGCTAAAACATGCTGATGGCAATGACCTCCAATCTAACTGATGATGAAGATTATTTTACAAAAGGTACAGAAGATGCCAACAGCATGGCTTATTCAGCAGGAAATTGTCACTAGTGTTTCATAGTTAGAGAAGGAGGATGGGAACAATGGGAGAGGCATTGTAGAAAACAACAGATCACGAAAGTATTTACATATAGTGTAAATCTACAATTTAATTTTGTATCTATGTAGTAGTATTAAAGTTTAAGTAATTTGTTTAGATTTGTATTTTTGAAACAGCAATCTAGCAAGTGACATGAAGGAAAGCTTGCAGGGAGGTGAAGCTGGAGGCTAGGAGCCCAATTAAGAAGCCATTTCCATTGTAAAATCAAGAGAAGACAAGAACCTGAATGAGGGGTAATGGAGATAATGAAAATAGGACTCAAGATTCAAGAGATATTTAAATCAAAGCTGCAGCAACATACAGTGACCAGTTGGACATGGAAGATATTAAAGTGGAAAGTTTCCAGCATAACTGCCAGGGAAACTAATACTTCTACCATTTTCCAAAATTTGTGTAGTTAAAAGAGATGAAGAAAAGCGAGAGAAAGGGTACGGCTGCAATATTGACACGCAGGATGATATTAACAGAAAGAACAAGAGCAGGAGTCAGAGACTCTTTCAAAGAGGAACTCCATCCTTTTTCTCTAGCAAGCAAATTACCCCTGGGTCCCCAACTGTATTATTACCTATTTTGATAAATTTTATGAGGATTAAATATTTATGTATGTTAAGCCCTTGGAATAAACTAGATGCTCAATAAATGGCGATTGTTGCTTTTATCATCATCTGGCAGGTGAGGTCCAGCTCACGGTAAGAAGTTAAGGGGCGCTCGGGAGAAGGGCCCGGGTGGAGATGGGGGCTGAGGACCTAGAGGCCTACAGGTGTTTGCAGCCCGAGAGGAGCGGCCCGGGGAGGAGCCCCAGATCGCGTCGGGACATTCGGAGCATCTTCAGGGCCCGGCAGGCGCCAGCGCCGCGGGGCGGGCGGGAGGCGCTTCTTTTTCAGGTCCCTTGGACCGTCACGGACCAGCCGAAGTTGCACGTGAGGGAGGCGAGCGAGGGCAGCACTTTCGTCGCCGCATCTGCTACCGGCGTCCCGGACAAGCGTCAGTGGAAGGATCGAGTGCCCTCAAGGAGCTGGGCTCGCCCAGCGCGGCGCCAGCCACCGCCCCCTCGGGTTTACCTGTAAATAATCCGCTCGGTTTAAATTCAGATCCATGACGGCGGCACGGAGGCCTGGGACAGGAGGGGCGGAAGCTGCGGGACCGCAGGCCTCTGAAGGGAATCTGCTCACGTCCCTTTCGGTGGGCAACCCCAGTTTCCGCCGCCACCTCAGGAGACGCAGAGGCGGGGCCTCAGGGTAGTGGCGACGCGCGTGACGTTAATACGTCCACGTGACGAAAGTGGAGCCCGCCCTTCTCTCCACGGGCCGCCCACTGACTTAACCTGCTCCAATCTGAGGCGGAGAGGAACGGAGGGCATGTACCCGACGACCTGAGGTGTTTCCTGGGAGACGAGAGACGCAGCCTTGGCCTAGCTCGCACCGCCACTTTAAGCCTCACTTCCTTTCCTTTTCTGTGTGTAGCGGATTGATGTGAAACCTGGGTAGATTCTAGCCTCTTCCGCTGACCCTGCAAAGGGTGCCTCAAAGAATTAGATTCCACCGTTATCGGCGTTAGCTCACAAGAACAATTCTCGAACTTTTGGCCTTAGTACGCCTTTACAAAACTAATCAGGACCCCAAAGACCTTTTGTTTACAAAAGTTGTGTGTTGATATTTCCATATTAGAAATTAGATTTGAAATTTTAAAAACATTAAAAAAATAAACTAATATTAATACTTTAATGAAAAATAATTATTTTCCAAAATTAAAAAGTAAAAAGGCTAGCATTGTTTGCAAATCTATTTACTGTCTACATGAATATTAAAAGGGAGTCCCAGATGTACTTCTGCATTCAATCTGTATATATTTTTTAAGTATATGAGGAAAATTTGGTCCAAACTGAAGTGGTAGTTTTTGAAAAGTTAGGGGCAATGTGGAATGCGGCTTCATTATACAACATATAAAAAAATCCCATTTGTTAGTATCACCATGGATTTCATATTTTGAAATATCAGAAACATCAGAAAGCTGTCAACCTCAGATGGTGGATACAAATTTTGCAAAATTCTAATATTGCTTAAAAACTCGCATTTTAAGCATTGCCAAGAAATGTCAGTTTTCCTTGAAATGATAGGTTCCCTTCTTGAATTCACAAGAAAGCTATACTGAATATCCAAGTCTGAATAATCACAATTTGTCAGTCCTGCTTTCAAAAAAGTGCTCCATGGAAAAAGCAGTGAGTTAGCTAGCAACTCAAATAACCTACTCGTGCTTTTCCCTGAGACAACATGCACTTCAGTATTTAGTAGACATGCTTTATGCATACTTCTCACGTAATCACAAAGAATTTTATAAAACTGACATGACTTAAAATCAACACTTTTTGCTGTTTCACAAAGGCCATTTCTAAATGATACTTTGTTTCCTGCCGATGTGTGGCATGAAGAATGGTGACTACTACAAGTTTGAAGCCACTGCTTTGATTCATGCTTAAGTACAATTCATGCTTAACCACCATTGCTTTTGCACCGTCATTACAAATATCAATACACTGAAAAAGACAAATAACATCTTAGTGTTATGAAAATAGTTTGAAAACCAAAGACCCCCTGAAAATGCCTCAGGGACCACCCACTACTGGCCTGCAGTGACCCAGGATCTGATCTATAGCTGACATATCTTGACTCACTTTCATCAGTCCTTCCTTAATGCACACAGTGTTCTGCCTACAGAAATACTACAGATGAATAAGATACAGCACCCTTCCTGATTTCTGTGGTCTACTAGGGGAGAGTACACAAACAATTCTGAGGTAACAAACCCCTGAGAAGAGGTGCTTCTTTGGAAGAGAAATTATTTCCTATAAAGGAATCTGAGAAGGTTTTGACTAGGTGCCAGGATGTTCCAGAGAATTCTTTTACTGAGGTTAAAGTAAGTCAATGATAAAATAGACAACAATGCCTGAAGATGGGTTAGCTATGTAGCAATTGGGGGAAAATATGTATCAATTTAGATTCAGTGAAAATACAGAAATTTTAGAAGTAAATTGAAATGTGAAGCAATAGAGATAGGAGAAAACAGAATTGCATAGAATGCTGTAGAATTTAGGGAGTTGGAAGGTATATTAATTGGCTAGGGCCACCATAACAAAGTATCACAAACTGGATGACTTAACCCACAGGAATTAATTTTTTCACAGGTCTCACAGGCTAGGAATATAGGATCAGGGTGTCAGCAGGGAACCAAACCATTCTTCAGAGCCCTCTCTCCTTGGCTTGTAGATGGGCACCTTCTCCCAGTCTTTACATGGTGTTCCCTCTGTGTCTTCCTCCTAATCTCCTTTCTAATAGGACATCAGCCGGACAGGACTAAGGCCCTCCCTAATGGCCTCACTTTTAGCTTCATTGCCTCTTTAAAGGCCCTGTCTCCAAATACGGTCACTTACGGAGGTACCTGGGGTTAAGACTTCAACATATGAATTTATAGGGGACACAATTCAGCAATTCAGCCCATACCAGAAAAGAACTTGTGTGATTTTAAGTGGAATAGAAGAAACCACGAAGGAAAAAGCAGACATGAAAAATAAAGATTAAACATTTTACTATGTCACAAAAATGTAATAATATAAACTAAAATTTGGGATAAATATGTACAAAGAATTAATACCTTTATAAACCACTCATATAAATTAATAAAAATACTATTATTCTAATAAGCAGGTAAAAACATGAATAATTCACAAAGCGGTCACTGAACAAACTTACAGAAATCTATTACCTTCACTTGCAATGAATATTAAAGCAAGATACCTTTCTATTTTGCCTTTCAAATGAAACAAGATTTAAACAATACTACTATATGTTGTAGGTGTAGGGAGGGATGTAAAGCATCATCAAACTGTGATCTTTACAATGGCAATAAAACCCTTTTCCAAAGCAATATAGCTAAATGTATCCAAAACTATAAATGTGTGATTATATTTTTAACCCATAACCCCAATTCTGGATATTTAGTCAATGAAAACAACACAAAGTAGGAAGCCCTAATTGAGGCACTACCTAAAATAGGGACCTGTCCAACAATGAGGGAATGGTACATTCATTTTGTGGACTATTATGTAGCCACTGACAGTGAAAATAATGAAGCTTGTATAACGATACAGAAAGTGTTCAAGATAATAATAAAAACAAAAAATTATGTGTACATTATGATTACAATTATAGGAAAAATTAAGAAATGTATCAAAAATATTTTAGTTGTTTGTAAATGGAGGCATTAAAAGCTTTGCCCTTCCTGTTGTCTGTTTTCCGTTAAGATGTTTGCAGTATTATTAATAAAGTTTTACAATTAAAAAATACATTTTTTGTAAAATAAAATTTAAATTAACTTAACTAAGAGATTATAAGAATCCTTTAACTGTGCATAGTTTCCAGAGTAGGCATTTCATTGTCCCGGTGATTGTGGGCTCTGATAAAGGGCTGTCTAAGCTGGTAAGTACCAAATACTCCCACTGTCTATTCTCTTGTTTCCCTTTTCTAGTCCTGGCAATGCATATTAGCAACTTAAGGAAAATGGTACTGATATCACTATTGTTATGTTATTGCATTATAACAAACAAACCAAACTACTAGAAAACCTGGTGGAGTGGGCAGAAATTATCTTCTTAAAAATGATGTTTGGGAAGTATGAAAAGTATTCCAGGGCTGGGTGAAATCTTAGAAACCATTAATCCAGTTTTTTCCCTTCTGGATTCACAAACCATTTTCATAGTAGTATATAATCTTTCAAAGCCCTTAGAAAATTTAATAATTATTTCATTGTGTGATTTTGTAATTAATTTTGTGTATGAAAGGAAATTTTTGTGAAGAGATGTAAATTTAAAGAAAAAGTATTTTATTTTAGATTGCTATATTATTTAAGACAGCAGTGTAAAATTCATCTATATACAATCTTTACAGTATTTGTAACAAAACATATACCAGAAATGCTTATTTTCCATTTTATACTGATACTCACTGTTGATTTTACTTCTGTAGAAAATAATTTATTTTGAAGATTAAATTTATTTTAAAACATTGAAATGAGGCTATAATACAGCATCAAAAATACAAAAAAAGTTTGCATAATACAATATTTGGAATTGTTTCATTTTGCAAGTGATTTTTTTTACAGTATTATTTTTTAATTTTGGTATCATTAATCTACAGTTGCATGTGCAATATTATGGTTATTAAACTACCCCCTTCATCAGGTCCCCCCCACCAACCCCGTTACAGTCACTGTCCATCAGCATAGTGAGATGCTGCAGAATCACTACTTGTCTTCTCTGAGCTGTATAGCCATCCCCTTGTCCCCCCAACATTGTATCTGCTAATTGTAATGCCCCTTTTTCCCCCTTATCCCTCCCTTCCCACCCATCCTCCCCAGTACCTTTCCCTTTGGTAACTGTTAGTCCGTTCTTGGGTTCTGTGAGTCTGCTGCTGTTTTGTTCTTTCAGGTTTTTTTTTCTTGGCTCTTATGCTCCACATATGAGTGAAATCATTTGATACTTGTCTTTTTCTGCTTGACTTATTTCACTGAGCATAATACCATCTAGCTCCATCCACGTTATTGCAAATGGTAGTATTTGTTTTTTTTCTTTTTTTTTTAAATTCTTTTAAAGGTAACCTTTTGCTTCTTTATAGTTTTTTTTTAGTTTATTTTGATATCATTAATCTACAATTAAATGAGTAATATTATGGTGATTACACTACCCCCTTCATCAGGTCCCCCCCCAACCCCATTGCAGTCACTGTCCATCAGCTTAGTGAGATGCCATAGAGTCACTACTTGTCCTCTCTGGGTTGTACAGCCCTTCCCGTGCCCCCCGAACATTACATTTGCTAATCATAATGTCCCTTCTTCCCCTTTACCCCTCCCTTCCCACCCATCCTCCCCAGTCCCTTTCCCTTTCGTAACTATTTGTCCGTTCTCAGGTTCTGTGAGTCTGCTGCTGTTTTGTTCTTTCAGTTTTTTTTTTTTTGGCTCTTATGCTCCACATATGAGTGAAATCATTTGATACTTGTCTTTTTCCACTTGGCTTATTTCACTGAGCATAATACCATTTAGCTCCATCCATGTTGTTGCAAATGGTAGGATTTGTTTTTTTCTTATGGCTGAATAATATTCCATTGTGTATATGTACCACATCTTCTTTATCCATTCATCTACTGATGGACACTTAGGTTGTTTCCATTTCTTGACTATTGTAAATAGTGCTGTGATAAACATAGAGGTGCACGTGTCTTTTTTAAACTGGGCTGCTGCATTCTTAGGGTAAATTACTAGGAGTGAGATTCCTGGGTCAAATGGTATTTCTATTTTGAGTTTTTTGAGGAACCTCCATAATGCTTTCCACAATGGTTGAACTAATTTGCATTCTCACCAGCAGTGTAGGAGGGTTCCCTTTTCTACACACCCTCGCCAACATTTCTGGTTGTTTATGTTTTGGATGTTGGCCATCCTTACTGGTGTGAGGTGATATCATATCTCACTGTGGTTTTAATTTGCATTTCTCTGATGATTAGCGATGTGGAGCATCTTTTCATGTGCCTGTTGGCCATCTGAATTTCTTCTTTGGAGAAGTGTCTATTCATATCCTCTGCCGATTTCTTAATTGGATTATTTGCTTTTTGTTTGTTCAGGTTTGTGAGTTCTTTATATATTTTGGATGTCAACCCCTTACCTGACATGTCATTTATGAATATATTCTCCCATACTGTAGGATGTCTTTTTGTTCTACTGATGGTGTCCTTTGCTGTACAGAAGCTTTTCAGCTTGATATAGTCCCACTTGCTCATTTTTGCTTCTGTTTCTTTTGCCCGGGGAGATATGTTCATGAAGAAGTCACTCATGTTTATGTCCAAGAGATTTTTGTCGATGTTTTTTTTCTAAGAGTTTTATGGTTTCATGACTTACGTTGAGGTCTTTGATCCATTTGGAGTTTACTTTTGTGTATGGGGTTAGACAGTAATCCAGTTTCATTCTGTTACATGTAGCTGTCCAGTTTTGCCAACACCAGCTGCTGAAGAGGCTGTCATCTCCCCATTGTATATCCAAAGCTCCTTTATCATATAATAATTGACCGTATATGTTTGGGTTAATGTCTGGATTTTCTATTCTATCCACTGGTCTATGGGTCTGTTCTTGTGCCAATACCAAATTGTCTTAATTACTGTGGCTTTGTAGTAGAGCTTGAAGTCAGGGAGTGTAATTCCCCCTGTTTTATTCCTCCTTCTCAGGATTGTTTTGGCTATTAGGGGTCTTTTGTGGTTCCATATGAATTTTAGAATTATTTGTTCGAGTTCATTGAAGAAAGTTGTTTGTATTTTGATAGGGATTGTGTTGAGTCTGTAGATTGCTTAAGGTAATATAGCCATTTTGCCAATATTTATTCTTCCTAGCCAAGAGCATGGGATGAATTTCCATTTGTTAGTGTCCTCTTTAATTTCTCTTAGGAGTGTCTTGTAGTTTTCAGGGTATAGGTCTTTCACTTCTGTCGTTAGGTTTATTCCTAGGTATTTTATTCTTTTGGATGCAATTGTGAATGGGATTGATTTCCTGATTTCTCTCTCTGTTAGCTCATCGTTAGTGTATAGGAAAGCAACAGATTTCTGTGTGTTAATTTTGTATCCTGCAACGTTGCTGAATTCAGATATTAGTTCTAGTAGTTTTGGAGTGGAGTCTTTAGGGTTTTTTATGTACAGTATCATGTCATCTGCAAATAGTGACAATTTGACTTCTTCTTTACCAATCTGGATGCCTTGTATGTCTTTGTTTTGTCTGATTGCCGTGGCTAGGACCTCCAGTACTATGTTGAATAACAGTGGAGAGAGTGGGCATCCCTGTCTTGTTCCCGATCTTAGATGAAAAGCTTTCACCTTCTCGCCGTTAAGTATGATGTTAGCTGTGAGTTTGTCATATATGGCCTTTATGATGTTGAGGTACTTGCCCTCTATACCCATTTTGTTGAGAGTTTTAATCATGAATGGATGCTGAATTTTGTCAAATGCTTTTTCAGCATCTATGGAGATGATCATGTGGTTTTTGTTCTTCTTTTTGTTGATGTGGTGGATGATGTTGATGGATTTTCGAATGTTGCACCATCCTTGCATCCCTGGGATGAATCCCACTTGATCATGGTGTATGATCCTCTTGATGTATTTTTGAATTCAGTTTGCTAATATTTTGTTGAGTATTTTTGCATCTATGTTCATCAGGGATATTCGTCTGTAGTTTTCTTTTTTGGTGAGGTCTTTGCCAGGTTTTGGTATTAGTGTGATGCTGGCTTCATAGAATGAGTTTGGAGGTATCCCCTCCTCTTCTATTTTTTGGAAGACTTTATGGAGAATGAGTATTATTTCTTCTCTATATGTCTGGTAAAATTCAGAGGTGAATCCATCTGGCCCATGGGTTTTATTCTTTAGTAGTTTTTTGATTACCGATTCAATTTTGTTGCTGGTGATTGGTCTGTTTAGTTTTTCTGTTTCTTGCTTGGTCAGTCTTGGAAGGTTGTATTTTTCTAAGTTGTCCATTTCTTCTAGGTTTTCCAGCTTGTTATCATATAGATTTTCATAGTATTCTCTTATAATTCTTTGTATTTCTGTGGGGTCCGTAGTGATTTTTCCTTTCTCATTTCTGATTCTGTTTATGTGTGTAGATTCTCTTTTTCTCTTAATAAGTCTGGCTAGGGGTTTATCAATTTTGTTTATTTTTTCAAAGAACCAGCTCTTGGTTTCATTGATTCTTTTCTATTGTTTTATTCTTCTCAATTTTATTTATTTCTTCTCTGATCTTTATTATGTCTCTCCTTCTGGTGACTTTGGGCCTCATTTGTTCTTCTTTTTCCAATTTCAGTAATTGTGTCTTTAGACTATTCATTTGGGATTGTTCTTTCTTCTTTAAATAGGCCTGGATTGCAAAATACTTTCCTCTTAGGACTGCCTTTGCTGCGTCCCACAGAAGTTCCGACTTTGTGTTATTGTTGTCATTAGTCTCCACATATTGTTTGATCTCTGTTTTAATTTGGTCATTTATCATTTGAATATTTAGAAGCATGCTGTTAAGTCTTCAGGTTTTTGTGAGCTGTTTTGTTTTCTTTGTACAATTTATTTCTAGTTTTATACCTTTTTGATCTGAGAAGTTGGTTGATAGAATTTCAATCTTTTTAAATTTACTGACGTTCTTTTTGTGGCCTAGTATGTGGTCTATTCTGGAAAATGTTCCATGTGCACCTGAGAAAAATGTGTATCCTACTGCTTTTGGGTGCAGAGTTCTGTTGATATCTGTTAGGTCCATCTGTTCTAGTGTGTTGTTCAGTGCCTCTGTGTCTTTACTTATTCTCTGTCTGGTTGATCTGTCCTTTGCAGTGAGTGGTGTGTTGAAGTCTCCTAAAATGACTGCATTGCTTTCTATTTCCTCCTTTAATTCTGTTAGTAGTTGTTTCACATATGTTGCCGCTCATGTGTTGGGTGCATATATATTTATAATGGTTATATCCTCTTGTTGGACTGACCCCTTTATCATTATGTAATGCCCTTCTTTATCTCTTGCTATTTTCTTTGTTTTGAAGTCTATTTTGTCTGATACAAGTACTGCAACACCTGCTTTTTTTCTCCTTGTTGTTTGAATGAAATATCTTTTTCCATCCCGTCACCTTTAGTCTGTGTATATCTTTGGGTTTGAGGTGAGTGTCTTGTAAGCAGCATATAGATGGGTCTTGTTTTTTTATCCATTCTATTACTCTGTGTCTTTTGACTGTGCATTCAGTCCATTTACATTTAGGGTGATTATTGATAGATATGTATTTATTGCCATTGCTAGCTTTAGATTCGTGGTCACCAAAGGTTCAAAGGTAGCTTCTTTACTATCTAACAGTCTAACTTAACTTTCTTGTTAAGTTATTATAAACACAGTCTGATGATTCTTTATTTCTCTCCCTTTCTATTTTTCCTCCTCCATTCTTTATATACAAGGTGTTTTATTCTGTACTCTTTTATGTTTCCTTTGACTGTTTTTGTGGATAGTTGATTTTTATTTTTGCCTTTAGTTAGTATTTGGGTGGTCTGCTCTCTTTGCTATGCTTTTATTTTCTCTGGTGACATCTTTTTAGCCTTAGGAGTGCTTCCATCTAGAGCAGTTCCTTTAAGATATCCTGAAGAGGTGGTTTTTGGGAGGCAAACTCCCTCAGCTTTGCTTGTCTGGGAATTGTTTAATCCCTCCCTCAAATTTAAATGATAATCGTGCTGGATACAATATTCTTGGTTCAAGGCCCTTCTGTTTCATTACATTAAATATGTCATGCCATTCTCTTCTGACCTGTAAGGTTTCTGTTGAGAAGCCTAATGATAGTCTCATGGGTTTTCCTTTGTAGGTGATCTTTTTTCTCTCTGGCTGCCTTTAGTACTCTGTCCTTATCTTTGATCTTTGCCGTTTTAATTATTATGTGTCTTGGTGTTATCTTCCTTGTGTTGGGAGATCTGTGGGTTTCCATGGTCTGAGAAACTATGTCCTTCCCCAGCTTGGGGAAGTTTTCAGCAATTATTTCTTCAAAGACACTTTCTATCCATTTTTCTCTTTCTTCTTCTTCTGGTACTCCTTTATTGCGAATACTGTTCCGGTTGGATTGGTCACACAGTTCTCTTAATATTCTTTCATTCCTAGAAATTCTTTTATCTCTCTCTGCCTCAGCTGCTCTGTACTCCTGTTCTCTGTTTTCTATTCCATTAACAGTCTCTTGCATCTCATCCAGTCTGCTGTTAAGCCCGTCGATCGATTGTCTGATTTCTGCATTCTTTCCTCACTTCCTCCCTTACCTCTTGCATATTTCTCTGTAGATCCATCAGCACGGTTATGACTTTTATTCTGAATTCTTTTTCAGGAAGATTGTATAAGTGTATCCCATCAGGCCCCTTCTCAGGGTTTGTCTGGCTAAGCTTTGTCTGGACCATATTCCTCTGTCTTTTCATGGCGATAGAAGTGTTCACTGGTAGTCACCACGTGTGTCAGCTGGGAGAACAAAGTCCCTTCCTGCTTGTTGTTCTCCTTGCCCTTCTCAGTGGCCCGAGCTGTTTTCCAGCACACCAGGAAGCAGTCTCCAGGATAATCCCCTAAATTGCCTGTGTTCAGGCCCGCCTCAGCTTAGCCTATAGTACTGCGGGTGTTTGCAGTCTTGTTGGGTGCATTCTGGTCCCCTTGGTGCCTTCTGACCCTGGTTCTGAGGCTCTTCCCATTTAGCTGCGTGCCAGGCAGGAGTAGATTCTGTGAGGTTGCTGTGGGCAGGGCCGCTCCTCCTACTGTTCTGCAGCAGCAGCAGCTCCCGGACCCTTTTCGGCTCTGGCCGGGCGGGGCCAGGGGTGGAGGGGAATGCAGGCTGCTGATCTCTGTGGGAAGCCTTGGCGTGGCTGCTTTGCCCGGCCATTGGCCAGGGGGTCCAAAATTCCCCAAGACTCCCAGCCTGCTGGGCCGAGTGCGCAGGGACAATTTTGTTCCGCTGTTGGGCCCTTGTCTCTTTAAGACTTTAAAAAAAAAAAGTGCGCACTTTTCTTTTGTCCTGGGAGCCGGCTGAGAGGACTCGCTTGCGGTCTCCATCTCAGATCCTGCACTTCTGTTTTTCTAATCTCTGATACACCATAAGATGTGTGTCAGTGTTCCCGGTGCAGACCACCAGGGCTGGTTATTTGGCGGGCCTGTGCTTCCACTCCCTCCCTGCTCTGAATCTTTTCCTCCCACTGGTGCGCTGGGGTGGGGGAGTGCTCGGGTCCCATCGGGGGAGTGCTCGGGTCCCGTCGGGTCACGGCTTTGTATCTTACCCACTTCATGAGACGCTGAGTTCTCGCAGGTGTAGCTGTAGCCTGGCCATTGTATCTTCTGGTCTCTCTTTTAGGAATAGTTGTATTTGTTGTATTTTCACAAATATATATGGTTTTGGGAGGAGATTTCCACCACCCTGCTCACACCGCCATCTTCCCAGAAGTCTCGATTATTTTTTTAAGTACTGTATTTTATTCTAAATAATTAACAAAGGTTTCAAACTACTAATTTTAAGTACTTCTCAAATAATTAGCATGGTGGGAAATTTTTATTCATGAAAATGAAATGCCAAGTTAGACAAAATTGCATATACATTTTCTCTTTTTAAACATATTGTAAGATACTAGAGATCTCTTGGTGAGCTACATAAAAAACAAACCAACAACAAAAAAATCCCTGAAAAGGATTGTGTTCAGATGTGATTAAAAATTGCCCTGAGACAAATTTACAGATTTATCAAGCTCTTCAGTAACTTAACCTTATACTGTGGTCTCAAAGCAACCAAAAATAAATTTATGACTAAGAAGTAAAGCAATTAAGTTGCATTACAGTTAAAACCATCAGCATAGCTAGAGGTGGCTGCTTGAGTGACTGAGTCATGAGCATAATGGAGTATGAACTAATGGAGTCTGCACTAATGGAATATGAACTTAGGAACCCTCAAGCTTTTGTTTTAAAAGTCAAAAAATAATAATAACAAATAACCCCTTTAGACTGCTTTTTAAAAATAAAGACATGGAAAGAGAGATCATTACTTTGGATGATGATATCAACCTCCTGAAACATCTCTATGATACCCAGAGAGCAGGAACCCTGACTTCTAACATAACCTTGTATAATTGAATGAGGTATGAGACCAGAGAAGTGAAGTGATTTGTCCCAGGGCACTGACAACAATTAATGTGGCTTCAGTTCCCTTTTGACATTGTCTGTTAGACATGTTACCTTCCCAGTCACAACATCTGCCTTCATTTGGCTTATGAATTCAAAAGCAAAATATAATGGACACAATTGGATAAGAGAATTATCCTGAATTGTACTAAATTTGCTTTTAATAATCATAATATATATGTAATTTCTAAGTTTTTCTAGCGCACAGAACTCTTTGAAGACACTGGATGGTATTTTACATAGTTCCCTTTTTTATTTCAAGTACATGAATCCAAGCTTCTCAATGAGATAGAGCAGGAAATGGGACAATACTCATGCCTTTGTAAAATCTACTTAGCCTGCAAAAAAGCCCCAGGTTATTCTTTAATTTAATCTATATACTGTTTTTCGTCTTCCTCCAGCCCCTTAATCAATTAAGTAACTTTGTAACAAGGACGAGAAATGGACCTCCAGAGTGTAAATGGACCTATGTGGATGAAGAATGCTGAGATCCAGATCAAAGAAGTCACCTAAATTACCCTATTCTTAAAACAAAACTTCAAAGAAATTATGAATCACCTGAATACAGCATGCCTATGCCAACCCCTACCCAAAAGGCCCTATAAAACCCTAAACCCTTAAGTGTGCCTTCTCTTTGAGGTTACCTGTGTTCACGAGTGTGTACTGTCTCAGCAAATAAGCTTTCTTGTTGCATAAGCCTATTGCACTTTGAACTCTTTTCCATGATAAAGATAATAACTCTCCAAACTCCACCTCTGGTGGAAAGTGTCTTTGTCACTTTGCTATGTCATTCATCTCTCTAGTCTTAACACAATCCTTTTCTCTCTCCCTGTTTTATTTCAGAGCAGTGGAGAAGTGAAAGTTCTCAGAACATCAACTCACTCCTTCCAAGTGTTTCCCAGCTCCCCCAAATCCTGGTGTGGTAGGGATACAACTCCCAGGCTGTGCAGATCAAGCAGACACTGGACCCCAGGTGAACTGCATTTAGGAGTTGACAAGGAATTTGTTCTATGCCAAGCAGTTCAGTGAACTTTCCTTTCCTCGCTCTATTCTTTGCTCTCTACTGCCTGCATGGCTACTGACATTTACTTCTACTCTTGCTTTAATGAATTACTTCCATGCTGGCACTTGTTTGACCTGACTGAGAATTCTTTCCCCATCAGAGTCAAGAACCCTCCAGTGTCTGGATTGAGGTTTTGCCTAGTGCACAGGAAGAGATTGCCCCAGACGTGGCTGTCTGGCAGCATCAACATATTGTGAATTCCATCAAATCAATGGCAAATTTAATACCAAAGTGCTTACAAAGTGCCAAACATTTTAAACAGTAAACTTAAGAAGTAGTCTGAGTGTTGCCCCCTTTCCTTTATGTTATCTCTAACTGAAAAAAAAACTAAGAACAGCAAAGTGGTAAAAAATTAAGAGATACTGGACATTGATAATTCTCTAATTGATCGTAAGCACCTGAATGTCTTTTGCTAGACAACTTGTTTTTGGTCCTGTTAAAATGTTCCCTTCTCTGAGTTGCCCCACAGACTTCTTTGGGCTTTGCTTGTAGGCCCAATAGCCCTGTTACAACCATGAGCGAGGCTAGGACTTGCTGGCTCAGAACTCTCTTTATCCTCAAGTGAGTATTAACTCTGACAGCCACCCCCTGAGGTGATCTTCCCCTCATGGTCTCTGTGTTACCACAGTGATACTTATGTTTTGGGATGGATTCCCTAAGAGCAAAACCTGAAAAGATTTGGATGTGGTGATTCACTGAGGAGATACTCTCAAGAGACAAGGACGGAGAGTAACAGGATAGGACAGAAGGAAAAGCTAAACAAAGATTCGGTCTCAGCTGATGTCTGGTTTCTGCCTAAGCCCTTCCGGAGCATGAATTGCACCAAAATGATGGGCCTACTTTGAGACAGAGGACCAGCATTTTGTGTCTCCAGCCCAGTCATTTGGTCATTGGTATAGGGATGGGGAGGCAATAACTTCCAGGGCTAGGCTGATTCCTTTCAGCTGAGGATACCCTAGGGCAATAGATGGCTTTGAACTGTTAAGGAGCCAATGCTCATAGTATCTGGGAGATGCCTGCACTGGTCCATTAAAGGGGATCTGGGCAGGGCATCAATAGTGTTCACCACCCCTTAGCATCATATTTTCCTTCTTAATTACTACCTAACAACTATGAAGGAGGAAAAAAAGGAAACATTAAGAACATAACAGTTTTACATAAGCATAGTAAATAAAGGAAAAGCAACCTATGTTGAGCGCTCCACAGCTGTGAGAAGCATGGACTAAAAAAAAAAAAGATACATGTACTCAGAGGGCATAGATGTTGGGAGTTTTATTTTCATTCAAGACTCCATGTCTTGAATGTTCTTAGCTGAATCTGATGCTTTTTCATTCAACATTTCCATTTTTTTCAGTTTTATGTAGAAAGTGTAATTGAAATGCTTTGATAAGAGAAAGGATGTGCATCATTGTAAGCAACGATAGCAAGAGATGCCTCAAAAAGATATGGAACACACCTTCAGTGGTGATGCTTGAACACGATTTTCAGGTATACAGGCACTTTTCTTTCCTAGTTCTTCCCACAAACATACCCTCCAAATTCAGAACGGTGCTGATAGACAAAAAAAAATCAGTTGTTGATATCTTATTTAGCATTAAAGCACCAGAAGCAGAAATAAGGACAGTACAACAAAATAACTACCCTGCATAACCCCTAACTTTAAGAAAATTCACCAGCCCACTGACTAAATTCACATTTTTGAAAAACAGGAAAAGTTAAGACAAAAAGCAAATAGTATGTACTTTAGAAAAATCTTTATTGTTTTGGACAATTCTTTGAAACTTAAATATGCAATGTAATTATATTTTCTATTAACCCATTTCATCGTTAAATTCTTCACTCAAGGCTCCAAGTTTCTAGGATTATCAGTGATGCCAAAATTTCTAAGAAAATCTCACCAAATCATAGCCAGTTATAAAATTTCTTCAGTTTCTATTAAAAAGAAATCTCTTTAGCACTGGGGAAGGGAAGTCACACTACATAATGATGGCATTTTTATTTTTATTTTGTTGGCAGTTCAGTTGGTTTCAACATTTATCGAGCACCTACTATATACCAGGCACTGTACTAGATGCTGGAGACACAAAGATATATAAGACATTGTCCCTGTCCCCAAGGAGCTTACAGTATCTTGGAGGCAAACAGGTAGTACAAAGATGGAGAGTTTATTCTAAAATGGACAGAAATGTCAGTAATGTAGTAATACTGGGCCTTTAAATACAATGGCTTGTCATTGTTTATAATGTCAAGGCAGACAATTAAAATGAAGACCATTTGCATGTGATAAAACAATAGATCATTAAGATCTAACTTATAAAGATTCACATAAAAGTAGTTAATACTAAAATTTTACACCATAGTTTTCAAGTATTTCATACTTAGAAATATTATTGCCCACATTTGTGCTATAGTCAAAGCCATAATTCTAGGTTACTGAATCATTCACATCTCAGCATGCTGGGATTCAGTTTCTCACTGAGTTTATGAATTAGAATGGCTAACTCCTCAGTTGCTTGGCTCTTGTCCTCCAAAAGTTCATAACGAAGGCTGGAGATATCTTGTTTAATTTCTTTCAATTCACCTATAGTATTTATATTAAAAAACATACAATTGGTAATTTGCTCTTCGGATTTAGAAAAGAACAAAGAGTGAAATTCTTACAATATAAACACATTAGCTTTATAAAGTCCAAGATAGTTATTTCAGATTTTTTTCTTTAAAATGTTCAATACCAGTCTTTAAAAATATACTGACCTTTGAAAAAAGCTATAAAAATAGTCCAGCTATGTATTTAATGGTAAAAACTCAGCTAAAGTATTTCCTGTGGTTCATCCAACTTTAACACAAGGTGATTTCTGTTAGTTGATGTACAACCTGGGTGTTTTCTTTCTGTCTACAGGGAGTCCTTCTGGTTCCCTAAGCCATAGGATTGACTTCTGCAATGATCATCTTCCATTGCTAGGATGGAAGGGGATCCTAGTAAAACAAAACTTTATGAAAAATGAATCAATCTATTTAACAGGCAATACTCACATGGAAGGAGTAAATTTCAAGTCAAGTTTGAAGTAATGGAAAGGAAGGAAAAAGAGTAGGGGTGTTGATTAGGTAAGGTGACAGTAATAAACATGAAGTTGAGGAACTGAATGGCACACAGAATCAGAGTATAAGGAAATAATAAGCAATGGTGAAATTAAGGAGTTTAGTTGTATTACTACTGGCAATGTATACATACATAGAAGTCTCCATAGGAGACTTTGGCTATTAAATACAAATATTTCCATAATTCAGTTTGGCAAGATTTTGAGCATATATTGATTGCAATTAAAAACTGGATTCTCTTGCAAATGACTGTAATGTAGATAAGCCATTGACCTTGAAAGGCAGGATTTTATGTTGAATAAGAAATGATTCTCCAAATCACTGGTATCCTAACAGACTTCTACAACAGAATCACATGTAAAGCATACTTTTCATGATATTTCTTGGCATTTTGGTGATGCTCTGAAGTAAAATTTCTATGTTCTTTCACTATACAAAAGTTGGAACATTTTTAAAAAGAAATTCTAACTTTTCCTCAAGAAAACACACAAAACATTTGTGGATTATTTTGTGAGGGGGAAAAAAAGCCCTTCTTCCTTTTCCATGTGGCAATATAGCAGGGATAAACCGATATAATTTGAAATCAGAAGACCAGTCTTTGGTGGAGGAAATGGGCTCTGACATCATGCAGTCTCATATCTGGACCACAGCCCCTGGGCGCCCTTTCATCTCCCTACTGCCATACACCCTTCTTCCTTGTGTTTGAGTCATGGGGAGACCACACACTGAGTGCCGTACTTACTCTGCCAACATAGGAAATAAAAATTACTCAACCCCTTTGGTCTTCAGTTTCTTCCCTTATTTAATGAGGAGGTTAAGCTGTATGATACAGTTTCTTAGACATTTGTTCAAAACTCCAAATTCTCATTAATTCATTTTCCTTTTTGGTACAAGATGCTGCTTGTTTTTGATGCTGTCATGGCTATTCAGTTCTCTCCAACCACTGAGTTAGTTTTTTTTTTCAAGGAGGTTATGGTACAACTGATCAGATTTCTGCTTTCTCAACTACAACCCCATTCCCAGCCTGTCCCCCTGAAACGTGTCTAGGTCGCCACAATTGGATTTTTGCTGGTGCTCAGTCACACATTCATAGATATCTTTTTTACATACATATACCATTGGATTGACTCAGGTTTGCAAGGGATTCCTTGTATTAATCAAGCAATGCTTCAAAGCCCATCAACAGTTTCATTTAGTTTAGCTCTTTCTTATAAGTACAGAGAGAACCCAGTGGCATCTCATTGGTTTGGAAACTGTAGATTCCATTTTTAGGACATTTCTCCCAGGATAATTTTTTTCCAACTTTGGACTTTCCTTTGGTCTACTTCCAAGCCCTTGATGGAAAAATTTTTATAGTCCAGACAGATGCCCTACCTAGGACATGCCTGGAAAATAGGCACATTTAAGTAAGGAGCCAAAGGGGAAAATGAGGGGCAAAAGAGAAACACCCAGATGAGAAAAATGGTTTTGAGATATTTTCCTAGACAAGAAAGTAAATATTTTTCTGAAAAAATGTGAATTTGTAATCAGCCAACCATTATTTTATCTGCATCATTGGAAAAATGTTAAGTAAACTCACCGAAACGGATTACCTTATGCAATAGGGATTTTAAAACTCCCAGAAAGATGTCAGCCTTTACATTCTAAGAACCGGGGCATTCTGGGCAGAGATAAATTGTCTTTGATTGACACTTTCAATAAATGTTTCTTTAAAAAGGTTGAGTTTTAGAAATGTAACATAAGGTTCTCCTGTCAGTCTTGGAGGAATCCAAACTGTTACCTGAGACTATATTTTTAGTGTCCTTCAATATGAAGTTTTCCAAGTTCATTAAGCTAGTTGTAAAAGGATGTTTCTCAAGTTCAAGATGCTTACCTTCGTTAACTTCATCATTTTCTTTGTCTACTTGTGCTTTCAGAACATATCGCTTTATAAGTCTTTTCATTATCTGCTGTTGGGTAAAAGAAATGACTATATCACCAAGGACACACATAAGTAAACTGGATTGTATTCTCCAAAGAGCCCTACATACCAGTAAAGCAAGCACAACTCAGAGAGAAAAATTTAATATAACTATAGAAGAATCAGCCAGACTTCAGAACTTAATCCTTTTTCACTTTCTACTGAGTCTTTTATTTTTATTTTTTATTAAGGTATTATTGATATACACTCTTATGAAGGTTTCACATGAAAAAACAATGTGGTGACTATTTTTACCCATATTATGAAGTCCACACCCATACCCCAATGCAGTCACTGTCCATCAGTGTAGTAAGATGCCACAGATTCACTGTTTGCTTCTCTGTGCTACACTGTTTCCCTGTGACCCCCCACACCATGTGTACTAAACATAATACCCCTCAATCCCCTTCTCCCTCCCTCTCCATCTGCCTTCCCACACCCCTCCCCTTTGGTAACCACTAGTCCTCCTTTCGGAGTCTGTGAGTCTGCTGCTCTTTTGTTCCTTCAATTTTGCTACGTTGTTATACTTCACATATGAGGGAAATCATTTGGCATTTGTCTTTCTCCGCCTGGCTTATTTCACTGAGCATAATATCCTCCAGCTCCATCCATGTTGCTGCAAATGGTAGGATTTGTTTCTTTCTTGTGGCTGAATAGCATTCCATTGTGTATATGTACGATCTCTTCTTTATCCATTCATCTACTGATGGACACTTAGGTTGCTTCCACATCTTGGCTATTGTAAATAGTGCTAGGATAAACATAGGGGTGTATATGTCTTTGAATCTGAGAAGTTGTATTCTTTGGGTAAATTCCATGGAGTGGGATTCCCGGGTCAAATGGTATTCTATTTTGAATTTTTTGAGGAACCTCCATATTGCTTTCCACAATGGTTGAACTAGTTTACATTCCCACCAGCAGTGTAGGAGGGTTCCCCTTTCTCCACATCCTCGCCAGCATTTGTTGTTCTTAGTCTTCGATGCTGGCCATCCTTACTGGTGTGAGGTGATATCTCATTGTGGTTTTAATTTGTATTTCCCTGATGATTAGTGATATGGAGCATCTTTTCATATGTCTGTTGGCCATCTGAATTTCTTCTTTGGACAACTGTCTCTTCATATCCTCTGCCCATTTTTTAATCAGGTTATTTGCTTTTTGGATGTTGAGGTGTGTGAGTTCTTTACATATTTTGGATGTTAACTCCTTGTCGGATATGTCATTTACAAATATATTCTCCCAGAGGCTCAGTTGAGATGGCAGCGTGAACAGGGTGGTGGAAATCTCCCAAAACCATACATATTTTTGAAAACACAACAAATACAACTATTCCTAAAAGAGAGACAGGAAGATACAGTACAACAGCCAGGCTACATCTACATCTGCAAGAACTCAGCATCTCATGAAAAGGGTAAGCTACAAAGCCATGACCCGGCAGGCCCGAGCACTCCCCGCACCCCAGCTCACCAGTGGGAGGAAAAGAATCAGAGTGGGGAGGGAGTGGAAGCACATGACTGATAAATAACCAGCCCTGGTGATCTGCACCAGGAGCACAGACACACACGGCATGGTGTACTGGATATTAGAGAAACAGAAGGGTAGGATCCAAGATGGAGACTGCGAGTGGGTCCCCACAGCAGGCTCCCCGGGACAAAAGAAAAGTGGGTGACTTTTTAAAAGTCTTAAAAGAACAAGGACCCAACAGCTGAACAAAATCATCCCAGCACACTCAGCCCAGCAGTCTGGGAATCTTGAGGAACTTCAGGTCCCCTAACCACCTGCCAGGTAAAGCACCGCGAAGCCCCTCACAGCAATAAGCAGCCTGCCATTCATTCCCCCCAGCCAGTGCTACAAACGGACTGGCTGACCAACAACAGCTATGGAGCAGCCGGAGAGTGGCCCCACCTACAGCAATCACATAGAATCTCCTCCCGGTAGGCCCACAGGTAACCGGGATGGGCTGCGGAAGCCAGAGCAAGGTCCAGAAGGCATGAAGGGGCGCCATCCTTGCTGCAGGATGCACCCGGCATGGCTGCAACCCCCTGCAGTGTGCTAGGCTAGCCTGAGGGCGGCCCTGCCCATGGCAGCTCAGGGGATTATCCCAGAGACTGCCTCCCAGTGTGCGGGTAACCGGCACAGGCAGCGGAAGCCAGAGCAATGTCCGGAAGGTACAAAGGGGTGCCATCCTTGCTGCAGAATGCACCTGGTGTGGCGGCAACCCCCTGCAGTGCTCTAGGCTAGCCTGAGGGTTGCCCTGTCCACGGATTATCCCAGAGACTGCCTCCCCATGTATGGGTAAGCAACACAGGCTGTGGAGAAGAATAAGGCGAACAACAAGCAGGAAGGGACATTGTTCTCCCAGCTGACACACGTACCGCTTGCCTGCAACCACTTCTGTCACCGGGAAAAGACAGAAGAATTTGGTCCAGCCAAAAATCACTCAGACAACTCCAGAGAGAGGGTCTGGAGGGATAGATTTAAGCAATCTTATTGAAAAAGAATTCAAAATAAAAGTCATAACCATGCTGATAGACCTACAGAGAAATATGCAAGAGCTAAGGGATGAAGTCAGAGTGAGATTACAGAAATGAAATAATCGATAGATGGGCTTAAGAGCAGACTGGACAAGGTGCAAGAGACTGTTAATGGAATAGAAATCAGAGAACAGGAGTACAGAGAACCTGAGGCAGAGAGAGATAAAAGCATCTCTAGCAATGAAAGAATATTAAGAGAACAGTGTGACCAATCCAGATGGAAAAATATTCACATTATAGGGGTACCAGAAGAAGAAGAGAGAGAAAAAGGTATAGAAAATGTCTTTCAGAAAATAATTCCCAAAAACTTCCCCAAGCTTGGGAAGGAAATAGTCTCTCAGATCATGGAAGCCCACAGATCTCCCAACACAAGGGACGCAAGGAAGACAACACCAAGACATATAATAATTAAAATGGCAAAGATCAAAGATAAGGACAGAGTATTAAAGGCAGCCAGAGAGAGAAAAAAGATTACCTACAAAGGAAAACCCATCAGACTATCATCAGGCTTCTCAACAGAAACCTTACAGGCCAGAAGAGAATGACATGATATATTTAACAAAATGAAACAGAAGGGCCTTGAAACAAGAATACTGTATCTAGCACATTATCATTTAATTTGAGGGAGGGATTAAACAATTCCCAGACAAGCAAAAGGTGAGGGAATTTGCCTTCCACAAACCACCTCTACAGTGTATTTTAAAGGGGCTGCTCAAGATGGAAGTACTCCTAACACTAAATAGATGTCACCAGAGAAAAAAAATCATAGCAAAGAAAGCAGACCGTCCAAATACTAACTAAAGGCAAAAAATAAAATAAACTATCCACAAAAACAGTCAAAGGAAAAACAAAAGAGTACAGAATAAAAAACCTAACATATAAAGAATGGAGGAGGAAGAAAAAAAAGGGAGAGAAATAAAGAATCATCACACTGTGTTTAAAATAGATTAATAAGAGAGTTAAGTTAGACTGTTAGATAGTAAAGAAGCTACCCTTGAAACACTGGTAACCACAAATCCAAAGCCTGCAATGGCAAAGTACATATCTATCACTAATCACCCTAAATGTAAATGGAATGAATGCACCAATCAAAAGACACAGAGGAATAGAATGGAAAAAAAAACACCTATCTATATGCTGCTTAAAAGAGACTCACCTCAAACACAAAGATATACACAGACTAAAAGTGAAGGGATAGAAAAAGATATTTCATGCAAACAATATGGAGAAAAAGCAGGTGTTGCAGTACTTGAATCAGACAAAATAGACTTCAAAACAAAGAAAGTAGCAAGAGATAACGAAGGACATTACATAATGATAAAGGGGGCAGTCCAACAAGAGGATATAACCATTATAAATATATATGCACCCAACACAGGAGTGCCGACATATGTGAAACAAATAGTAACAGAATGAAAGGGGGAAATAGAATGCAATGCATTCATTTTAGGAGACTTCAACACACCACTCACTGCAAAGGACAGATCAACCAGACAGAGAATAAATAAAGACACAGAGGCACTGAACAATACACCAGAACAGATGGACCTAACAGACATCTACAGAACTCTGCACCCAAAAGCAGCAGGATCCACATTCTTCTCAAGTGCACATGGAACATTTTCCAGAATAAACTACATACTAGGCCACAAAAAGAACCTCAGTAAAGTCAAAAATATTGAATTTCTACCAACCAACTTCTCAGATCAAAAAGGTATAAAACTACAAATAAATTGTACAAACAAAACAAAAGGGCTCACAAACACTAGACTTAACAACATGCTCCTAAATAATCAATTGATCAACGACCAAATTAATACATAGATAAAAAAATATATGGAGACAAATGACAACAACAGCACAAAGCCACAACTTCTGTGGGACACAGCGAAGGCAGTTCTAAGAGGAAAGTATATTGCAATCCAGGCCTATTTAAAGAAGGAAGAACAATCCCAAATGAACAGTCTAAAGTCACAATTATTGAAATTGGAAAAAGAAGAACTAATGAGGCCCAAAATCAGCAGAAGGAAGGACATAATAAAGATCAGAGAAGAAATAAATAAAATTGAGAAGGATAAAACAATAGAAAAACATCAATGAAACCAACAGCTGGATCTCTGAAAAAATAAACAAAATAGATAAACCCCTAGCCAGACTTATTAAGATTAAAAGAGAATCTACATGCATAAACAGAATCAGAAATGAGAAAGGAAAAATGACAGACCCCATAGAAATACAAAAGAATTATTAGAGAATACTATGAAAATCTACATGCTAACAAGCTGGAAAACATAGAAGAAATGGACAACTTCTTAGAAAAATACAACCTTCCAAGACTGACCAAGAAAGAAACCCAAAATCTAAAAAGGCCAATTACCAGCAATGAAATTGAATCGCTAATCAAAAAACTACCCAAGAACAAAACCCCCTGGCCAGACGGATTCACCACTGAATTTTATCAGACATATAGAAAAGACAAAATACCTATTCTCCTTAAAGTTTTCCAGAAAATAGAAGAGGAGGGAATACCTCCAAACTCATTCTATGAAGCCAGCATCACTAATATCAAAACCAGGCAAAGACCCTACCAAAAAAGAAAATTACAGACCAATATCCCTGATAAACATAGATGAAAAAATACTGAACAAAATATTAGCAAACAGAATTCAAAAATACATCAAGAGCATCACACCCATGATCAAGTGGGATACATCTCAGGGACGCAAGGATGGTACAACATTCAAAAATCCATAAACATCCACCACACCAACAAAAAGGACAAAAACCTTATGATCATCTCCATAGATGCTGAAAAAGCATTTGACAAAATTCAACATCCATTCATTATAAAAACTCTTAACAAAATGGGTATAGAGGGCAAGTACTTCAACATAATAAAGACCATATATGAAAAACCCACAGCCAACCTCATACTTAACAGCGAGAAGCTGAAAGCTTTTCACCTAAGATCGAGAACAAGACAGGGATGTCCACTCTCTCCACTGTTATTCAACATAGTACTGGGGGTCCTAGCCATGGCAATCAGACAAATCAAAGAAATATAAGGCATCCAGATTGGTAAAGAAGAAGTCAAACTGTCACTATTTGCAGATGACATGATATTATACATAAAAAACCCTAAAGACTCCACTCCAAAACTACTAGAACTAATATCTGAATTCAGCAAAGTTGCAGGATACAAAATTAATACACAGAAATCTGTTGCTTTCCTATACACTACTGATGAGCTAACAGAAAGAGAAATCAGGAAAAAAATTCCAATCACAATTGCATCCAAAAGAATAAAATACCTAGGAATAAACGTAATGAAGGAAGTGAAAGACCTATACCCTGAAAACTACAAGACACTCCTAAGAGAAATTAAAGAGGACACTAACAAATGGAAATTCATCCCATGCTCTTGGCAAGGAAGAATAAATATTGTCAAAATAACTATACAATCGGAAGCAATCTACAGATTGAATGCAATCCTTATCAAAATACCAACAGCATTCTTTAACGAACTGGAACAAAGAGTTCTAAAATTCATATGGAACCACAAAGGACCCCGAGTAGCCATAGCAATCCTGAGAAGGAAGAATAAAGCAGGGGCGAAATCGCTTCCCAACTTCAAGCTCTACTACAAAGCCATAGTAATCAAGATAATTTGGTACTGGCACAAGAACAGACCTACAGACCAGTGGGACAGAATAGATAGTCCAGATATTAACCTAAATATATATGGTCAATTAATATACTATAAAGTAGCCATGGATATACAATGGGGAAATGAAAGCCTCTTCAACAGCTGGTGTTGGAAAAACTGGACAGCTACGTGTAAGAGAATGAAACTGGATCATTGTCTAACCCCATACACAAAAGTAAATTCAAAATGGATCAAAGACCTGAATGTAAGTCATGAAACCATAAAACTCTTAGGAAAAAAACATAGGCAAAAATCTCTTGGACATAAACATGAGCAACTTTTTCATGAATATATCTCCCTGGGCAAGGGAAACAAAAGCAAAAATCAAAAAGTGGGACTATATCAAACTAAAAAGCTTCTGTACAGCAAAGGACACCATCCGTAGAACAAAGAGACATCCTACAGTATGGGAGAATATATTCATAAGTGACATAGCCAATAAGGGGTTGACATCCAATATGTATAAAGACCTCATGCACCTCAACAAACAAAAAGCAAATAAGCCAATTAAAAAATGGGCAGAGGACCTGAACAGACACTTCTCCAAAGAAGAAATTCAGATGGCCAACAGGCACATGAAAAGATGCTCTACCTTGCTAATCATCAGAGAAATGCAAATTAAAACCACAATGAGATATCACCTCACACCAGTTAGGATGGCCAACATCGAAAAGACAAACAACAACAAATGTTGGCGAGGATGTGGAGAAAAGGAAACCCTCCTACGCTGCTGGTGGGAATGTAAATTAGTTCAACCATTGTGGAAAGCAATATGGAGGCTCCTCAAAAAACTCAAAATAGAAATACCATTTGACCCAGGAATTCCACTCCTAGGAATTTACCCTAAGAATGCAGCAGCCCAGTTTGAAAAAGACATACGCACCCCTATGTTTATCGCACACTATTTACAATAGCCAGGAAATGGAAGCAACCTAAGTGTCCATCAGTAGATGAATGGATAAAGAAGAAGTGGTACATATACACACTGGAATATTATTCAGTCATAAGAAGAAAACAAATCCTACCATTTGCAACAGCATGGGTGTTATGCTCAGTGAAATAAGCCAGGCGGAAAAAGACAAGTATCAAATGTTTTCACTCATATATGGAGTATAAGAACAAAGAAAAAAACTGAAGGAACAAAACCTCAGCAGACTCACAGAATCCAAAAATGGACTAACAGTTACCAGAAGGGAAAGAGACTGGGGAGGATGGGTGGGAAGGGAGAGACAAGGGGAAAAAGGGTATTAAGATTCGCAGACATAATGTAGGGGGGGCCACGGGGAGGGCTGTAGAACTCAGAAAAGACAAGTAGTGTTTCTATAGCATCTCACCATGCTGAGGGACAGTGACTGTAATGGGTATGTGGTGGGGACTTGATGATGTGGGGAGTCTAGTAACATTAATGTTGCACATGTAATTGTAAATTAATGATACCAAAAGATATATATTTATATTCTCCCATACTGTAGGATGCCTTTTTGACTGTAGGATGCCTTTTTGGTTCTGTTGATGGTGTCCTTTGCTATACAGAAGCATTTTAGTTTGATGTAGTGCCATGTGTTCATTTTTTCTTTTGTTTCCCTTGCTCGAGGAGATATGTTCAGGAAGAAGTTGCTCATGCTTATATTCAGGAGACTTTTGCCTATGTTGTTTTCTAAGAGTTTCATGGTTTCATGAATTACATTCAGGTCTTTGATCCATTTCTAGTTTACTTTTGTTTATGGGGTTAAACAAGAATCCAATTTCATTCTCTTGCATGTAGCTGTCCTGTTTTACCAACACCAGCTGTTGAAGAGGCTGTCATTTACCCATTGTATGTCCATGGCCCCTTTACCGTATATTAATTGACCATATATAGTGGGTTTATATCAGGGCTCTCTAGTCTGTTCCATTGGTCTATGGATCTGTCCTTGTGCCAGTACCAAATTGTCTTGATTATTGTGGCTTTGTAGTAGAGCTTGAAGTCAGGGAGCATAATCCCCCAGCTTTATTCTTCCTTCTCAGGATTGATTTGGCTATTCAGGGTCTTTTGTGGTTCTATATGAATTTTAGAATGATTTGCTCCAGTTTACTGAAGAATGCTGTTGGTATTCTGATAGGAATTGCATTAACTCTGTAGATTGCTTTAGGCAAGAAGGCCATTTTGACAATATTAATTCATCCTATCCATGAGCACAGGTGTGTTTCCATTTATTGGTATGTTCTTTAATTTGTCTCATGAGTGTCTTATAGTTTTCAGAGTATAGGTCTTTCACTTTCTTGGTTAGGTTTATTCCTAGGTATTTTATTCTTTTTGATGCAGTTGTGAATGGAATTGTTTTCCTGATTTCTCTTTCTGCTAGTTCATTTTTATTGTATAGGAATGCCACAGATTTCTGCATATTAATTTTGTATCCTGCAACTTTGCTGAATTCAGATACTAGATCTAGTAGTTTTGGAGTGGATTCTGTAGGGTTTTTTACGTACAATATCATGTCATCTGCAAACAGGGACAGTTTAACTTCTTCCTTGTCAAACTGGGTGCCTTTTATTTATTTGTGTTGTCTGATTGCCGTGGTTAGGACCTCCAGTACTATGTTGAATAGAAGTGCGGAGAGTGGGCATCCTTGTCTTGTTCCCAATCCTAAAGGAAAAGCTTTTAACTTCTCACTGTTAAGTATAATATTGGCTGTGGGTTTGTCATACATGGCGTTTATTATGTTGAGGTACTTGCCCTCTATACCCATTCTGTTGAGAGTTTTTATCATGAATGGGTGTTGAATTTTGTCGAATGCTTTTTCAGCGTCTATGGAGATGATGATGTGGTTTTTGTCCTTTTTGTTGATGTGGTGGGTGATGTTGATGGATTTTCTAATGTTGTACCATCCTTGCATCCCTGGAATAAATCCTACTTGATCATGATGGATGATCTTTTTGATGTATTTTGAATTCAGTTTGCTAATATTTTGTTGAGTATTTTTGCATCTATGTTCATCAGGGATATTGGTCTGTAATTTTCTTTTTCTGGGGTGTCTTTGCCTGGTTTGGGTATTAGAGTGATGCTGGCCTCATAGAATGAGTTTGGAAGTATTCCCTCTTCTTCTACTCTTTGGAAAACTTTAAGGAGGATGGGCATTATATCTTCACTAAATGTTTGATAAAATTCAGCGGTGAAGCCATCTGGTCCAGGAGCTTTGTTCTTAGGTAGTTTTTTGATTACCAATTCAATTTCGTTGCTGGCAATTGGTCTGTTTAGATTTTCTGTTTCTTTCTGTGTCAGCATCGGTAGGTTATATTTTTCTAGAAAGCTGTCCATATCTTCTAGGTTATTCAGTTTGTTAGCATAATTTTTCATAGTATTCTCTAATAATTCTTTGTATTTCTGATTCTGTTTATTGTGTGGACTCTCTCTTGTTCTTGGTAAACCTGGCTAGGGGTTTATCTATTTTGTTTATTTTCTCGAAGATCCAGCTCCTGCTTTCAATTGTTCTTTGTATTGTATTATTCTTCTCGATTTTATTTATTTCTGCTCTAATCTTAATAATGTCCCTCCTTCTACTGACTTTTTGGCTTCATTTGTTCTTCCTTTTCTAGTTTCGTTAATTATGAGTTTAGACTGTGCATATGGGATTGATCTTCTTTCCTGAGGTGGGCTGTATTGCAATATACTTTCCTCATAGCACGGCCTTCGCTACATCCCATAGATTTTGCGGTGTTGAATTATTGTTGTCATTTGTCTCCATATATTGCTTGATATCTGTTTTTATTTGGTCATTGATCCATTGGTTATATAAGAGCATGCTGTGAAGCCTCCATGTATTTGTCGGATTTTTCATTTTCTTTGCATAATTTATTTCTAGTTTTGTACCTTTCTGGTTTGAGAAACTGGTTGATACAATTTCAGTCTTTCTGAATTTACTGAGGCTCTCTCTGTGGCCTAGGGTATGATCTATTCTTGAAAATGTTCCATGTGCACTTGAGAAGAATGTGTATTCTGCTGCTTTTGGGTGTAGAGTTCTATAGATGTCTGTTAGGTCCATCTGTTCTAATGTGTTGTTCAGTGCTTCTGTCTCCTTACTTATTTTCTGACTGGTTGATCTGTCCTTTGGAGTAAGTGGAGTGCTGAAGTCTCTTAGATTGAATGCATTGAATTCTATTTCCCCTTTAATTCTGTTAGTATTTATTTCACATATTTAGGTGCTTCTGTGTTGGGTGCATAGATATTTATAATGGTTATATCTCCTTGTTGGATTGACTTCTTAATCATTATGTAATGTCCTTATTTGTCTCTTGTGCCTTTCTTTGTTTTCAAGTCTATTTTGTCTGATACAAATACTGCAACTCCTGCTTTTTTCTCCCTATTAGTTGCATGAAATATCTTTTCCCATCCCTTCACTTTTAGTCTGTGTATGTCTTTGGGTTTAAAGTGAGTCTCTTGTAGGCAGCATATAGATGGGTCTTGTTTTTTTATCCATTCGGTGACTCTGTGTCTTTTGATTGGTACATTCAGACCATTTACATTTAGGGTGATTATCGATAGGTATGTACTTATTGCCATTGCAGGCTTCAGATTCATGGTTACCAAAGGTTCAAGGTTAACTTTCTTACTATCTAAGAGTCTAACTTAACTCACTTAATATACTATTACAAACACAGTCTAAAGGTCCTTTTTGTCTCCTCCTTTTTCTTCCTCCTCCATTCTTTATATAGTAGGTATCATATTCTGTACTCTTTGTCTATCCCTTGATTGATTTTGGGGATAGTTGATTTAATTTTACATTTGCTTAGTAACTGTTCTACTTTCTTTACTGTGATTTTATTACCCCTGGTGACAGCTATTAAACCTTATGAACACTTCAATCTGTAGCAGTCCTTCCAAAATAAACTGTAGAGATGGTTTGTGGGAGGTAAATTCTCTCAGCTTTTGTTTATCTGGAAATTGTTTAATCCCTCTTTCAAATTTAAATGATAACCTTGCCAGATAAAGTATTCTTGCTTTGAGGCCCTTCTGCTTCATTGCATTAAATACATCATGCCACTCCCTTCTGGCCTGTAAGGTTTCTGCTGAGAAGTCTGATGATAACCTGATGGGCTTTCCTTTGTATGTGATCTTATTTCTCTCTCTGGTTGCTTTTAATTGTCTGTCCTTATCGTTGGTCTTTGCCATTTTAATTACTATATGTCTTGGTGTTGTCTTCCTTGGGTCCCTTGTGTTGGGAGATTTGTGCACCTCCATGGCCTGAGAGACTAACTCCTTCCCCAGATTGGGGAAGTTATCAGCAATTACCTCCTCAAAGACACTTTCTATCCCTTTTTCTCTCTCTTTTTCTTCTGGTACCCCTGTAATGTGAAAATTGTTCCATTTGGTTTGGTCACACGGTTCTCTCAATATTCTTTCATTTTTAGAGATCCTTTTTTCTCTCTGTGCATCAGTTTCTTTGTATTCCTCTTCTCTAATTCCTATTTAATTTATCATCTCCACTGTATCTAATCTTCTTTTATAACTTTCCATTGTATGTTTCATTTCTGATACTGTGTTCCGTAATGATTGGATCTCTGACCGGAATTCATCCCTGAGTTCTTGAATATTTTTCTGTACCTCCATGGGCCTGTTAATGACTTTTATTTTGACGTCCCTTTTAGACAGATTCATGAGGTCCATTTCATTTGAATTTTTATCAGGGGTGGTTGTGTTCATAATTTTACTTTGAACCCAGTTTTTTGGTGTTTTATATTTGCATATGGCACCCTCTAGTGCCGAGAAACTCTACTCTCTGCAGCTGCTCAGCCCCTGAAGCCATGTCGGGGGTCGCAGGGGAGCGTTACTGGTGCCTCTGGGGAGGAATGACCTGTTTCCTGCTTCCCAGCTGCTATGCGTGTCTCCAGTTCCTGAACCAGTTGGCCTAGCACACAGGTATAAGCCTCTGTGCTTTGCATTTGTAGTTGCTGTAGACATGGCTTCCCTCTGGCTGGCCTAATTCCAGGGTAGCGTTTGCTGGTCTGTAAGCCAGGTGGGGCTGGCCGGGAGAAAGGTGCACTAGTCTGCCTGTCACAGAAGGGATTCTTGGAGCTGTGTAGGCAGCCAGGGAGCTGGAGCTCCTGAAGATCATGAAAGTTCCCAACCTGCTGGGCAGAGTGCACCTGGACAATTTTGTCTACCTGTCCTTTCTCCTGAGCAGTAAGGTCTGTGCAATCTTTGCCCCTTTAGCAGCCCTCTTGCTGTTAGGAAGTCTCTCAGACTGCCCACCTTTCTTTTGTCCCAGAGCAGCTGGATATGGATTCCTGCTTTCCAGAAGCGCTGGAATCTCAGTCTCTCCAGGTATTCTGCCTGTCTTAGTTTTCCAACCCCCTAATCACAAGAGTACCATGAAAACACCATGAAATGTAGGTTTGTGCTCCCAGATAAGATCTCTGGAGTTAGGTATTTAGCAGTCCCAGGTCTCCACTCCCTCCCTGCTCTGTTTCTCTTCATCCTGCTGGTGAGCTGGGGTGGGGGAAAGGCTTGGGTCCTGCTTGGCCACGGCTTTGGTATGTTACCCTATTCTGTGAGGTTATTCTTTTCTCCCAGTGTATGCAGTTTGGCACAGTCCTCTTTCCTGTTGCTTTTTCAGTATTAGTTGTATTAATTATATTTTCATATTATATGGGTTTTAGGAGGAAGCCTCTGTCTCACCTCTCATGCCACCATCTTTAATCCTCTGTCCTTCTACTGAGTCTTATCTTCATAATCCCCATTCCCCTCACCTTCCCTATCCAATGGAAGAAGCTTTAAAAAAAGTTGGAAGATTTCAATTCATGGTTTCTTTCAACGAATGATTTCTTTTTAAGGTGTTTTGATACTACATTATCATCTATAGAGTCTACCTTATTTCTCACTGTTTAAAAAAAATATGACTACATGTTCAATACAGAGAATTTGGAAAATACAGAGAAGAACAAAAGAAATAAAACAAAGTGATCAATTATCTCACACTCCAAAAATAATCACTGTTGTCATTTTGGTGCTAATACCTTTTCTTTCAATTTTGTATATATACTAATTACTATGTAATACATTTTATGTTTTCTAAATACCATATATTCTATTACAGTGTATGCTTTCTTCTTGTAGCAATATATATTGTGAATATATTTCAGTCTAAACAAATGCTCTTATGGGATAACTGTTTAACCATATGGAAAATATTAGAGCCCTACTTCACACCATGCACACAAATTAATTCCACATGCATCTTAAATATGAAAGACAAACGTTTTAAATAATTTAAAAGAAAGTACAGGAGAACATATAAATTCAGTATAGAGCTGGGTGTTTTTTAAACAAGATAAAAATTCTTATTACAATAGAATAGATCAATAAATTCAACTTCATTACAATTAAAATGTCATTGAAACTTCTGTTTATAAAGATACCATAAGGAAAGTGAAAAGACAAGCTACATACTAGGAGAAAATATCGGCAAAACATATAACTGATGAAGAATGTAGATCCAAAATACATGAGGAAATTTAATTCAATAAGAAAAATTCAATTAACCCAATAGAAAAATATGGACAAAGACAGACATTGCACAGAAATGGGAACATGAATGGTCAACAAACACATAAAACAACGTCAAACACTTTTCTTGGAAAATACAAATTACAATTAAAAAGAGATATAATTTTAGATCTAAAAAGCAAAAAATAAATCTTATAATGCCAAGTGTTGGAAAGGATATGGATCAATGGGAACTATTACACTGTACAGGCATGAGTATAAATAGACAGCTTGGAAAAACAATTTGGCATTATTTTTTAAAGCTGACATTTGCATATCCTTTTACCAGAGAATCCACTCTTAGGTACAGAGCTCAGAGAAAGTTTACCATGTGGACCAAAAGACAGAAACAACAAAGTGCTGTTTTGCATTTGTAGTTGCTGTAGACGTGGCTTCCCTCTGGCTGGCCTAATGCCAGGGTAGGGTTTGCTGGTCTGTAAGCCAAACAACTGTTTATAGCAATCTTGTCCAAAACAGAAAACAAAACAAAACAAAACTGGAAACAATCTAAACAAATATCAAGGGGAAAACAGAGAAATTATGGTATACCACACACTGTAATGCCATGGTGTTCATGAATGAAATTAATTAATGAAGTTAGTACACCATAGTCACACAGCAGTACAGCTAGGTCTTAGAAGCATAAATGTTATATGAAAAGTTCAACTTGCGGACTTCACAAAGTATGAAACTATTCTTATAAATCTCAATAACGAGTAAGTCTACATAATGCTTTTTAGGACTATTTCTATATGCTATAAGCCTATATTTGAAAAGAAAACCAGAGCAACAGGATGAGAAACTTCTGGATAGCAATTACCCCTCAGGCAGAGGCAAGGGGTTGGGCTCGGGAGCAGCAACCCACTAGAGGCAATGAGAAGATAATGTTTCCATTTTCAGGCAAGTGGGGGTTCGCAGACATGCCTGTGATTATAATTTATTATGTATATGCACATTCATATGCATATATAAAATATCACATTAAAAATATAATAAAGAAAAGGGAAAAAAAGGCTTGAGCTAAAATGAAGGTATAGTCGGAATGGAAAGTACACGTCAATTTTAAAGAAGTAGAAATTAATGAAGCTAAGTAACCCATTAGATGTCAAAGTCAGTAAAAGGGAGAAGCCTAGGATGATTCAAAATTTCTGCCTCAGATAATAACAGCAGAGTAAGAGGGGGCTCAGGTTATTGAAAAGGAAAAGTTGATTTTTCCAGTTACAGTAAAATAGAAAACCTATTGAATTCTGTGGAATCTAGACCCCAGGGAAGACTCAGGGTAGATCTTGGTGGACTCATTCATTCATTCACCTAATGTATACTGAAAGCCAACTCTGAGGCAGGTCCCATACTAGGTGCTGGGGAAGCAACGATGAACACAGTCCCTACTCCAGGAAATATCACCGGAAACACTCACTATGATGATGGAACATGTCAGGGATCTAATTAAGTTTAGGGGACAGTGAGGGCAGATTCTTATAGAAAGAAAATACAAAGAAATATGTGTCAGTCAAAAGCTGCTTGAAAGATAGTTACACAAATTGGTGGGAAAGAGAAGACTACCAAATAGTGGTGAGATAACACACTATCCGTATGGGGAAGTTCACATAAGATCTCTGCCTCACATTATATATAAAAACCTTTTTACAAAGTCAGATGGATGAAAGACCTAAACGTGAAAAGGAAAATTTTGAAATGAATAGGGAAATACTTCTTGGAAAAGATAAAGGAAAGGATAAGCTAGAGGATTTTACAACTTTCTACATGAATGAGTTGCAATGAATGTAACCTTATAAAAACTTTAGCTGACAGAGAAACTGAGAATAACTCAGGGATTATAAGGGTCTTGTTTAGAATCAATCAGAAATGTATTATTCAGAAATCCTATCTATACAAAAAATAAAACTGCTTAAAAATTTAGGTGAAGCAGAATGGGTTTGGAGTAAAAAATATTTTTTTAAATCCTTGAATTTGCCCTTTATTAACTGAACTTAAGGTGCTTAAATTATCTAAGTTCCCATTTTCTCACCTATAAAATAGGGGCAATAAACACTCTTAAAGGATTGTGCAGGTTATATAATTAAATGCATATAAAAGCCTAGTTCCTGCTTCGAAAAACTTAGTTCTTGTTGGTATTGTTTATAAAGTTTCAAGACTAAGATATCACTATCCACATTCCCTAATACCATATTCTGTAAAATATTACTTAATATTATCCAAAACTATGCTTACAAAACGTCCATGAAAACTTACATT
This sequence comes from Smutsia gigantea, assembly GCA_032199065.1. Taxonomy (NCBI): domain Eukaryota; kingdom Metazoa; phylum Chordata; class Mammalia; order Pholidota; family Manidae; genus Smutsia; species Smutsia gigantea. Next base: position 35,055 of record JAVSCE010001508.1, on the reverse strand, counting down.
TACTGCCAGAAAGGAAGATAATAGGAAAATAAAATATAGTTTTAAAGTTCATATAGAATTCAGGTTCCCGAGAAACATCTTGTACAAAGTGACTCAGATTAAATTCCCTCACTGAAGGGGTTAAACAAATATGCAGGCATATTCATCTTCATTTCATCTTTAACCTGCAGGGAAAATTATGGTTATGGTTACAGGCTTAAATTCTTTCCCTTCAAAATTTGGTGTGTTTTAAGCTTCCCATACATCCCACAAAAATTTTCCCCTTAATATTTATTACTTAAATATACTTAGCCACCACTACGCTAAATTTGAGCTTCTCAATAAGGCAAGAAGAAATCTGATGTTGGGCTGAAATCACTATCTGATCCACACACGGTGCTACCTGGTAATAGTCCATCCTTAGTTCATGCTGGAAGAAAGATAACTCATGTGAATTCTAAAATGATGGGCAGCTCAGAGAAGGGGCAAAGTTAGCCATTTGTACTCTATTAGGTAGCCTGTATGGTGAACCTAAAGCGGTACTGCTTAGCCATTAAGAAAGCGGGCGGCAAGCACAAATCACCTGGATTTGAATGTGACTCTATTATTTACAAACTGTGGAACCTTGGTGACCTAGTCTATATAATGGAAATGTTAGAATCTTTCTTATAAAAGATATAATACAGGCAAGTTATATAAATGTAGGTAAATTATTTATAATACAGGTAAATAGTAGGTGCTCAATTAATATAACTATTATTCTCCCGTTATCATTTATGCTTCTGTGAAGCAAATCTTGATTAGCCAGTCTTAATAATGATGGTACTATAAGCAAGGATCATGAAACTCATATGTGATGAGTAACATTATCATTAACTAAATTTCCAACTGATTCTTTAATCAAAACTAGTACCAAAAATTAAATTGACCAAAAACAGATTCATCTTTTCCCCCTCTTGGTCAAATCGCTAACTAATGCACTAGAAGTCTAGAGCTTCACTTCCACATTCCACAAACCCCCAAGAATTCTTCAGATTTCTTGGTATGATACTGTGAATCACTCTTTAAGGTAGACATTGTGACTTTGTAGAGTGGCTATGGATTTTCTCTGTCCATGGTATGGCAAGCTTACTTAGTAGTTACCTAAACATGACCTTTTGCAAACAAATCTAAATTCATTTCTCAACCATTAAGACTGGGAAAAGGACTGAGATGTGGTGCTTGGGTATGTGGGCCAGTCCTTCCTTCCCTAATAGTGTCAAAGCTTTTCTTTTCACTTGCTCATTTTTCACTCATTCAAATTCAACTAACAATTGCTAAGTACTCTATCAGGTACTTTAACATTCCTTTTCTCATTTAATACTCCAGAGAAGCCAAATTTGACTATCATCAGTAGGTCCTGTAATATGAATGTGAGGAATCTATAAAGTATGAATATAAGGTAATGAGATTGATCTGGGCAAACTTAAGGAACTAGACGTAGAGAGTAGAACTTTAGAGAGAGGAGGGACCTTGGAAGTCACATGTCTTTCAGATGTTCATGACTCATTATGAGACGCCCTGACAGATCACCACTGCACAGTCTCTGAATAAACATCCATGATTGAGAGCCTGCTCTTCCCAAACAGCTGCTTAAATCTATTATCAGATAACTGTAGCTATAAAAGAAACAATACAAATTGTGCCCAAATCTGTTTCACTATACCTTCTAACCACTGGTCCAAGTTCTGTTCTCTAGAGAAACAGAGAATAAAGTCATTTTTTCCTCTGCTTGATTGTCTTTCAAATATTCTCCTCCTCGAGATTTCCCCAGGTTCCTATACCATTTTATTTATATTTCCCCTATACCACACAGCTGTTAGGCAGGAAAACAGATACGAGGGGGGTGGAAAGAGAATAAGGCCAGTAAGCCCACTAGAAGGGACTCAAAGAGTTAACCAGTTAAAAAATAGAAAGCTCAAAGGCCAGGAGCAACTTGGCCTAAAAGTTTGAATACTCCCCAGATAAAGAAAAGTATCTCAGCATAGCCTATGTTTCACTGTGTCAATAAGAACATAACATTGTAAGATGTACTTTAGCACCTGCTAAAAGGCCCAGCTTATTCAGGAAAAATTCTATCTTAAAGCTAAGATTGCATTTTAATCAAACGGACGGTGGCTCAGCCCACCTTGGAGGCAAGGCAGGCAGTCTTGACTGATATGCTTCCAGGCAGAGCTGATATCCTGGAAAGGAATCAAAGCAATATATTTCTTGTGTTAAGTTAAAAAAAGAAGAAACTTACTGTTTTATCAAAGATGAACATTCAGAGACCATTTGGCAGGTCCACACCTGGCCCTCTGTCGCTTTCCTGAAAATCCTCAACCATCTATTAAACCCCAGACCCTAAACCTTTAGGTGCGCTTCTCTCTCTGAGATCGCCTGCACTTTCTAAGTGCATAGCCTTAAAACTTTATCTCAACCTTTCAGCACACCTATTCTATGAAGTAGCTCACACTCCCCTTTCTCCAACTGTGCACTTGATCTCTTTAAATAAATCTTAAACCTTTCAGGGTGCCTCTCCTCCCTGAGGTTGTCTGCACTTTTTCTCTCTTTAAGTAACTCTAAATAAAACTTTTACTCTACTTCATTACCGTGTCTCTGCCCTTCAATTCTTTGTTGTGGCGGGGACAAAACCAAGGAAAATAAAAAATGTCTCCCTTAACACAGCCATATCACAGGGTGTGTGAATGTCCACCTACTTTCTTTCCTTCCCTTACTCCCCACCTCAGTGCTGCCCTTCCATTTCAGGGGAGAGATCTTTGAAGGCATGGACTGTGCTTCTGTATCCTGACCTGGGACCATGCATCATCAAGGGTGTCCTGAATGTCTCCTGAAGCTCATTGTGAGTGTAGCTTAATGTGAAGGTCTCATACAGCCTCCGCTAGAGAAAAATCACTATGTTCTTCCAGTAAAACCAAGTCAGCTACAAGAGTCTTCATGGACTGGGCTGGATACCACCATATGGGCCAAAGATAGTCCCAAGATAGTCAAAGATGGCCCAACACTATCTGGGCCAAAGGTGTTCCCAAGCCAAAGATGGCTGTTAAAGCAGAGCTGCCACAAAGACACCAGAGAGAATAAGATCCAAGAAACTACAGCCCAACTTCTGTGGGATCTTACAAAAAGTTCCCATGACACCTTAGCATATCTGTGCACTTTTAACCTGAACTAGCACAGGTATTCATCAGCAGAATTCAATCATAGCTATCCCTCCAAGTCTATGTTCTCCAGAAAAATCATCCCTAGCTGTTCAACAACTTCATTACACACATAACAAAAATTACCTCAACATGCTAGTACTAATCAGTGTTAATATAAATAATACTGCCATCAATCAAAGCATTTTTGAAACTCTTCCTCTGTTGCACCTGGAGGCACATTGGAATCTCTGTCTTTGAAGTAATTGTTTTAGAGAGGAAACACTCCTTTGGATGCAAAATAAACAAGGTGTACTAATTGGTGATAGCCCTGTGTTTTTGAAGGTGGATGTAACTTTTTTTTAATTGAGGTACACTCATTAAAATGTACAAATCTTAGTATACACCTTGATGAATTTTGACATGTGGATGTGACTATTTTAGAAGAAAATATAAAGTCACAAGGCATTGATTCTTGTTAATAGGGTGAATAATGAGCTGAGTTCAGTAAAGAGAAATAATAAAGCAAAAATTGTGTCTTATACACTAATTACAAAAGTAATTTTTTTAGAGATTTTCCAAAAATATATGCTAAGCTGTGGTAGCACATTAAAAGTGGTATATCCCAAAGGTCACCACATTGAAGGAAAAGTCCCCATTTAGCCAATTAAGATCTGGAATTTCTTTAAGGTAAGTCATAGGTTCACACATGAAACGAAAATCCGTGACAACTAAACCAACTGTTATTATCACTCACGGAGTTCATAATAAAGACATTTTATTTAAATGTAAGCAAGGCATTTCTATGACATTTGACTGCTGTGAGAACTTTGAGAGCTGAGACTTTTCCCCTCAGTTTCTTTTTCTCTGTCACTTTTTGAGAGCCATGCTTTCATCAGTAGAAGACTGATACATTAAATACAACCACATCATGGAATATAATGTATCTATTAAAAAGTAAGGTTTTGACACTCAGTGTGCCAAGAAATTTTGCAGAATTTTCAGCTTCCAAGAAAACTGTGTGAAGAAGACAATTATACCCATTAACTGACATCACCAGTCATTGTAAATCGCTTGACTCATATTCATGTGATCTTGTACACATCAGGAATCTAAAGATTTGACATTCAAAATGATCAACCAGATAGAGAAAAAAGGATTATATAACCTCTTCTGAGTTGGAAAATAGTGTTCAAATGTCACATCCAACATCACAATGCAAGATATTTTAAAGTAGTGTTGATGAAACAGGATAGCCTGAGAATCTATTTGACAATGAATTACTTGGAGAAATGTATCAGGTCTTCATACTGCAAGAGCATTATTCTCCTAATATCCCACCTGTCCCCCTGGGTTCTCCAGCTCAAGGTACATGAAAGTGTTCTTTGTAAATTGTGGCAACTCTTTGCTTTCAATATTGCCAAGGAACTTTCTTCCTCTACAAAAAAAAAAAAAAAATGAAGGACTCGGACTCCGATTTCCTAAGTTCCCTCCAATTAAGATACTAGTTTCTTAGTTCTGTTCCTCCCTCATAGTCCATCAGAAGAATATAATTCTACTCTCTATTCACACACCCACATACACACACGTGAACACAGAGAACATATATGGAATTATATACAGATAAAGATGTATGTCTAATAACGCTTACCTGGTAACGTGTCGGCTGATTGAGAATGCTGTTAAAACTGTGTGACTCAAAAACTCTTGAGTTAGACTGAGTGAAGAGGTTTAACTAGGAAAAAATACAATTAACCTAGTAAATTAGAATACATTCATTTGGAAATCAAAAGTAAATAATCTACTTTATTCTCCTTGATCACATTTCTGGAACCCACATTTCCAAGGAACATTTTGTGGAAACTGAATTTTGTAAGTGATTTAATATATTTCCAAAGATAAAAATTGATGTGAGCCACATGCCCACCTGTGTCAAAATGCTGGCAAGATGTACAGTAGTAAAACAGTGTAATTGAAAAAATGTTTTAAAAACTTAGCTTGTGCTGAAATAATTGTTCCTGGGGACCTTGCATACTTATCAAAATGTATCCATGACATCTAGAAGGTGAAGCGAGTTTATCTGCTTCTGAGCCTATGTTCCTCTCCTATAGGTGAACAGAAACACACCACCGGGTTGGATGGTATCATTTGGTATTTCGCAACATTATATGAGCCAAAATAACTGGTCTTCCTAAGTATCTTGGCCTTATGCTGGGCCAGGTTCACGATTTTGGAGAGACTTGGGCTGAAGAATTTTGGTTTTCTTTTTCTTTTCTCCCTTTTTTAAGGTTTAACTTTTCAGTGGGTAGAACAGGAAGCAACAGAAGCGCACCCCTGCTGTTTACCCCCATGCAAGAGCAGGGCCTCCTTATTTGCAGGCAAGCTGCTTACCTATGAAGTGTGATTCAAAGGCAGGGCCCCCTATCCAAAAATTCACCTCACTACTTGGCTTCCCACCATCACAACTCAGGTAGGCGTGGGATCTAGGGAGGAAGGAATTGGCACCTAAAGGAAAGGGCCATCCTGGCCTGTCCTCTTAAAATCATGCCAGGAAAAACTTTGGCCAACAGAGTTAATTCTCCATTTTGCCACTGGAGGTCAGTATCTAATTGTTGGCTGAGGTTAGCTGAATAGTTTTGGCAAAGATTTCTTGAGGGTCCTTCCTCTCTTCTAAAACAGAGAAAAAGAAACATGATTTCTCCAAAATTTTACTAAATTCAGTACACAGAGAGTATCTATGAATATTAATAAGACTGAAGAGATTCAAGCAGCTCCATGCACAATTTAAAAAATAAAATCAAAATGGCAGTTTTTAACCAGATATGGTAAGACTGGGAAGCCAAAGGAGAGTGGCTCCTGAGAGATCAGCCCCACCTTCCATTTCCAGCAGCCTTTCTGAAAAAAGCTATTCTTCCTGCCAGTGCAGAGGACAGGACACCTGACTAGGAGTACTTCTGTTCCCTTCGCTTTGCTCTGAGCAAGCCGCATTTCCTTTACGGGGGTCTAGGTAGCCACAAGCCATCTGGACATGCTCTTCTTAACCTGACTTCGAATCTGTCCCCTTCTACATTATGACGGTGTCAGGAATAATGTCAGTAAGGTCAGTTGCCCATAAAAGAAAACTTTAAGGTGTGAAGTGCACGAGCTACAATTTCTCATGCTGGAGAGGTTTCCTTTTTAAATAACAAAGCCCCAGTTAGTAAATCCTGAGAGCAGCAAAGCGCCACCAAAACAAAGTCAATTTCAGCAGAAGCAGGAGTTGCCCAGGATGGGTACTGAGAGCCCGGCCCCTTGAAGAGACGGGCTACTCTGCAGCAGAAGGTACAGGCCTTGCTGAGGTGCGGCAGCTGTAGAACAGGAGGCAGCCAGGTGCAGTAAAGGAGTGAGGCGTTTGAGGCTGGAAAACTCCAGTTCCGCACCAACCCCACACTGGCTAGAGCCTGTGACCTCGAGTAAGCAAGTTACTGCCTTAGCTTCAGTTGTCTTATCTATAAAATGGGAATAATAATAATACCTACCTCACAGTGTTGCATGAGGTTCAAATGTACAGCAAAGCATTTTGTAAACTGTGAATGAGGAAGGGCACTGATAATTGTTCAGGCTGGAACTTGTACATCTCATACCATCCTTGCAATAACCTTATGAAATTTTCTCTCTTTCAGATGAGATAATTAAGGCTCAGAGGATGAAGTGACTTCCCCATGTTACTTGCTAACAAGCCATAAGCATCAGAATTCAAATCCAGGTCTAACACGGAAGCTCTCTTTCTTACATTGCACTGCTTCTCACTGTGTACATATGGGGTATTATCTGAAGTAATGGGATGGCACAGCCAGTCCGTGCCCTGCAACCTCATAACCATAAGAGCCCAGATCCTGGTCAAATAAAAAAACACTTAAAAGAAATAGAGAAATAAGATGTAATAAATCATAATAAAGAAATTCTTCTTAAGGAAATAAGATGCCAGGATATTACAAACCTTGGGAAGGCACATCCATTTTAAAAAGTGAGAAATTAAATTGCACTAATCCAGTCTTTTTTTTTTCTCGGCTTCAACTGAGAAAAAATACCTACTTCTGTTCAGGAAGGCCTGTGCTTTAAGGAGATAGTATTGCTATCTGTGGGCTCCCAGGGTGTGATGGCTATAGACCATTACCCCAACTTCAGGTAAAAATTATATTTTAACCCTACACATTTGCTCCTATCTTCCTTGCTCCCTATTACATGAGGTTCTGCCCATCTCCTTCTGTTTCCTATGCCAATTCTTTCTCTGAACACTAAGTTCATGATAATAAAGTGACCATGAAACTCATTTTTGTTAAAAGTATGACCCAGCTGGGACAACTAAAGGACAAACCATCCTTTATTATTTATAAAAGGGGTATTTATGGATTTGAGGATGCTCTTAGGCTTGTATTAATTTTACAACATTAAAAGAAAAAGATAATTTAGCCCAATAAAGGGTTTCTACAAATAAAAAGAAAATGGTGGTTGTGAACTATACACATAACCAAGAGGGAAATGTGAGGAGCAACAGTTGAGAAGCATGGAGCACAAAATAGACAATAACTTTTCTGTTTACTTTGACAATTTGACAATTTTTTTTTGCTTGTTTTTAGTCTGGTAGTTTACATAAAATTTTGACCAAAAGCAAGGCATAGACTAGGTGACTTATTGAAAAACTATGAAAATATTAAGTATTAGTCTACGAAAGACTATGGAATGGACAGTTAACTTTCAACATAATCTAAGTTCACAGGTAAAAATTACTGAACTAACATCAAAAGACAAGGAGAAAGACAGAACATTTATCTTAGGGTCTTGGTAAGTTTTCAATACCTACCCTGGACTTTGAGTTACCCATTCCCATTTCTATATCCTTCTGCAGCCGTCTCCTTCTGCATTTGGAAAAGTTAATGATCCGCATGATGAAATAAACAAATGACTTTGGACTCGGAACCAGACTGAAGGGTGGAGGTAATGTTTTTCCGTCATCAAAGTAAGATAACCAAAGTTTTGAGCGAGCAAATTTCCATTCTACGTCACTGTCATCCTGCGTCACAAAAACAGAAAAGAAATAAGAACTCACTTAAAACACTAAATATTTTAGTAATTTATTCCAGTAGGGTCTTACAATGAAGCTAAATTATACTTTTGAAATAGGTAAGTAACTATATACATGTATCTGCACATAGTCTCTATGGACCTACGTAGTATTCTGAGTATTACTCTGGTGATACTAATTTTTTTCTTTTTCTCTTCCATATGCCTCTGTCTGTGTCCACTGAAATTTAAGAACTTCATGTCCTCCATCCAAAAAAAACCCCAAAGCAAAAACAAAGGACAACAAAGCATGAAAAGATTAATTCCTCCCTCCCACTCCCACCAATTCTGCACATTCAGCATTATCTATTCACCTTCCCTTCTCACCTGGACACATCCAAGCCAGGTTGTAGATACAGCATATTATACTCCAAGGGCAAAGGAAAAATAAAAAAGCACTCAGGTGAGTTGCACTTTGGAGTTCATGTGTCTGTCATATGACCTCCAATGTCACATAAGGCCCTCAGTGGCCTATTCCTGTCTTCTATCTCTTTTGTCCTTACTGCTGCCCCATGGATGGGCAGAACCATCCCAACAGGCAGAAAGAATGGAGAGGGGAAAGGAAGAGGAGGGGCCCGGGGATCGAAGAAGTTGGCTCTCATTTTACCCCACCCAGACTACCATTCGCACACCCAAGCAGGTGGTCTGAGTCCCGTGGGTCTCACTTCCGGAGGACTTAACTTCTGCTTTGAGAACACCATCTTACGTGTTTCTAAAACACACCAAGAGACTCAGTGGACTTAAATAAAGCAAAGCCCTAAAGAGACACTGAACATTCAACTGGAGGACGTAAGAAAACACATACAGTGAGGGAAGGGACCTGGCCAAGACCAATCCAGGACAAAAAGTAAAGTGACTCCCAGAACACTACGGACTCGGGCTGGACAAAGAACATCATCAGTATCTGCCAGACATCTAGTAATTCTTCTACCAGAATCTTTCAGAGAGAATAATTTTCCTACAGCCACTGATTTAAAAACTTCTAAAATGTACCCTGAGAGAAAGCAGAGTGATGGTAAATTCATGCGGGCCCCGACTGTTCTCCTAAGAGACACCAGGAGCCGTAGGACCATCTATCCAGGCAGCAAATACCAAGAAAGGCTCAAACTCTCTCAGCGGGAGAGAAGCCTCTTTGTTTACATGAGCTGGAGCTCCCCAGAGGGCACAAAAGCAGATGGAGTGTCCTCTTAGAGCAGGACGGCAAAGGCAGCATGGACAGAAAGCAGGCTTACCTCTATTTCTTGATATGAGCTATTAATCATAGCAATTAGCATGTTGAGTAAAACTACCACCATAGTCACGTTATATATTCCATAAAGAACATATCCAATATTTTCTATGAATTTGTGATCATATTTGAGCACAACAGAAGTCACTTCAGACAACCCAAATATGGACCAAAACAAAGTCTTGAAACTTTCTTCTACACTGTAAAAAGGATAAGGTACACAGTAAATAAATGAACAGTTTTCAGTATTAAAAACACATTAATACCATACAGATGTAAAATGTCATCATAAAATACCATCATAATAAACCCAGAGTACAATTATTTTATAATAATATTTAATAGTAGTCATCCTATTAGGTTTTCAGGAGCTGATGATTAAATGGTGCTAATGCCTAGGTTTTTTGTAAGTTACAATCTGGTAAAAATTATCTGAACTCCACAGGGGAAAACTAAAGTCACGCCATAATACTCATTCCTTTCTCCTAGAAGGATGTTAGTTTGGGGTTTGATTTTGTAGGTGGTTTAGAAATTTATATCAGGGTTTCTGGAGAAGAACAAGGTCAGGATTAATATTGCATACCTACTTCAAAAAAAGTATGTGAAACATATTTCTTGAAGTATGGCTATAGGAGAGAATGAAAACGACCTAAATAGCCATCAGTGGAGGAATGGGTGAATAATTCCCGTACATCAATCTAATACAATTGATTGTTATGCGGCCACTAGGGAAAAATGAGACAGATCCATCTTCATGTGTTTACATAAAATAATACCTGAGATATATTATTAAGTGGAAAAAATATGATGTGGCAAGTGTGGAATAGTCTACCATTTGAATAAAAAAGGTATACTAATACTTATATTCTTGTTTATGCAAAAAAATATCTCTGAAAGTATCCAAAAGAAACCATTGCCTCTGGGAGCTGAGGAGAACTAGGACACCGGGGTCCAGGGTGAGCCAGGGGACAGGCTTTTCACTGCAGACCCTGCTCTACATGAATTGTTTGCCACAAGAATGAATTATGTACCTAAACATTATGCTCAACTGGAAATGGAGAGGAGGCAACAGAATGAGAAATTCCAGTTCTTTTCCCTTAATTTACATAATCTAGTTCCTGATTCTTCCATCACAGCAATTAGTATTTAGGCTCTCACCAGACAAATTACCCACTTAGATCCCTTAAATGACCTTTGCCAACTGAATTTGGCTGCTTTTGTCATAAAACCAAGTTGTAATCACTGATCTGTGAAGAGCAAAAATAATCCTTAAGTAATTACACATGTAGAATTCCATAACAAAGGAGGTTTCACAAGTTTAAGTCCTCTTTTCAAAGATAGATTTATGGAAATAATACTTTTTTGATTTGTTATAAGATTCTAAATAACAGTTATGTAGATTTGTAGGTTTTAGTACTAGTTTATTAATTAATTCACTCATTCAACAAGTATTGGTTGAGCACCTATTATGTTCTAGAACATGTACTAGACCCCAGGAATAGAGGGCTGAATAGAAGGTTCCTTTTCCTATACAGTTCTGCTACAATGAAACAGTCATCATGTGATGTTACCACACAGATGCTATAAGGAGACTAAGAAAATCCATAATCTCTTTGTTCAGACATTAATTTTAACAGATCACAAAATTCTCTGACTCCTTTCTCTAGCTCCCTTGCAAAACCTTCTGCCCCTAATTTTGGGAATACAGGTTCTCAAGAATCTGTAAGTGTGGGGAGAGGGGTATAGTTATAAAGGAGAGGACACTGGCAGTCCCAGAGTTTCTGCGGGGGGCAAGAAGCTTTATATAAATTAACTTACATAATTCTCACAACGACCTGATTCAAACCTTATTGGGCTTATTTTAAACATAAGGAATCTAACACTGAGAAATGTTAAGTAACTGAACCACAGGCCACAGCTAGAAAAGAGCAGAGATTGCATTCACTTCCAGGTCTGCCTGATTTCCCAGCCTATGCTCTTGTCACTGTATCATGCTGCCATGTCCTCACACAGAACAGGGAAGACAATGTATTGTATAAAATGAGTTCTCATGGAGTTCAAAGGGCCGCTATTGTGTGCAGGATCTGTCCTTCTTCTGCTGGGTTAAACAGAATATTTTTCATTATTTTAAAGTGAGTTTCAGTTCTCTTTCACCCATAAGACCTACTCTATAATAACTATTTGAAAAATTCATTTCAAAACAATTTGGATGCTTGGCTTGATATTCTAGTTTAGCCTACAAGGAAACTATTGGAGGTACAGATTGTTTCTGGCAGTGGTATTACAGGGTCCAGAGGGAGGCAGGGAAGGTTTATAATCTCCCCACCTGGAAAGCCCACAGCATAGTGGGAAGGCCCGCCTCCTGACCGCTGAGCCCCAGTGGGTGAGAGAGGATCTCAGCGTGAACACCTCCATGCTGAGGGAACTAACAGAACAGGGACTATGGAGGCTTAATCAGGAAGTCTTCATGGGGAAGGCGAGTTTTCAGTGCAGAAACCAGTGTGACCAGAGGCAGGAAGGGCTGTAACATTAGAGTGGGCTGTGAAACATTTAGCTCCAATTTCTACTTACTCAGCTCCCTGTACTGATTAGTAATACATTAAATTAAAAGCCAATGCTTCTTTTTTGAATTCATAGTAATGGCTACAAAAGGATGAAACTAAATTTAATGTCATACATAATGTAAGAGACATCCAGTACTAAAAATTCGTTACCCAATTCTCTTAAAATAGCCAGTTTCACTGAGGATTTTTCCAATTCTGATTCATTCTGTGGTAAAACACTCACTTAGCTCAAAGAGATGAGGCCTTTGGAGCAATCTAATCACATACAAGCTCTGTTTTTGTTGGATTTTTTTCTGCTCTTAAAATATCTTTGTTATTATCACTGAAAAATGTTTTTGCTTCATCTAGACTTGTTAGAATTTCTCTTCATTATACCTTTTTCAGAAGATATTTTACTTACGTGGTAAAAGCAGCATTTACTTTAGCTCCAAGGTAGTAAGAATAAAGTATGAACATGCCAATCATAAAGGCAAGAAACACCATAATGAAGAGGACCATGAATTTGAATATGTCCTTCACAGTCCTTCCAAGAGAGATCTGTAAGGGCCCAAAGCTCTCGTTGGCAGGCAGGATATACGCGATGCGGGAGAAACTGAGCACAACAGCTACGGCATAGAGGCCCTCAGATATGATCTGAGGGTCAGAAGGCAGCCATTTATCTCTGGCTAGAAAAAGAGGGAGAGATTAAAAAATGCAACTTTCCATTTATTGCTGACTCTGTAAAATAAATATCTGAAGTAAGATCTACCTGGTAGGTACAGGGGTATTATCTCAGTTGAAACTACCTTAGATTTAATTAACTGTCCAGAAACATGAATTCTACCTTCATATGGTTCTTTTAGTGGAGGAAACACTATTATAAAGATACTAAGCTGACTTCACATTGAGTAGAAACAGAATCAAGTACAAAGATGAAGTTAAAACACTTCATTAGACACAGACCATGTCCAGGATGCAAACTAACTGCCTTGATTAATTTGTCCCCTCAGTTAAAAGACTACTGACCAGCTAGTTTGTCATCCTAAGGGCTCAGCTGGCACAAAATTTCTTTTGCATATTTTATAGGGAAATTAGCTCACCTAAGAGTTTATGCAAGTAAAATGTATTACAAGAAGTGACATTGTCACTGAATCACAACGATGCTGTCAATGCGATAGTTGAACAATATAACTTGCTCTTGGTAAATGTAAAATGCTATTGAGGTGCAAACATTTTAGATATAGATTCTAAATGAGGCCCTCCCCCACCCCTTTCAAAGTCACTTAATAAGTCCACAGCAGTTACTGGATACTCATTTCCCTGGAAGGTCAGTGCAACACTATGTGGTTACTTTTGAGTGAACTGGGTCTCTCCCAGAAGAATGGATGTGTTGTGTAGACATTTGCAACAACAATGAAAATGAACATTTATTGGATGTTTAGTATGCACCAGACAATGTGCTTTCAGTGACCCTCCAGACTTGATGTTACCATTACCCTTTTACTAGACATACAGAAACCAAGACTCAGAAAGGTTAAAAACTTGATCAAAATCACACATGTAATGAGTGAAGCCTGAATTCACAAATTTCCCTCCAGATAATTAGATACATATGAATAAATTTAAATAAATAGGTTGAAATAGTAAAGATATACATTATATGAAAATGCAATGTAAGCTAATTTTTTTTACACCTATTACTACTTTTTTTATTTCTTCATTTTCTTTTTCTTTTTTTTTAAATTTTGGTATCATTAATATAAAATCACGTGAGCAACATTGTGGTTACTAGATTCCCCCCATTATCAAGTCCCCACCACATACCCCAGTACAGTCAGTGTCCATCAGCATAGTGAGATGCTACAGAGTCACTACTTGTCTTCTCTGTGTTGTACTGCCTTCCCCATGACCTCCCCCTACATTATGTGTGCTAATCGTGATGCCCCTTTTTCCCCTTCTCCCTCCCTTCCCACCCACTCTCCCCAGTCCCATTTCCCTTTGGCAACTGTTAGTCCATTCTTGGGTTCTGTGAGTCTCTTGCTGTTTTGTGCCTTCAGTTTTTGCTTTGTTCTTATACTCCACAGATAAGTGAAATCATTTGGTACTTGTCTTTCTCCGCCTGGCTTATTTCATTGAGCATAATATTCTCTCCAGCTCCATCCATGTTGTTGCAAATGATAGGACTTGTTTTCTTATGGCTGAATAATATTCCATTGTGTATATGTACCACATCTTTATCCTTTCATCTACTGATGGACACTTAGGTTGTTTCCATTTCTTCGCTATTGTAAATAGTGCTGCGATAAACATAGGGGTGCATATGTCTTTTTGAAACTGGATCCTGCATTCTTAGGGTAAATTCCTAGGAGTGGAATTCCTGGGTCAAATGGTACTTCTATTTTTAGCTTTTTGAGGAACCTCCATACTGCTTTCCACAATAGTTGAATGGTTTACATTCCCACCAGCAGTGTAGGAGGGTTCCCCTTCCTCTGCATCCTCACCAGCATTTGTTGTTTCTTGTCTTTTCTATATCGGCCATCCTAACTGGTGTGAGGTGATATCTCATTGTGGTTTTAATTTGCATTTCCCTGATAATTAACGATGTGGAGCATCTTCTCTTGTGTCTGTTGGCCATCTGAATTTCTTCTCTGGAGAAGTGTCTGTTCATACCCTCCACCCATTTTTTAATAGGGTTATTTGCTTTTTGGGTGTTGAGGCATGTGAGTTCTTTATATATTTTGGATGTTAATCCCTTGTTGGATATGTCATTTACAAATATATTCTCCCATACTGTAGGATGCCTTTTTGTTCTGCCGATGGTGTCCTTTGTGGTAGAGAAGAATTTTAGCATGATGTATTCCCATTTGTTCATTTTTTATTGTTTCCCTTTCCCGAGGAGATGCGTTCAGGAAAAAGTTGCTCATGTTTATATTTAAGAGATTTTTGCCTATGTTTTCTTCTAAGAGTTTTATGGTTTCATGACTTACATTCAGGTCTTTGATCCATTTTGAGTTTACTTTTGTATATGGGGTTATACGATAATTCAGTTTCATTCTCTTACATGTAGCTGTCCAGTTTTGCCAACACCAGTTGTTGAAGAGGCTGTCATTTCCCCATACACCTATTACTATTAAAATAAACTTTATTTAACATTTTATAGTGAGAGATTCTTAAGAGCCTAAACAATTGGCTTATTTGCCTGGGTAATATTTCAAACTCCTGTGTAAAATAAATAATCTCTTTTAAAAAGAGACTAATTAAGTCAGAGTGTCATCTATGGCATTGGCCAAACCCTTAAAATATATTTTCCTTCCTTCCAGATTATGGCACTCACTGTTTTCGAGAACGGTCTTGAAAGTTTTCTCCGTTTTGCATCTTGAATAACATAGAGTACACAGAATGTTGTTCTTTACCTGCCCAACTAAGAAATAATCACATTGAAACAATTTTTTTCACATGTGAAAGCTGCTATATTTCAGCCCAAATGTTTAAAAAAGATGAGGAAATACTACAGAACATAGTGCCCTGCTTGCGACATTGTGTACTATGTAAAGAAGAAATAACGGCATGCTAACAATAAATTTAATCTGCACAGTTAAGATGAATGTATTACACTATAAATTACTCATAGTCTACAACTCTGGCCTTAATTAGCATTCTTAAAACCCTGTTCCGCAGTTCATATGAGGTCATAAAGAATGTAAGTGACTTACTTCAAACCAACATCATAATTAGAAAGTAACTTGAAACATATGTTTATTAATACTCTAAATTTAGCATCATCCTTTTAGGAAAGATAACCTGTGATGCTGGGATTATTAATTTTGTTTCAGCAACAGATTAGAATCAAATTCCATGTGAATTAAATAAGGAAGGAAACCAAATTGGAGTTTCAAATAGAACCTGTGGAATTTGGTTGTTCTTAATCAAGGTGGATTTCTTTAAATCCTTAGACCAGTTAAATAGCTGAGTTGAGACATCTTTAGAGATTATGCCACACTGCTATAGATTGAGATTTCAGAGGTCATGGGCTTTCGTTATTTGAATATCTAGTAATTAGCCCAGGACTTCACATAAAATGTTTGTTGAATTACTTAATGCATATTAATACCTTAAAAGACAAGCTCAATTCTATAACTTTGGCAATAATATTAGTTTATAATTTAATGCATTGAATACCCTCTGAAGAGATGCTTTCAGAGTATTTTTTTATTAAGGTATTACTGATATACACTTTTATGAAGGTTTCACATGAAAAAACTATGTGGTTACTATATTTACGCATATTATCAAGTCCCCACCCATACCCCAATGCAGTCACCGTCCATTAGTGTAGTAAGATGCCACAGAGTCACTATTTGCCTTCTCGGTGCTACACTGTTTTCCCCGTGATCCCCCACACCATGTGTACTAAACATAATATACCCCTCAATCCCCTTCTCCCTTCCTCCCCACCCACCCTGCCACACCCTCCCCTTTGGTAACCACTAGTTCCTTCTTAGAGTCTCTGAGTCTGCTGCTGTTTTTTCCTTCAGGTTTGCTTCATTGTTATACTCCACAAATGAGGGAAATCATTTGGCACTTGTCTTTCTCCGCCTGGTTTATTTCACTGAGCATAATATCCTCCAGCTCCATCTATGTTGTTGCAAATGGTAGGATTTGTTTCTTTGTAAGCTAATTATTTAATTACAAATGGTAAACCACTGCTCATTTGATCCGGTCTTCTTGGTATATAAAAACTTTGCTTTCTAACAGTAAGTGATAATGTGTTTAAATTCCACAATGTGTGAAATGGCATGTTACATTTTGGAGGCTAGTTCAGTAATGCTGCTTGTACGTATCATGATGTAAGCCTTAATCATCCTTATAAAGAGTTGTTCTCCTCCCGCAGAGCACATTTAAACTCTGTATCTGAGTTCCCTTTTCTGTGCCATGAGAGTTAGGCAATAATTTCTCAAGTCTTTTCCAGATTTAAGGTTTTGCAATAGTATGAAAATTCACTAATTGTGGTTCCCCAGTTTGGCCTCAAGGGAAAGGAAAGGAGACTAACACGCTTAACATTAGTTTTTGCTGGGCAAGGAAGGCATCGGTAATGTTGCACACTGGATAGCAGCTGGGGTATCCCTGTTCTTCACGATACAGAGAAGTTGGCAGGAACTCCATTCTCTCCTCAGAGCAGCACGTCCTCCCCAATATCTGCTGGTTTTCCGTAGCTTACATTCTCCTGATCCGTTTAGTTGCTACCTCCTACCTCTGCTGAGATTGTGTTCACTTCACCTGTACAGCAGGTTAGCACCTTCTGTTATTTTATCTACTCCAACTCAGGCTCTCAGGGACTCATCTTCCCCACCAAGCAGTTTATCAAGCTGTCTTTTTTTTTTCCCCTCTAAGACAATTTCATGTCCTAAGAACATTAAGGGTAATTATGTTGTTAAGCTTCAAAGTAATTTTCCCTCAACTTGTAACACCTTTTCATAGATTTGAAAACTGAGGCACAAAGAAGTAAATTAACTTGAACAAAGTCACAGCGCAAGGAAGAGTCATAACCTTGATATGAATCCAGTTTCGTACAGCTTGAGAGCTCATGTCCTCTCCACTGCCTATACACATTCAACACACAACCTCATACTAAACACAGTCTTTATTGGCATTTCCTTCCCAAATGTGGTTCCAACATCCTTCCTGAAACATTAGATGAACCTACAGCTAATAACTCACCGTAAGTGAAATACTGTATTTCTGGGGGAAGTGTAACTTCACTGAGGTCACTCTCTTGGACATAACTGTCCACATACTGTTGTGCTTTTGTTGCTTGAAGAAAAGCTAGGAATCTGGCCGTGAAAGCAGCAATGAAGATAGAGAGCATCCCGAAGTCCAGCACATTCCACAACTGCAAAATATATTCCCTAGGTCCTTCCAGCCAGAGCTCCTTACACTCAGACCACATCATTCCTGTTATAACACATGGAGGGTACAGGTCAGTCCCCATCTAGAAAATGCCCCATATGTAAAGCACCCTACTAGGCAGCACAGAGCACTGACTGACGAACAGCTCCCTGAAGTCCTGGGCAGAGTCAAATGGAAAAAGGAGTGTGGACTAAAGGAATAATTTCCTCCACCAGTTTAGAATTTGGAGAAACACAGCTCTGCCTGCAGCTCCAGAAATGGTGCTACTCATACAGAGGGGTAGGGGCAGGAAGGAGGGAAGAAATAAGCAAGAAAAGCTCTTCCGGTCAAATGATCTGATCCCATTTTAGAGGTGAGAGTGCTCCTCTTTATAAAATCATAATGGTTAATTATCAAACCATAGTGATAATGGTTAATTATCAAGCCATAGTGATTACTGGAGAAATAAGCCCCTAAATGACAAACATACTGTAGACTTTTAATAAGAACAGTTTCCCAGTCATCCAGGAACACACATATCCTTCCCATACCTTCCTTCCTCATTTCAGCTTCATTCTGGGAGGTGAAAATCTCATTGGAAAAGAAGAAACCCTTAAGCAAGAGGCCCTAGGACATTATGGAGAAACTGAAAGCAGAAAATGCCATTCTGGGAGAAGAGGACAAAATATTCCAATTTAACAACTTGCCCTGACTACGTAAGGGGAAAATGTGGAACTTTAAAAAGAAGTGTAATGGCTCAAAATAAAATTAATAAAATAATTACTTGACCCAAGATGAAGCCACAGGGGTGAATGAGGGGAGAACCAACCTATTAATACAGGAACTAAAAAGATACCAACAGAAACACTGGGTGAAGTAGAGTAGACAAAAGTGACTTTGCATTAGTGATTAATAGATAAACTGTTTACAGTCTTGATTTTTCTTTTCCTCATTGCTTAAAATGGCTACTTTACCATAGCTATTCAAAATGTTCTTGTGAGGTGAAGGAACAAACATTTTGAAAATGGACACGCTCCTAAAAAAAAACCTCCAAAACTAAACCAATAAATGTTCTTTAATCAGTTAATAGCCACTAAGTTATTTCACAAGTATTTCACTTAAATTATTCGTCCCAATAATTGCAGTTAGATTTCTGAAACATGGTATATTTAAAATTATGCTCATGTTATTCATAAAAGTTTTTATTAGTATTAAGGGATCCCTTTTAGCATTACCAAGCTGCCAAAGTATTCGATTATTTTGCTATTCTGTTTATCTTACAATGGTGATGCTGTCGCCCTCAAATGGACAATAACATTTCAAGTAGAAAATGACAAACATTGTATAAACATCATTTTTGGCAGATATTAGAATACTTAAAATAAAAAGACTTACCAAGTACCCAGACCATAATTAGCATTTCAGTCCATGTGAACTGGGTGGTCTTCACCCTGAAGATCTGTTTGGGGTAGTCAATAACAGTGATATTTGGCAGCGTCGTGATGCCTTCGAATCTGTCTGAGGCATTGAACACAAGCAGGCCCAGGAAGATAATGAAAGAAGCAGCATGTGCCACAAACTTCATAAAAGGGCTTCGCAGAATTTTCCCCAGCTGTGATAAGAAAAAAAAAAAGAGAGAGAAAGAGAGAGAGAGGAAAGTTTTACATTAGAAAAGTTGGCTTCAACTTATGAAAATCACTACACACGATGAAAACAGATAAAATGAGAACAGTTTCAAAATTCTGCTTCTGTTTCCTCCAAAGATAATTTAAGAAGTCTTCAAACTTCATTGTCTCTAAATATCCAATTTGTCTTAGGCATCATACTGTTTTCACAGATGCATTTCTGGAAATCACAAGGCATATACTGGTTATTCTTATTTTACATGCAAGACTATGTGATGCTCAAGTGATTAGAATTTAGGAAAAGAAACTCCAGGTTTGTAACATGTAATTCTTTATTGCTTTAAAAGTGAAATGGTATGAGTTTGTAGACTTACTCATTTATAAATGAAATGCTCTGATGTGTTGGTAGTACATAATAAACCCTTTGAAGATTAAAAAAAAACAAAAACCCTTACTACTGCAGAAGTAAATTTTAGTTCTCACTTCTAAATGTTCCAAAATCAATTTGTACTTTGTATGATATAAAAAAGGCAGAATATATTATAATCAAGATAAATATTTTATCTGTTACTATCCCAGAAAGAAGAGGGACATATATAATAATTAAAACCCCTAAGTAGGTTAACTTAATTAAAGGTCATCCCTGTGTTTGGGAAATCATATAAATAGTACCAAAGCATTTCTAAAGTTCAGTTTATAATTATTTTAAGGTAAGTCTTTTAGAATCCCATGTGATATAATGTCCTCAAAAGCCCCATGTTCTAGTAGAAATGAAAAGCAATTCCTCCTGTCACAGGGGTTTCTGCAGTTCAACAGCTAGGTGTTTTCAGGTCCATGTTTTTTAGAATCTTCTGAAGGAACAAATTGCTGGGGAACCTGACATGCACTTTGTTAAAAAAATTTGAATAATACCACTGTTTGCAACTGTGCTTAATGCACTTAGCCTCCAATGTCTTTGACAGCCTCAAATGAGTTGCCCTCCCGTTCTCAGGTGACCTGTTTTTCAGTTCCACTGCAGTAGGGCTGTTCCTCTTTTCACAGGCCAGCCCAGTCTCCTCTTTATTTATTAAGACAAATATTTGGCATAAATGTTAAGATAAATATTTATTTGACAGATTTATCAAAGCTATATACTCAAATCCTACTTTCAAACTCAGTCCGTGACCTTAAAAAGTACCAATGTTCACATTTAAAAGACTGTAACTTCAAATATCTTTGTATGTCCAGAACCTTAATTTGATGTCAACAAATAACCAAAGAATGTCAAGCGTTTCTGGGATTAACAGTGAATGCACACAGACAAATGTTACATTTTTCATATTAGACACAGAAAAATAAACCACACATTACACATCACTGTGCTGTCCCACAACTGCAAAGAGGCACATTCAGGGTAAGTCATCTCGAATACAGCACATAGCGATTTCTTGGGAGGTGCCAAGTCTGTTTCTCCTAAACATGGATCTCTTAAAACTTTAACTTAAAAAGAGAGCAGCATGCTTATCTTAGTAATGGGGTACACGGAGAGAATCTTGCTAGATGGTCTTTTCACCCTAGGCTAGGTAGTATATAGCAGGTAAAAACGTGGGCTCCAGAAACGACTCATTATCTACCTTTCCCTTCTCTGCTGGGAAGAGTTCACCACACCATTTTACAAGTGAAAAGAAAAAATGAATGGACTTCAAGATGCCCACTTCAAATCCAATAGAATATTTTAACTCATTAAGCTGCCCTAAGAGGCAAACATTTACAAACCTAAGCTTTTCAATTAATTTCCCCCAGCAAGGGATATGGTTGTTGCTCTAATACATGCTCTCTCATTATTGATAGTTTTTAGTCTTTAGTGTTTATGTATTTGATGAATCTTAAGGTACTTTTCCATGATACCTAACAAAGGGACTCGGTTTAGTCATCAGAATTGATCAAAATGAAAACCTTTCTGCCTTAAATTGCATGGGGAGCTCAGCCATGTAGTGAGGCGGACAAATGCTCTCAGACATATATGGTGCTTGTGGAGCAGGACGCTGCCCGGGGAGACTGCTGAGCCAGAGAGGTGGCAGCTTTCCAGGGTCATCTGGAAGTGGCCTTGACTCATTTTGCCTGAAACTGCCTTTGATTAAAACAGATTTTGGAATATAAAAGCAGGATTAAAGGATCTCAGAACAGCTTCTTCTCCCTGGCAGAGCCCTTTATTAACCTAATACAGAATCTGTTAGCATGACTAGCATTCCTTTCTGCATCTTGTTTAGGGGATCTCTAAGACACCACTAAGTGGACTCATGTTGAGAGGGATGAAGGTACTGAATAAAATGATTCAAGCAACACTAAACAGATAACCTAAAAAAAATGTAAAGCTCCAAACCTAATTCTACATCTTTTAGAATCTTCTGAAAGAACAAAGGGCTGGGGAAGCTGACATGCAGCATCTTGAAGATTGGATAATACCACTGCTCACAACTGTGAGTGGTGCTCAGCGCACCCCGCCCTGATGTCTTTGACAGCCTCAAAAAATTGCCCTGCCCATCTCTGGTTAACGGCTCGGTTCCACTGCAGTAGGACTCTTCCCCTTCTGTAGGCCAACCCAGTCTGCTCTCTATTTATTAAGCTGTCAACAGAATCAGCACAAGAGCTGCTTCACCTGAGCAGCTTTTCCTCCTGTCCATCATGGGGATTTCATCTTAAAAGCCTAAGTATTATATGCCTGCAAATGTGATCTTTCCCACTAGTCCCAAATCCTTTTTCATCCCTTATTTGAATCGATCCACTCATTAAAAAGCAGATTTCATGTTCTTGAGTCAATTAACATTCAGGGTAAAACTGATAAGAGCCTTAAGTAGGAAGCTTGTTCCTTTTTCATCCCAAAAGGACACGGTACACCAACCACAGAGGAAATGGTGCAGAAAGCCTGTACCCTGCTGCAAGGTGCAATCCAGTAGCCAATGGCAAGCAGTGGAAGGCCCAAGGCCACGACCAGTACAACCAGACACTTGATAGCTATGGTCTGTTCCCGCAGGCCTGAGAGGTTCTCGTACCAGATTGTCAAGAGCTGCTGCTGGCAGTTGGGGTGAGCCACGAACTGTAGGTAAAGAGAAAGAGAGAAAGAGGGAGAGAGAGAGGTAGGTTACCATGCCATTGTCGACAGTTCAACTACTGAACACGTCTGCATCCTAAAGATGTTAATGCACATTTTTCCAGAACATAGGCACTGGAAGGTTCTGGTAATATTCTCCTTGACCCCTTCCCTCCATTTTTCAAAACTGCTTCAGAATCAACAGAAGAACTAAAGAAAAAATAAGAAAGTAATATTGACGTTGATTTTCATCAGAGTTCTTTTTGATTGAAAGTCATAATTCACAGACTGTTCTCTGGTATCTGGGTGGCCTGTGCTTTCCTTTGAGGAAATGTGTCCCATTTTACTGTCAGCTTACTTGCATTCAGTTCAAAATGGAAAAGGAAAATAGTTATTTTGTTTATTATAGACTATAGCTAAGAGAAAATGTGTTATTAAGTTTCATGAGCAACTCTGAAAACGCTACATGTATGGAAAACATGATATGCCCTTTGTGTATGTATGTAGCACCATGGCAAATCCACAAAAGATGTGCAAAAAGCCAATGAACCTGCAGGTATTATGCTTAGTCCA
The DNA here is from genome assembly GCA_032199065.1 of Smutsia gigantea. Classification (NCBI taxonomy): domain Eukaryota; kingdom Metazoa; phylum Chordata; class Mammalia; order Pholidota; family Manidae; genus Smutsia; species Smutsia gigantea. The sequence continues at coordinate 11,872 of JAVSCE010001508.1, read as the reverse complement.
CACTTGCACTGGTTCCAGGAATGGGCATCAAGTGTTACCTAACTCCTGTTTCAGTAATCTGTCCTCTTCTTCCTGTTGCCTTTATCACAGGTCAAAAAGTGCAAATATTTACCTCCAGCTGTCCATTTATAACTGCAATTCTATTAAGGAAAAATGAGCAAATCACATTTATTTCAGCCCTGCCATTTTATTTTGACATCTGATTTTGTTAAGTCATCAGCCTGCATCCATTTAGAAGGACTTGGATTTCACTAAGGCCTGGTTCTTCTTCAGGTAGCAGAATATATTTGTAGGCAGACACCACAAAGTTGCCCATTGGTAGCAGGATATGGCTTTCTTTGAATAGCCAGGTGTACTTTGCCTAAGCTTGCCAATTATTCAGTTACTCACAAATCATATATTTTGTGGAAAGAGTGTTTAGTAACACAAAAATCAAAGTATCACTGTCTTCTAAGAAACAGAATAAACAATAACAATGAACCTGATAAGAAGTACCTGTGAAATGTTTTCTGCAAACTCTGAGAGGCAAAGAAAGAAGCTGTAGTTCCCACCGGGCAAAAGGTTCATTTAGATCAAGTTCTAGTTAATGATCTAATGGTTCTTAATAACTCTAGACAATTCCTCAAGTTATTTGGCTATTTATCAATAGTGTATCTACAAGGAAATGAATGAGTTTCCACTTGCTGGTATAAATTTTCCTGTCAGCTCTTTTAATTAAGAAGATGAAAGAAAAAACAAAAAGAAATTTTTATCCCCCACGGTAGGCAGCAGAGGTACAATTTCCCCCAGGTGCACACTCTTGCCCTTAGTGGGCACCCAACCTCTGGGACAGCCACTGATGACCGTGCCACTACGCAGAAGACTGTGATGACCCACTGACAGAAGTGGTCAGGATGAGTTTACAAACACTAGATTTGAAATATATCACTGAATTTTTCTCAGTAATACAGAATTTGGAGATTTAATAATGGTAGGACTTAGAGATTTAAAGTACTAGAAAAGAAGATGCTTTCTTTCTTGCTTGTTGGGTTCAATGTGAAAAGTGTATTTCATCTTATAAGATCCTTTCAAGTTTTAAAAACCCCAGGTCCTGATGCTCATTGGTCATTGTTAGCTCCTAAGTATATATTAGATCTTCTTTCCAAACTTAAGATTTTGTCACTGTCCCAAAGTTCTAATTTTTGAGAACAGTAAGATCAATAGAGTCATTATTTGAACTCATGATAAAATATAATCAAGGTTGAAGGCTTGCTGGGGTCTACATGACAGCTTCTAGGATTTGGGTTGAGAACTCTGAACTCCCACTTCTGTCCCTTTACTCTATTAGATCATTTCCCTCTTGCCTCTTGTTCTTCTGTGTTATAAAAATCCTCATCTGTTCTACAGTTCTTCAAAGTCTGTCTCATCCACCCACCCATCCATGCATCCATTCATCCATTATCTCTTCAAAATGTCATAAGCCCCTTCTTTGAGCTATATTAGGTATTTGGTACAAGAAGATGAAAATGGAGCATCAGTTGCATTAAGGGATAAGCAATCCCTGTTCTAAGGCATGCAATAAGCTCTCAATAAATGTAAAAAAAAAAAGCTATTATAATGGAGAATTGGGCTCCATCTGCTTGCCAAGATAAATAATCAGCATTTAAAATAGTATTGATTCGAATGTTGATTCAAATGTCTTGTTGCTTGGAGGATCTGCATTTGTGGGAAGCTGGCTAGAGGCAAATAAAAGGCAGTCCTGTGACTTCAGCCAGACTCAGTTTAGGATGGGGAGTGGTGCATTCAGGGGAATCTACAGGTATACAAATCAGATTACCACTTGGAAAGTCAACATGCACTTTTTTATAGGCTAAGGATTTCTGTAAAACAAAAAATCCCCACAAAGAGAAAGGTGGATGTAGATCCACATGGAATTGAAAGACAAATTTCCCTTTTGTGAGTGACTAGCCTCTCTTGGATTTTAAGTTTTTGAAGACAGAGATTAACATCATAGTATGGCTTCCTTTCTTTGCTCCTCCCCGAGTTAATCTTTAAATCTGAAGATGTGCTGTATGGCATTAACTACTCTGTATAAATTTACACAGCCCTCAAAGACTTGATGAAAATCAATTCTTTCCATATGGAATTATGTAATGATCGATCTTTGACCCATTATGACTTGTACAATACAGTGAAAACTGAATATATGTAAAATACTAGCCAAAATTGTGGTGTTGGCATTTTACTTTGTTACATTTTAAAATTCAGCTCAACAGGTATGTTTTCTATACTACGAATTGTACTTGTTAACTGAGATAACAATACACTGCCATATGGTGTCTGTCGATTCCTTTTAATCCACCAAAAGAAAACACAAACAGATACTTTTTCCAATGATTTAAAATCCTAATACAAGTACACAAGGACCACTTAAAAAAAGAAAAGAAAACCAATACAATAATAGCAAGTGAGGGCAAAAAAGCTAATCCCTTTAGATGAGTTTTGCTCTTTTCAATGACTTCAAAATAGGGCAGCGACCTTTATCTCTTAAAACTGATTCAACTCCTTAAAAAAAAAATCTCCTTACACTGCCATACCAATCATAGCCAGCTGGATAAAATTTGTATGCTGTTTCTTAACTTCAGTGAACCAGCAAATTGAAATCATTACAAAAATAATACCCTTATTTGAGGCTTTCTGACTTAAAGGGAGAATGCTTGACATATGAGAAAATCCCAACCTTTCAATGGAACAGAATTACTGTAGCATTGAGAACAAACATTTTTTCCCTCCGCAAATGACTAATATTGTAAACTGAACCAACAGTCACAGCAGGCCAGGGAAAAACAATTAGATAATTTTTAATATAAAAAAGTTCATGTTACACAGTCTTTTTATCAAATCAGCCTTTCCAAGAGTGACCTTCCTAGGAAGACTGTTGTGCAAAAACATGGTAGGAACACATTGTTTTTGTTTTCAGTTGACATTGCTGGAGCCATGGTTTTATAATTTTAGAGAGAATATCTTGTGAATAAAAACTAGACCATTCAACTTTTTAAAGCTCTTTGAGCTGTGAAATATAAACCAAAAACGTACATTGTACAAGTTCTCTGGATTTTGGGCCCACTGAATGAAAATGTTGTTATCTCTCGGTGCCTGAGCACAGACCTGGCCACGAGGCTGCACAGTGTGGGGCTCAAGGCAGGCTGGCCAGCACACCCACCCTAAAGTCTCTGTACTGTATTTCCCACTGCTTCATTGCAGCGCTCAATTTCTGGGCTTTCTCTGCATGCTTTCTGCATCCATAGTAGATAATTTTATGTATAATATGGCTGCATGTCTCTTTTCTAGATGTTTTCTATGGTTAAATCTATTCCCACTATGGAAGAAAGAAGAGGTCAAGGAGAAGGAAATCAGGAAATGTTCTCTTCCCCAAGAGCCTAGGTTTCTAGATTCGATGATCTATCAAGCTCTAATATCTTTTATCTTTGTTAAGGGCTTTCTTACAATGGATATAGCCCACTAGTAGCAGGTAGACCTCCCATCACCTCTCTGGGGGAGAGGGGGTCGATGCTCGTCCTCAAGTCGCAGAGAAGACGGAGGTTCAGCAGAATTGAACTCAGAGCTTTTTTGGGGGTAAATAATCCATTATTCTAAATGAAAACATTTTGCTTAAAAGTTGATTTTCTTGTACTCATTAAAAAAAAAAAAGAAATTTCAACTTCTATTGAAACAGAAATACTCTATTCTGTTCTCTGTTGTAGAATAATGTGGGTAACTCTACAAACAATAATAATATTTACTATCTTTCCAGTTTCATTATTTACCTTACAGATCCCTTGGAAGTGATTCCGGGATGAATAATCTTCAACACCCAGCCCCTGATAGAAAACACATTATCGTTTGTTCCCCGTCAGTAGCATATGATTGCCTATTTCACCAACAGCATTGAGAACTGCAATTTTTTATTCTTCAAGAATTTGAGATAGGGGGAACAGTATTTGTATATTAGTATGCATTTCTTTTATTACTAGAGGGTTTGGAAAGTTTGTTTGTTAGCTGTTTGAATTTTCTCTTCTGTAAATTACCTATTCAAGCCCTTTGCTTATATTTTTACAGGCTCTGGAAATTTCCTTGTAAATTTGTTTGCACTCTTTGGATATTAAGAATATCAATCCTTTGTTAAGTTATGACTGAAAAATGATAACTTACTCACTTTGCCCTTCACTTTGTTCATGATCTTTCTGAGGTACAGAGGTTTCAAGATGTATGTGGTCAATTTATTTATATTTTTGCTTTGTTATTTCTTCTACTGCTTTTATATTGGGAAGTTCTTTGTCACATATACATTAAATTCATGTTCAGATTTCTCCTATTTCAGTCTTTTATATTTTCATTATCTTGATTAACTGCCATGGAGCTCTCTAAGGCCTGGGTTGAAGTCACAGGGAAGACCTGAGCTCTGGGGGGTCTGAGGCCAGATGTAAGCCAACCAACTCAGAACCAGAGGTGGGAATGGATTTTGGGCCGATGACACAAGAGACCGTCTGAGTCTCTTATGGGACCTAAACAGCTTACTATTACATAAAACTGGTTTCCCTGGTAGAATTACAGGTTGATTTGAATAAATATGAATTTATTATGTTATCGGGAGGAAAATTCGGTAACATATCAAGTTATTTTGAGATCCCAGTGCCTTGTAGGAAGCCATACACTACCTCAGTGCCACACTGGGTATGGTTCACACATCATTTTAACCCAAGAGGTGGTTTTTCTTGGGGGCTAGAAATGAGATAATGGAAAAAGGAGGAAGCAGAAGTGGGTAGGGGTATTTTTCCTCCTTGCTAGATGGAGATGGGTATGCTGAGTGAAGAATGAAGGAAGAGAGAGAGGGAGAGAGAGGAATTGGAGCCTTTTTGGGCATTCTCAAATAGTGTTCTTATGTACATTTACTGAGTGAAGATTCCAAACCAAAGACTTTAACTAATATTCCTTTTACACTATAAAACAAACGAAACCCGAAATACCTGCAAAGTCCTTTCAGTTCCAAATACATTTTTTTGTGTGTGTGTGGTTTCCTGGTAGTTGACTGATAGCAAATTTATTATTAATGACACCTCATACATTGTAACCTACACATCAATTTATTTAAAATTAACATGCAAGAAGGAATTCACTGCACAGTTTGGTTAGCAGAAGCACCTCTGTAGATGAGCTGTCTCTGCTAATGACACTTCCAAAGCAATGATAAAGAACTAGCGACAAGTGAAATCAATTCCCTCAAGTGCTAAAGAAAAGAGATGTGCATTGCAAGATCTGTGAATAAATGTTCAGTCTTCAAAAATATTTAATATCAATCTTATTCAAAATTGTCTATATTATTCAATATAGCAAAACCTCAACTAGTAAGAATGCTCACTCAGAGAGAGGAGCAGTCAAGCCAATTTAATTATCTCAGAACTGGTAATTCCTTGAAAAGTTATTTTACTTCAGTATTTACTGAGAATCTTCACATTTTACTGTCTTTTTAAGTAGAGGGGAGATCTGTCATTAACTCCTGGCTAAAATCTTGTGAATATTACATGAGGAAATTCTCTATTTGTGGTAGAATTGTGTGTGTGTGTACAAAGAAAGAAAATTCTCTACATTGTGGTAGAATTGCTGTTACAGACTGCCAACATTTGCTTAGGTTCCACCGGTCAGAAACACATGTGTGGGCCTACAAATTGGAAGGGGTCACATATAACAGGCAGGACTCAGGGCCTCCTTCCCGCTGATGTGGGAGCTGGCTGTCTGCAGCAGAGGCAGAATTGTTCTGTTGGGGCCACAGAAACTCCCTCACCAGGTCAGTCTGGGCCTAGTTCTGGGCAAGGTTTCTGGATGCATAGCTCAGATAAGCTTGTTCCTTTAGCTCTCCTAATGATTCTGTGAGCCTCCTAATATCCCTTAGTAAACTCCTTTCTGCTTAAATTGGCTATGGTCTGCTACCAAGGCCCAGAACCCTCATCATGAACATGAAATCTGTCTTTCACAACAAAGAACTGAACTTGCTTAGGAGTTCTCCTTCGGAGGCTGAATTTTCATAGCGTAGAAAAGTTATTAGCTAATACTTATTGAACGACCAGAGCGTACTACACCTGTGCTGACGACTTCACATGTGCCAGATCATGTGATCCTCAAACAACTGAAAAGTCAGTTGTTACTGCTGTCCCTACTTTACTAACAAGCAGACTGAGGCTAGACTGGTTAGGTGACCTGCCGGTGGCCACACAGGGAATGGGTGATTAAGTTGGGGCTTGAACCTTGCAGGTTGCCTCCAGGGCCTCGCTTCGTATGCATCATATCACACAGCCTGGAGGAGAGGAGATTCAGCTGTACACCAACTGACCAATTCATAAAACCTGGTCTCTTCCTGATAACATATCACTTCTTTGTGATTTATCATTTTCTCTTAAAGTACAAAAAAATTTCAGTTATCTAACATAAGTTGTTAGATTCTAGATAACTGAGATTTTTATACTGAAGCATCATAGCTACAATTTTCATGAACTAATTAAGTCCCACACAAGTACCAAATACAAAATATAACAGTTTATCTGCAATAACCAGAGTAAAAAAGTAACCGTAACTTATATTTTTGCCAACCTCATGACAGCTCCTAAGCTGTGACCTTGCACATGTCATTTCAGCTTGGTGAACCTCAGTCTCTTTGTAGAATAGAAAACTCATCATCTATTTTGCTGATTGTATAGGCGAAATGGATGACATTGGCTTGTCACAAGGACTAATATGAGAATGTATGTAAGAGTGCTTTACAAAAACATATACAAGTAACAGATTTTATTACTAATTACATAGTAATGAACAGTTTACAGAGTTATTTTGCATATCTTAACCAATGGCATCCCACCAAAACCCAGAGATAGATAAAGAGATATATATTATCGTCCTTTTATATGAGGAAACTGAAATTTAAAGAAGTTTTATGACTTATCCAAGGTCCAGCACAGATAAAAAGTGGAAAGGATCATAAGCTAGATATTTGACACACAACTTACCATCATACTCCACTTAATCTTTTTCATGAAAGAAAAACATATCTGTTATCAGCAACATCTATTCTTATTATTTAAAAAAATTTCCTGGGATTATGGCATAGTTGATATTACGTATTAATTCCAAAATGGCACTGGATAAAAGTAGGCCACTCACCTTTTTGACTTCATACTTAATGGCAAGTTTAACACGACTCAATGAAGCTTTATGCCTGTGCATCTCCAGAGGCTCTGCTGATTCCAGATCTCCATTCAGAATAGCTTCCACCTCTTCCGAGTCTCGGCAAAGATCCAGCACACCCACTACAAAGTCTTTGCATTGCATGGAGAGCTTCCGATAGTCATTCTAAGAGCAAGAGGTTGAGAGTTTAATACAAAGAGTTTGCTGTGAATCAGAAAAAGGCATCCTTTTCTCGGGTTTGGAAGCTTCAGACCCGATGCAGATGCAGGGTTTGCAGAGTTTGATAAAGACTGGATTTGCCCCCACCCACCCCATCAGCCAGGACCTTCTGCCACCTGCCCAATCATACACGACAGTGCTGAAAACAGTATGCACATGTCACTTGGTCATATTTAAGAGATGCTGGCTAACTGCTAACGCTGAAAGACCAAAGGGTCGAAAAGAGTTTTATCTCTCTTGTACAGAAAAACAATAGTTTTCTCAAAGCCAAAACAAAACCCTTTCTATAATGAATAGTTTTAAAAATGGTTATTTTCCTAAAGTGGCAATTTGACACAGGCAATCGATCATACCTAAAGTAACTTGCCATGTCACTACCCCTTCCCTGGCTGGAGACGTGCTCCTCAAGGCGCAGTCCTCAGCCGCCAGCTCAACAGCGCCTGGGCATTTGTTAGAAATGGAAATTCTCAGATCCCAGCCCAGATACCCTGGTTCAGAAGCTGAGGAGCACACTCTTCAGATGGTTCTGATCCACATTTATGTTTGAGAATGACTGGTGCAGAGTGAATGTAAAGAGACAGACAGGCACAGACACAGAGAGGGGGTATTTTTCCTTGTTTGTCTGAAGGGCACATTGTCATGTCCTGCAGAACTGGAAGGAGAGAAATGTCTGATTATATGTAACTGAATTCTCCAGGGTTGCAGAATATCAATACCTGACAGAAAAATTTCCAGGCCACTGGAACTAACACCTTGCTAAAAATAATCTGTGAATCTTTAATTTCATTAGCATATTTATATAGTGCCATGGACTGGGATAAGGAAGTCAGTGGAAGCATTACCTGTTACCTTCTGAATGGAGCGCTATTTCTAGCCCATTGGTTCCAGTCAAGGTGTCAATGACTATTTCTTGGGAAAGTGTCTTACTTTCAGAAACCCCAATTCCACTTCTATGGCTTTTAATCACAATTTCAGCCCTTATAAAAGTTAACCAGATGATAATCTAATTTGGAGGAAAATAGAATTCCTCATTTTAACATGTCCTGAAATGTATGTGTCTAATAACTAAGTAATACTTAGCAAAGCAGAATTTCTGGGCTTCCAAAAATCACACTCTAAAAAAATACATGAAGAATTTTGATTTTTTCCCTTTGAATAATTAATTTGATTTGATGGGCAAGAAATCACACAACCAACTAAAATAAACAAGAGGAGAGACTGTTTAAAGGCCACACAGACTAGAATAGTTTCCATTTCAGATATCAGAAATTCAGATAAAGAGCAGTTGCAGTTAATCCTTTTCCCTTCATAAGGGAACAGATAAAATGAATAGAAACTTCAATGTTTGGTTTCCATTCAAGTTGGTACCATGCAACTGATAAAATTAATAAAATGTACAGCCTCTGGATTCTATGCAGTGTCAGTTAAATATCCATCTGCCTTCCATTCCTGAAAGACTAATGAAATATTTTATTATAGCATCCAGAAGAAGTATTAAATCCATGTCTGTTTCCATATAAAGCTCCTCTTTTAATACATTTTTTTTAAGATGAAACTTCCTCATGTTATGCTTCAGTTCAGACTGTTCTGTAAGATTTGGTACAACATAGGATGGCTGTTCCTCTATTGATCAGAAATAAAAGAGTATTCTCTATGCTTGGTGAAAACTTAGTAACCTCTTCTGCAGTAATATCTAAATAATGACTCATTATCTTTAAAAATTATATTCTTTGAATTGTCCAGTCTTAAAGAATCCTGCATGATTTTTTTTCACATGCACTGAAAGACAAGTAAAAAAAAAAAACCCCAAACTAGTAATCATACAAATTGCAAGAACAACACTTTGCTTTTGTAACAACAATTTAAATATTCCCTGCTGGAAGGAGTCTGTTGTCCAAGTGCAGAAAGTTATCAGAGCTGGAGATAATGGGGATTTCTTCTCTTGCCAGCCTGAGATACCACTTTGTCAATATTTGCAGAGCTCCCAGGGAAAGATGGAGAGCTCCAGCTGTGACAGCTTTTCCTCATTTGCAAAAGGAACTATGGAAAGTCTGCATTATACAACAAGGTGAGTGACTATTAGTTATACCATCAGATCCTGCCTCATGTTACTTCACAACTCAGACTATTTGTCTGATCTGCACTCCCTTATAATTTTCTTTCAATTTAGTTTTGCTTAATCACCTTCTACTATTCCATTACCATGGCCCTCCACAAAGTTACCAGATGGACCTGCTGCCCTCAGAACCCTGAGGACCTGCTCAAGCCAGAGGAAGAACAATGAAGCTCAGTCCTCATCACAACTGGTCTACAGGTTTTAGCACATTTATTTTAATGTGTATGGTTTAATTATCATTCTAATCCTTTTTTAATCCTTAAGACGAAAATTGAAATTCAATGCTAAGCAGGCTTGGTTCTGTCAGATCCTTTCGCTAATAATGGGAGAGGCAGTATAGTGTAGTGCTTAAAAGCCTAAATCTGAAGCTAGACTTCCTAGGCTTAAATATTGCATCTGCCCCTTACTAGCTGTGTGACCTTGTGGAGGCTACTTAGCCTCTCTGATGAGACTAAGCCTACCTAATATTGCTATTGTGAGTAGTAAATGCTTAGATTGGGCTTAGTGTCCATTAAGTACTATAGAGGTTCTTCAACGTTACCATGTACAACATGTTAGAATTTCTTGATTTTCTCATTTGTAAAAGGTGAGGTCTGTATAACCAAAAGATTCCTAGAGCAGCTTCTTACTATAAAGTGCTATCTTGCTTTTGAATTACATTCATTTTCCTCTGCCTTACAGCTTTACTGTGTTATATGTTGAAATTGATTTTCTACTTTAAAGAGAGGAAAACTAAGGCACAGGGAAGGCAGGTTCTTTTGCTTGTTTTTGCAAAAAAGTACATAATTGACTCAGAATTAGGAAATTTTACTTTGCATTCTCACAGCTTAATAAATAACTACCTTCCTTGCCATTGACATTTGGAAGATTAGACCTACAATCCATCCTATCCAATATTCTGTTTCTCAGAATAGCTTCAGACAGCATTTGCACATCCGAACTATAATAACCTGTCACCAAGCTGTCCTCTATTAATTTATCTCCATCTATATCCTAGAATGTTCAATGTCTTGGGGGTGGTGACCTTCATATGTTTTCAGCACCATGCCTCCTGTATTCTTCCAGGAACTTTGAAAACTACTAAGTGGCTGAGAATCTCTCTGAAGCACCTAAATGATGGCCATTTAAGGGATGAGATGCTATATCTTACAGGCCATTGATAAGATAAAATACGTATAGATGTCTGAAAAGGAAAAAAAATCACCTCTTTTTCACTAGGGAACATATTTATTTTTTCATTTCAAGGCTAGTACTTTGAGCTCAAAGTCTCTACGGAAAGAATACAGTGAACACCACAGAATAGGGCAAATTAGGTCACCTGCCTGCCTCAGAAATGAGCTCTGCAGCCCCTGCCCTTGCAGAGCTGAGTCCTGGGTCAGTGTGTGAAAGCTCTATTTTCTCTGTCTCAAGCCCTGACAGATGGACATGAGCATGGGATAAGAGGGCAAGAGGTGACAGGAAGGCAGATAAAAAAGGAAGAACAAGGACAGGTAAAAATGGGAAAGAAAAAGAACATTTGATCAGCGGAGAGAGACTATAGTAGTCCTTGGAGACTATAACTTCGAAAGACCTGTCTGTATTTTGGCTCAGAGAGGGTTATGCTATACACGTGCTTTCCAGTTAATTCAGAAAAAGCAACTGTGAGGGTTAGATAATTTTTGCCTGTCCTTTGACATTTGGCAACTTTATGGGTGCCATCTTAGCTGGGTTTTCTCCTCTTTTTGCCTCTTTACTTGTAATATTTCCCCACTTTTGAAAGGTTATCAGAAGTGACTCTTTAAGTCACGCTAACAGAGATTCTAAGTATTATCAGTATAGATTTAGCTGGCTTCAGGAGAAAATTATGAATCACAAGTTTTCTTACCATGACTTCACTGAGATGACTTCTCTGGGGAGAGCTGTGAACATCTCTATCTTTCATAAACTAATAAAACATACTCTTAGGGAATATTCCCTTTTGTAGAATCTCCTTTACAGACTTCCAGCATATATCAAGCAAAATGAGTAAAAACAAGGTTTGAGAAACATTTGAAATAGTGACAAATAAAAACATCTAGAATTATACTTTCTTTTACTATGTCAAAATAAAGAAGTGGTATTTAGAACTGTTTTACCTGAATGCTTTTTTATTCTAAGCAGAATTTGAAGTTTTCAATTTGCTCTGAGTTCTGTATAAGAAAATATAATTCATAGTGGGCCCAAGGAAATAATTCACACTGGGTCCACAAAAATAAATCTTTTCAAATATTGCATAATTAATCTCTTCAAAGGGTGTAGATATAAAGTGATATTTATTTTCTTCTTTGTATTCTCCCATATTTT